>JBBMFX010000037.1:23701447-23719010 GCA_037832545.1 Rhabdalestes septentrionalis | reverse complement strand
AATAGGAGTAATGGAAATTCCATGTCAACCGGAGTGAAGAGCTTTGCTCTTGACATGTAAACATCATAATGCGATTAGTCCTTACTCTGATTATTGGAAATAATCGCATTATTCGTGCACATGTAAACGTAGTCATTGTTTGTCTTAAGAAACAAAACTTTCCTCTGGAACTGGTCGGGTTCAGGGACTGGATTGAAAATTAGGGACATTTGAAAGTCCTTTATGAAACCTGGAGAACTCTTCCTCAAGACTAGATTAGAAATACAAGGAAGTCTGGATATTTAGCAAGCAAAATGGGCAGAAATGAGGGTTGGATCCAGAATTTTGCACAGTCCTATACATCAAATTTCCAAATTATTTCCATTAAACGGCCTGACTGACTATTAATGAGCACGATCATCTCTAATCTCTCTTGTTTCGTCTTGGTTATTGTACATGACCGGACACTGATATCCCTCATAAAACCACTGGTCAGTTAAGGTCTGTCACATGACACACAGAAAAGGTCCTTTGTGTCCTGATGGAAGTTTCCGCTTACAGCAGTGGGCTGGCCCAGAGTAAGACCGGACATCCCAAATCAGTCAAGACTAGAGACAGTAGGGTGAGGACTGTACTGATACTGATAATTGATACAGATATTTATCCATACTCTGATTGATTCCACTCTTTATAATCTGGTGCTGAGAATACTGACATCACCGGAAAAGTCGTGAAAAATTCAGGGGTCCTTAGGGAGCAGTTCCTCCAGGCTACATTAAAGCCTGGCTCCTTAAAAGCAAAATATGAAGAAAGAGGTGTGGTTCAAGATTTCTGCACAGTACTGTATGGCTCTGTTATGGTTTCCTACTCATACAGAGGAACTTCCAGAACTACAGTGAAAGTTCTGAGTACATTCAGCAGCTATATGCTCCATTCGTTATTTTCTACTATTGTCTGAAGTTATAGGGCTCATATACTGTAAAACAAAAATGCTTGTTTTAAAGTAAGCTGATTTACTGTAAAAAAAAAAAAGAGGGCTGTGCTGATACGACACTCTGTTTTGGTCTAATACTGGATAAAATCACAAGATCAGATATAAGAAAAGTCCGAAAGGATCATGTAAATGTACAAAGCACTATAAAGAGAGACACAACTGAGGACATCAAACTGCTCCCTGCTCCCTTCATGGTACATTTAAAATACAGACGTCTGCCACAAACATTTCTAACCAAGAGCCACTGGAGATTCTGTTGTGTGTGCAGAACTCTATTATGAACGCACTGTGCACTATAAAGGTGTGTAGAAACAAGACCCTTTCCAAATAATTGATTTCCATAATTCAATTCAAAATGTGAAACTTTCATAGATTATAGATTCACTGCCCAACTTAAATTATTTCAAACATTCATTTTTAAAATTTATACATAATTTGGGCTTCCAGCTCATAAAACCCATGAAAACAGGAATTTAAAAAATGTGAATACTATAATGTATTAACGTTTAATGTTTTGAATAGAATTATGAAAATAAATACATTTTTCATGATATTTTTTGGAAAGGGTCTGTACATAGTGCCCTCTAAAGGGAATAGGAAGCCAATTTGGATTCAGACTGATTAGTAAGAAAGGGGAAAAGATGGGATTGGATTTTAAAGTCTGTGGTTCCGGTATTTGATGTGACAAAGTGGTATCGTGCGACCTCTAGTTACTACGCAGTTTTTAGAGACTCAATACTAAGTGGCACTAAACAGAGTTCATCCCCCTAATTGTGCCTCAGACGTAGTTCTTGAAGGCGAAACTGCTTTGTGTGGCTGGTTTGGCTGAGCTGTATCTGGACGAGTGCTTGACCCTGTCCGGGGGGCAGCTGGTACAGAGAACTGCGCCACCGACGAAGAGGAACCCCGCTGTGACCCAGCCCACGTAGATCGCGGCGCCCATCTCCCTCTTCAGGGCCTCATGCACTATGGGGTTGTGGAAGTCTCTGATGATGGCGTCCGCCGTCCAGGACACCGGGACCACAGTGGTGAGGCCCGCCAGCATGAAGGTGACCCCAGACGCCACCACGATGCGCCCCTTGGCCCGCGGGTTGCTTAGGCAGTTGGTGCAGTCGGCCCCGAGCAGGAAGATGAGGAAGGCCAGGCAGGCGAGCGCCATGGTGGTGACCACCAGGCCGCGGGACGCCTGCAGCGAGGGGTCCAGGTCCAGCAGGGCATCGTACAGCTTGCACTGCATCTGGCCCGTGCGCTCATAAACGCAGGTCATCCACAGGCCCTCCCAGAAGACCTGCGCCACCACGATGTTGGTGCCGATGAAGGCCGTGACCTTCCACATGGGCAGCGCGCAGATGATGATGGTTCCGGCCAGGCCGATCATGGACAGGGTGATCCCCAGGTTCTGCAGAGCCATGGAACCAGTCTGGGCAAGGAACACATGGGACAGGGGTGAGGGACAAATTTCATTCCATTCCATTATTAATATTCTCTCCTAAAGGGGCCAGTGTATTGAAACATTAATGCAAAAACAAGGTTTCACACATTTGAGATGCCTTTTACAAATTATATACCTAATAAGCCTGCAGTTATTTAGCCCCACCCATCTCAAATTAAAATTATTAGCAGCTGCTTTTGGAGCGAGGGGAACCAATCAGAGCAGGCATCTGTGACACACGATTGATTTCAAGACACGTTTATCAAAACAGCTTATTGTACAGAACAAAGAATGTTTGGAAAATGGCCCTGAATTTTGTGTTGTTAGAAGAAGGTCTCAGAGAGTAATAACTGGAAAATTTAAGCAAGAAAACTGTCTCCTGTTCTGTACAGCCTTAGTTACAAGACTCCACCACTAGATGGCAGAGATGAATTAAACATGCTAGGGGGTATGGGAACGATGGTCAGATGCCCAGTTTTGGTACTGGAAGGCCCAGCCTCCACTAAAGCTGGTAACCGGTAACTGGTAACTGATCTGCACTGGCAAACAAGGATAAAACTTTTCAATGTTTATGATATTTTATCGATCTGTTTGATAGATTTGATATATAAATGAAATAATATCAGTTGGATACCAGCCAAGTGATTCATTTTTTAAATTGAATTCTACTTGTACTCATGCTACTCGGGACGCGATCATTCACTGGGAGCTTCAGATTTTTTTAAATGCTTAAAATCCATAAAAAGGATCTAAATAGTTTCTTGTCTATAAAAGTGTTTTCTGTACTGTGTATAAAGCAGTAAGATACTCAGAAAGAATGGGTTCATTAACTTTTTACAGAATGAAAAGAGCACTCGGTGACGTCAAGACATACTTTTGTCCCCACGTAACCTGTTGGTCCAGATTTCTGAGGCAGAGTCGCACACGACGCTTTGCCTTTTAGTGCCGTTCTCCTGGGAGACAGTGCTGTCTTTCATGACCTTTGGAGTAAAACTCCTAAAAACTGTTCATTAGATAAGAAGATGAAAAACATCCCCAACAGTCTGGGCTGTGTAAGCAGTGCTGACCCAGTAGCAGGACACTCCCCTTTCAGATTATTCCCTCAAATCAAAAACAAATTCATTATAAGTATAAAGTGTTTATTAGAAACCTGGCGCAGTTTCTCTGGCCTTAAAAGCGCACATGGTTTGGCGGAGGCGTGGGCGTGCTGGACGTGTGTACTCCATGTTCCTGGGAAGACTGCGTGCTGACCTTAAAGGAGGAAACCTGCAGCCCTCAGCAACAGGCGAGAAAAGAATGACTCGTGCTGAAAAACCACGTCACCTTTAATGCTTTGTAGGTTACCTGACAAACAGCCCTCTTCTCTGTGCTTACATTGTAGCAGACATTCAAAACAGCATTCACAGTTATTGCACAGGTGATTTTAGGTGTAGATATTTAACACGACTTTTTGATCAAGTCTCTGAAACTAGACAAATTAGCAGAAAACAGAAAAGCATCTTTACAGCAGAGCACATTTATGAGTCCGTATCTCTCTGTACATTAGTGTATACTCTCCTATAATTGTGTCCTTCATGTCAGATGTAGGTCTTCGACACTGAGGTGATGGACTTTGGCGCTGGTGGTACGTGGCTGGGGAGCGAAGTGTTCCTACTGGATAACCTGGATCTGTTGACCAGCCGGTACTTGAGTGACGGTGTTCGGTCGTCCTCCTGTGGACAGGTGCTGCAGAGGAGTGCCCCCCCGATCACCAACAGGAAGCTGGCCCCCCAGCCGATGTAGAGCGAAGCGCCCAGCTCCCGCTTCTGTGCGGCCACCAGCGCGGGGTTGTAGAATTCTCGGATGACCGTGCTGGCCACCCAGGACACGGGAATCAGGCACAGGACCCCGGAGATGATCAGCACCACGCATGTGGCAATGATGGCCCTCTTTTTGCGGTTTTCCCCCGCGATGAAATTGGTGCACTTTCCAGAAACGAAGGCCATGAAAAGCCCGACAATGCCCACTATGATGGAAACCACGATCAAGGCCCGGGCGGCCTGCAGGTCCGAGCTGAGCGCCAGCATGGAGTCATAGACCTTACACTGCATCTGGCCCGTGCTCTGGACCACGCAGGTCATCCAGATTCCCTCCCAGAAGATCTGAGAGGTGACGATGTTGGAGCCAACAAAGGCCGTCACCCTCCACGTGGGAAGTCCGCAGGCCAGGATCACCCCCACCCAGCCGATCAGGGCCAGAGAGCAGCCCAGCAACTGCAAGCCCATCGACGCCATCGTTACATCAACTGTGTCCACAGCTCACGGGTAGCCTGCCGTCCTTCTACAGCGTGAAAGCCATCTGAGGGATTTGTGAAAATGTTTGTGCAAAGAGGTGTGTGCTGTTCTTCTTGAACGAGCCAGCCGAAAGTATACCTGCCCTGCGGGATTCTTTGTACCCAGGACAATGAAGGCGGGGGTTTCATTCTGTAGCTCAATTTACGAGTCTGTGGTTCAACCTTCTGTGAAGAATCTCTGAAGGAATTACATCTATTAAAAGTAGCCTCCTTCAGTATCGGTTCCGCGTCAATTTGGGTCAACTGAATCTCATAAACTTTACATTTATTTTGCAAGATGGTGCAACAAGATCATGGACAATATCATGGTTCTGTCAGTGGTTCCCATATCTGGCCCAAGAGCCCCTGTCCCTTCTCTGCTCTAAACATATCTGCGTGTCCATAATTGGCCAATGCCCAGTGCCCCTACACACAACATTTCACTTCTTGGCCCAGATGGCCTCTTTTCAAAGCCTTGGACACACAACACGACAGTCTGAGTGGTCAGATCTCACTACAGAACTCCTTAAATCTAGAATGTTGAGGTTTTGTGGTTTATGCACTTCATCAATAATCAGCTTAGAGGTGTTGTGGCGGAATTCATGGATTATAAGAGAAATCTCCCACCAGTCTGTTTGATCCCCAAATTTCAATTTGTCAAGAAAACAAACACGAAGTGACGCATGGAAGTGATGTGGTGGCCGCATCCGAATGGATCGTAAACCCCCCTGTTCAGTTTCCCTGACTGATCTGGTGGTCCAGTGGAGGCTCCAGATCAGGAGAAACCAGGACGAGGAGTTTGAAGAAAAAAAACATCAGAAAGACCCATCCAATACATGTGTTTATGCAGATTTGCAGTGAGGAAACAGAAAGGAAAATAAAAGAATATGAATACTGAAATATAAGTATATACTCTACTCTCTGACTGGCTGTTACTCATCACGGCCAGTATAGTATTTTACGACCCACAGAATTTGGAATCACGTATACATCCAAGTGTTTCATCTGCTGGAAATTTCTTAGCGGTCTTGGAGTGGCCAGTGAGTTTCACCTCTGATCTGTCGCTTTTCTCAGACAAACCTCTACTGATGCACTGATATTTACCATTAACAACAAAACTCCAGACTTTAGTGCTGTAAAGACCACAATGGCTCGCACTACTGGTCAAAAGTTTGGACACACCTCCTGATTCAGTGTTTTTTCTTTATTTTTATTGTTTCCTTCCTTGTAGAGTAATACTGAAAACAAACAAAATAATGAAGGAACACATGGAATTATGTAAACAAAAAAAGATTTAAAAAACAGAATATGTTCTGTAATTTGGTAATGATGGACTGTTATTTCTTTTCTTTGGGTAAGTGGTTCTTGCCATATTGTGCAGTAGAACTGTAGTGGAACCAGATCACTAACTGTGGACCAACCCGACCATCACTACTGAGGATACAATCACATTAAGAAGGAAGAAACTCCACTAATGAACTCTTGATGAAAAACGCCTATTAATAAAAATACCATTGCAGGATTCCTCATGAATCTGATTGGAAAAATTCCAAAAATTGTGTAAAGCTGTGATCAGAGCAATTGGTGATATTTTTAATATTAGTCTACAATGTAACCGATAATAAAAACAAATGAAATCGTTGAATGAGCTCATGTGTCCAAACTTTTGACTGGTAGTGATCATCATGGCAAAGTTCCTATTACTGTTTGATTAGTATTTCTATTTTAAAAATAACACCAACCTGATTTTTGGTACAAGAGAATGTTTGTTACTGTAAATGCAGTGTGCAATCAGCTCCATGCTATAAAACAGTTGTCCCCAACCCCCGGGCCACAGACCAGTACCGGCTGTGGGTCATGTGGCACTGGTCCACCGGTTGCACAGAAACAAAAACTTGCAGTATTTGCGTTTTACTTGCTTTCAGAGTCTAAACGATATTTTATTTTGAATAATGACAGGATTTCTTATATGAAGCCGGTTCGTGTCGAAATAAAGTTTGGAGGACCACTGATCTATGTAACAACATTCCCCCCCTCTATCCATTTTCTTTTTACCTCTCTTGAGCTAACAAAATAAATGCAAACAACAGACATGCACAATCTGAAACTATTCTGTTGTAAGTGTATGTATGGAGAAGCTTGTCAAAAAAAAGAGAATGACATAAAAAAAAAGAAACTGACAAGAACTGAAACCAATAAAATAAAATAACATTCCAGGTTGATTCTTTAAGAGTATGATTGGAAAAAATTCCCAAGAGTGTGCAAAGCTGTCATCGGAGCAGTAGGTATGTTTTTAATATTAATCTACAATGTAGGCGATAATAAAAACAAAGGAAATCGTTGAATGAGAAGGTGTGTCGAGACTTTTGCCTGGTAGTGATCATCGTGACAAAGTTCCTATTACTGTTTAATTAGTATTTTTATTTCAAAAGTAACACCAACCTGATGTTTGGTACCAGAGAATGTTTGTTACTGTAAATGCAGTGTTCAATCAGCTCCATGCTGTAAAAAAGGTCATTAAAAAGTATAAGTGTAAGTATGGAGAAGCATGTCAATAAAAAAGAGAATGACATAAAAAGAGAAACTGACAAGAACTGAAACTGGGTCATTGCTAGATGTTCTTGTGTGATCCAAAACACATCTAGATTCTATCTCAAAACATTCCAGCCAACACACAATCAGGCTTGAGAGATGCACCTCTCGGTCCACTGACCGAAACCTGTGGACTAGACAGGACTAGACTACCTTTTTAATGTCTTTTAAAACCTGCTTTATTTGTGTTGCCATCTTTGAAAGATGGTCATTGAAGGCATTTTGTTTGGCGGCAGTTAAGCTCTATGTCTGACCGGTTTGAGAAGATTCTAGTGATGCTTGTCAAGAGTTTCACATGAACCTATATGGTCACATAATCCCAACACCCAAACGATTCGGACCCATTCTGAACTCTCAGAATTAGAAAAGCTTACTGATCCTGGAGAAAATTCCTTACATCACACCTCCACATACACACAGAGACATGAAGACAAGAAACAATAATAAACATAATATACAGTCAATATACAAAATAAAGCTCTCCAGAATAGTCTCTTAAAATGCTAAATAAAAAATGTACACAGAACACTGCGTTCAGGGAGAGAGGTGGATATCAATACTACAGATAAATAAATCAAATTACTGCTGAAGTTGTTTTAGTAATACTTATCAAAGTGGTTTGGAGTCGTTCTCTATCCTGAGTCTGTTTTTGCATGTAAGGTATGAGGATAAAAAAGTGTCTTGTAACAAACATTTCCAGAACATAAACCCTCTTCCCGTAATTGTCACTGAAAACAAAGCTGAGTCTACAAAGTTGCTGCTGAAAAAAGTAAAGGTGATAAAAAACTCACACTTTGTCATGCTTTGAAAGTCATAAATCTCATTAAAAGACGTCTTTTTTATTATATTCTGTACATTTTAAATTTTTTAAATGTAACTAATATCTAATTTTATGCAGAATCAGTCTCTGGACCATCATACATCCTCTCATTTAATAGAATTTCTTTTAATCATGTAATTATATAAAATTATCTATAATCTGTACAATCTATATAATATTGTCTATAATCTATATAATATTGTGTGTAGTTATTGTTATGTGTACTTTAGTGTATTTCATATTTTCATACTGGAGTGTATTTCATAATGAGTTTTTATTTAGACTTTATTTTATTTTGTGCTTGTCTCTATGTGTCTTTCTGTCTGTGAAGTCAATTTCCTCTGGGATCAATTATTTCAGATTCAGCTTCTGATTCAGTGTTCTCAGTATATCTCTCCTCTACTCTGTATGTAATTATAGCTCATCTTAGTTGAATGTTTTGAGAGTTGGTGGTCTGTCATATTTGTTCAGTCCAACAGTCACATACTCTCAGTTTATAACTGTTTTGTATTTTACACAACAAATAGTAAATAAGCAATGCTTTTGTTGTCTGTCTGTCTGTTTGGAATAGGGGTTAATCCCAACACTTACAGGGGAAAAGGTGGAGAATCACCCTGGACTGGTCACCAGTCCATCACAGGACACACACACACTCACACAGAAAAATTACACCAAGGGATACTTTAACATGATCTGCAGGACTGTGGGAGGAAACCAGAGATCCTGGAGGAAACCCATTCAGAAATTAGGAGGTTCTTCACCACCCAGGCTGGGAATCGAACCCGGGACCTTCTCACAGTGAGGCGCCAGCACTGAATTGATGGGTATCTGCTGTTAAGTTATGTAGACTTGCACAGAAATTGATTTAGGTTAACAGATTACGACCCATAACCTACAGATTGTTGACTATACAAAGGATTCCTGGAATTTTCTTTTATTATATAGTGTAGCTCAGTGGGTAGCATACTTGCCTCTGGACCAAGAGGTCATGGGTTCGAATCCTACCTTCCTACCACCACTGGGTCCCTGAGCAAGACCCTTAACCCCAAGTTGCTCCAGGGAGACTGTCTCCTGTAGTTAGGGAATGGAAGTTGCGTTGGATAAAAGCATCTGCTAAATGTAGTAATAAGTTTTTTGCAAATTTAAAGGACACATATATTTGTATATGTAACCCACCACTCTTAAACCTACCAGTCAAACATTAGACTGGAGATCACTAAAGGTATAAACCAGGTCACCTTCCCAGGTCCTGGAGTTCTGATTCCAACCCTGACCAGCAGCCCAAGTTCTGCATAATAAGATTCTTCCCGAGTGACAATATGTCTGATCCAGGTTAGAGATAAACATAGAACATTTTCAGTGGGTGATCAATGTTAGACCTCAGAATCTATAGAGAGAAAGAGGCCTAAATGTCACTATATAGTTGAATAATGACAAAGACGTCACGTCTCTAAATCTGGACCAAAACTGCTGTGTCATTTGTGTCAAATCTTTGTGGGAGGGAAGTTGAGAGGAGTTGCCCAACCAGCCGGACGAGTGGCGCTGCATTCTGAACAAAGATGCAGATTTTTTTTTTTCGTGGAGGCATCGTTCAGAATGAGGATGGTCTGAGTCAGTGTTTCTGACATTCATATTCACAGAAAGATAAACACGAAACCATTTGTTTTGCATAAAAAAATCTTTTTATTCTACAAAGAAAGACCAGCTGATCAATAAATCAAACTTCAAATAAAAAAGAGTGTGCATTGCGAGTATAGCTATTGTCATATCCTATATTCAATCCAACAGTCACATGGTATCAATATATAAAAATGTATAACAATAACACCATTCATTACTATATATCATAATTCATCACAACTACAAATTAGCCATTATTTTCTGTGCCATTTTTTTGAATGAAGGTTTAATCAGCAGGGCCCATGTTAAAAAGAGATTTTACCACTGATCAGTTCATGGTGAATGTCCTTTTGATCAAATTGGAGCATTTTTACATGTATTTCATGACTTCTTATAAATATGAAAATATTTCCATGGGCAGAGACCACATTCACATCCTCAGAAGCATCCCTCATCCGCCTTTGCCATCTTCTCTTTCCTGTTTCTCCCTGGAATGAGAGGAAAGAGCGGAAAGAAGGAGAAAAATGTCTGTACTCAGAGCTCCTGCGGCTCCTCTCAGACGTACGCCCTGCTGGTGGCGTTGGACCGTGCCTGGGAGTACTTGTAGACGGGTTTCTCCTCCTGAGGTGGGCAGCTGCTGCAGAGCAGACCTCCTCCCAGGATCAGGAGGGCGGCGGCGCCCCAGCCCACGTAAAGCGAAGCCCCGATCTCCCTCTTCTGCGCCGTGATGAGGACCGGGTTGTAGAAGTCCTGGATGATGGTGTTGGCGGACCAGCAGACGGGGATGAGGCACAGGACTCCGGCGATGATGAAGGTTACGCCGCTGGCGATGGCCACCTTGGTCTTGCTGTCCTCTTCCTCGATGAAGTTGGTGCACTTTCCTCCAGCGACCCCGAGGATGACTCCGAACATGGCCACCACGATGCAGATGATGATCAGGGCCCGGGCCGCCTGGAGGTCCTGGGGCAGCGCCAGCATGGAGTCGTAGACCTTGCACTGCATTTGGCCCGTGCTCTGCATCACACAGTTCATCCACAGGCCCTCCCAGATTATCTGCGCCGTCACGATGTTTGCCCCGATGAAAGCCGTCACCTTCCACATGGGCAGGGCACAGATGATGATGGCCCCCAGGAAGCCGATCACGGCCAGGGTGAAGCCCAGCATCTGCCGGCACATGGACACCATTTTTGCCTTCTTTGCGGGTCTTTGAGAGAACTTCTGTACTTCTGTGGCTCTTCTGGACCGGAGGAACAATGACAAGCTTCCTTCACCTCCAGGGTTATAAGGTGCCTGTGGAGGGGTGGAGCCAAATGTCCAGAAACCTGTTTGCAACTTGGTTTCAGGCTGGACCGGATTCTTCAGCAGCAGTATCGGCGAGATGCGCATCAAAACAAAGGCATTTGAAAGTAAACAGGTACGGTTTAACGCAGTACTTCAGCAGAAAGGCACTTCTAGGCGGAAGGGTGTGGTGGAGATGCAATCAGAGGAAAGTCCAGTATCTTCCTCTTCAGGAACAACGTAATACATTTTAACACACTATGATACACTTTTAATAAAGTCATCAGGCTAGATAGTTATGCAGAATTATTATTCAGGTTACTGGATAAGAAGCCTGTGGGCTGAGAAATGGAGTTTAATCAGACCCACAGTGTCTTGATCACAAAGATGTAGTTTCTGTCTAAGCCGGAACTTTGTTTACGATAGTGGGACAGTGGGATTTCTAAATGTCTTTTAACAATTAAATAAGCAATCTTTTACAGAAAAAAATATTTAATTTTTTTTATTTAGACTGTTAATACAGCCCTGACATCATTCCCCAAATCCACTTCAGTATCAATGCATTTTTATTATTATATTTAAACCCATTTTTACTTTTTAACCAGTTGTTTACACACTTTTTTACTCTAATAGTATATAATTGCTGATAAATCATGGACCAAATTGACTTTTGTATTAAGTATTAATAGATTGTTGTTATCAGAACACAATAACATATTGTAATATTAGAACACAACATAATTTTTTTTCACAAATGCTTTTTTATTTTTGTATTATTAATATATTATTGTTATCATTTCACTTTATCCCACAATTTACACAGGTAATTACACAATTGCACAATTAATATACCACTGTTGTCATTTTCAAACCAAACTTTTCTACTTTACATTATTTTGTATCATTGCTGTTTACACTATTAATTACAGTGTTATTGTTCTGAGAATATGAAAACTGTATTAACATGTATTAACCCATTTGACTGTTTAAAATTTTATTTTTAATTTACCAGATTTGTAATTTTATAGCCAAATGTTTTTGCTATTTTTATTTTTGCTGCTTGTAAACTGTTGTATTCCATCATTGCTTTCTTTTTCAACTTAACTTTATTTATTATTATTTTTATTATTTTTACATTATTTGTTGTCAGATTACAATCCATTTCACTTTGTATCACACAGTATTTATATATAATTGCCGTTGCCACTTTTATCCACTATTTTTATTAGTAGTATTAATACACTATTGTTGTCACAGTATTTCACTTTATTAAACCTATTTAGCTTAAAATACCATTACTGTCACATTTTTATATGTATTATTATTATTACTGTTATGTACAATTTTATATTTATTATATTAATGTTGTAAGCAACTATTTATTACATTTTATAACTTTGCACTGGCTTATTATGAATTTCTCAGAACAAATTTTTTGTCATGCTAAAGAAAGAAACTTCTTTCTTCTCCTAAGCCAGGACAGCGAAAGGAGTGGTATCACTCTGGTCTCCATGGTTACAGATGTGTCAAAGGTTTGTAATGGCGTCATTATCATTAGAATAAGAAAAGAGTGAACTGATTATAATAGAGACACTGATTGGCTCAGAAAATCAAAAGAGTCATGTTATCATACAACAAAACATTTTTATTCACACATGATTCCTACAGTCTGGGTGAGGAAATCATCCCCTCACCACCATCGGCAATGAACAACAGAATATACAAAATACACACCGCATGAAACCGAGAACGATCGTCTATTCAGACAAATTAGCTCGAATATATCTTCAGACATCTCCTCGACCATCAGGGAGGAGATCCTGCTTCTGAAGTTGCTTGAGAAGTTTCAGCCACACGCAGAGATCAACAAAGCTGCTGGCCACTGTACAGACTTCATCAGGTTAAAATGTGTTTATTGAAGTGACAGGAGTCCGTCTACTTGTTCCGCTTATAGATACTGTCCGGCAGCGGCCGAGTAAGGCCTCGGAGCTGTGTACGGCTTGTTGGGAACGTAAGTCCCGGTCCCTGTGTATGTGACGCTGGGGGCATACGTTTTGACCGGCACGTAGGGTCCACTTGGTCCCATCATGGGTCCTTGGTAGGGGTACATGCCTGAGTTGTAAGGGTAAAGATCCTGGCTTGGCGGACAAGCGGTGCACAAGATGATCCCTCCGAGGAGAAGAATCACGGAGGTGCCCCAGCCGATGTAGATGCAGCCCCCGATCTCCCTTTTCTGTGTGGCCGTCACCAGGGGGTTGTTGAAGTCCGTGATGGTAACGACTGCCGACCAGCACACAGGGATCAAGCAGATGACAGCAGCTACGATGCAAAGGATCCCTCCCAGGATGACTACCTTGGCCATGGAGGACTCGTTCTTCAAACAACTGCTGCACCGGCCGCCGACAAACGTCAGGAGCACCCCGATGAAGCTGACGATTATGGCGATGATGATGAGGGCACGCGCGGCCTGCAAGTCTGAGGTCAAGCTCATGATGGACGACTCCACCTTACACTGCATCTGGCCCGTCGCCTGCATCACGCAGTTCATCCACAGGCCGTCCCAGACAATCTGCCCCGTCACAATGTTGGCGCCGATGTAGTAGGTGGTGCGCCACATGGGAAGCCCGCAGGTCAGGCAGACGCCCACAAAGCCGATGAAGCAGAGGGTCTGGCCCGACACCTCCTTAGCTATCCTGCCCATCCTGAAGCCGGCTGGAAATGCAGAAGCAGTCCTCTGCCAGGTCCTTGCCCCGTCACATCTGAGGGACAAGCAGGAAGTGCTTTGGTAAAGAGTCTCGCAGGGAGGAGACAGCTGCACGGTCCTACCAGACCAACTGGATTCCACAGGTTCCCAGTAGACTCAGTTGTATGCTTTTGGAATACACAGCTGAGGTAAAAACACATTCGTGCTTCCTCTTTGGCAAACAGGTATCACCACTTTTTAGCATTTGCACATCGTTGCTTACATGTTTACAGTGTGCAGCGAGGAGATGTGGCTTTATGTAAATATGGGATGAGATGTATTTCCAAGGACCTCAGTGCAACACAGAGCAACATTCAATTGCATGCTTGATACAACAGATAAATAATGATAAATAGACCATATAGCACAGTACAGTAGTACAGTAATGTAATCAAACAGTGCAGTGTGAACAGGATGTAAACATTCCAGAGTGACCAGTGTTGCACCATAAGTATGATATTGCACAAGAGGCAGTTGTAACATTTAACAAAATGTACATCTGAGACATCATGACTTTTATAGAACATTCAGTCCCATTCAAAAAGACCTATTAACGTCCCATGTGTTTCCTGCACTGACAATGATCTGGCCAATCTACAGGCATGAACTATAGCCAATTACAGGTGTGGACAGATATTCCAGTAACACTGAAGTGTCTTGAAGACCATCTCACTTTCCTAAAGCATCTCTTAAATGGACCTGTTCAGAATGTTTCTCATCCTTTCACTCTGTGAGAGGCTCCAGCACCTCTCCACCCTGGTTAGACATTTGTAGCCCCACATGAGAGATATAGGTGAGCATGTCTCTTAGTGATAGCATCACCTAAAGTGGGGTAGACTCAAAGTACCTTTGTGGCAATATATGGGTATCCTTTTTGCCAAAAAGGCAAATTTTTTATCACAAATTGACCTCTAGGTAGTGCATGTCCCTGACTCATTCAGAATGAATGAAAATACGTACAGATACTCTTTACCCAGATTCACATAAATTAGCCATAAAATGACACTACAACAAGCAACATTGGATTAAAATTAGCAAAGCCAGTTACTATTTTTTTAATCGATTTTTTTAATACAGTGTAAATATCAGTGTATGACTGACTTGAATTGATTAATGCACTCTGACTGGCCATGTATATTTGGATTATATCAGACACAAATTAGTGTACATTTGGAGTATAACAGATTAGTGTAAATTCTGGGTACATTGGAAACAGATTAGTGTATATTTAGGATATATTTGGAAACAAGTTAGTGTATATTGGGGGTATATTGGGTACAGATTAGTATATATTTGGAGTATAACGAACACAGATGAGTGTATATTTGGAGTATAACAGATACAGATTAGTGAATATTTAGGGTATATTTTATAAAGATTAGTGTTCATTTAGGCTATATGGGATACAGATTAGTGTATATTTGGGCTGTTTTGGATACAGATTAGTGTATATTTGGAGAATATCAGAAATAGGTTAGTGTATATTTGGAGTATATCAGAAATAGGTTAGTGTATATTTGGAGTATATCAGAAATAGATTAGTGTATATTTGGAGTATATCAGAAATAGATTAGTGTATATTTGGAGTATATCAGAAATAGAGTATATCAGAAATAGATTAGTGTATATTTGGAGTATATTAGATATAGATTAGTGTATATTTGGAGTATATCAGATATAGATTAGTGTATATTTGGAGTATATCAGATATAGATTAGTGTCTATTTAAGGTATATCTGACAGGTTTCCCTTGCAATGAGTCATGACTAGGTTGATGACTACGACTAGGAGAGAAACTCATTCAGCACTTGTTCTAAGAACATTTGTACATAAAAGTAATGACTCACGCATCCCATTAGGTAATCACAAAACTATTTTTGGCTCATGAGAGCAGAGGATTCTGAAAGTAAAGACAGGTTTCTGCTGGGGCAGAATATGTCCTGACTCATCTCACGGATTTGTCAGCTGAGTGATCTGAGCCATATGAGTGGGAATGCTGGATCTTGAAGGATTTGTTTTGTTTAACTGTTGTTGTAATCTTATTATAGGTTTTATTTTAAAGGTTCCTGACAGCGAGATTAATAAACTCTTTTCTCAGCTGGAGAATCTGAGGTAAGCAGTTGTCTTCAAGAAGTTGGAGGATGGGCCACAAAGTTCTTCTCTAAATGAATTCACAGTGAATACACAGAAATCAGGTATCCTTAAAGACCCCCACCTCACAATAACAAACAAAGTGCTTCACAGTTCATTCTGACAAAGAGGAACACTTTAGCTCATGAAATGGTGTGGAATTTGTGATGGTACCATGCTCTAAATGAAGATAAATCTTGGTGTGGTGCCCCCCTTAGTCTGGACTAGATAGAGCATGTGCTGAACCACCAGTAAATGTTGGTCTAAGACCACCTTAACTGCCTGGACTACCAATAAAAGTTGGTTTGGTTTGGGACCATCTTCAACAGTCTAGACTCTGTGGACCATGTCTTCAGCTATGAATAAAATTGAGACCACCTTTAACAGTCTGGAATATGTTTTACAATAACGTTAGACAGTTGACACCATATATAGAACTTCCATAAATCTAATAATTTGTCTCAAAGCAGTTCCTGGATTGATCACAATGGCAAATGCATCCCTAAATTCTCTCCTGTTCTAAAGCAGATTCTTCTGTCCCACGTCAACACAAAATGAATAAGTGGATTCCAGAAGCGTCCAAACAGGGAGTCATGAGGCAAAACAGCCCCCAAAGAAAACGAATTCAGTTCAGATTTACCATTCTCAACACTAATTCCACAGAAACAAGAACTTCAGGGCTAATTCCTTAGAAACCAGCATGCAGATCACACCAAGGGCTTTTGACTTGCAGTGCATTCTGGCCTGAGAACAGGGTGCAGACTGTTTCACAGTTTACAGTTACGCTTCCACAACAAACAGAGAAACCAGACTTGCAAGACCAAACACGGCATCTACAAAGGTCAATCAAACAACACATCTAGCATGTCTGGCACGGGCTGTTCACAGTTACTTTAAAGAAAAGTTTTAGAAGCAACTCGTTGAATTTCATAAAACACATTTGATTTTTTATTAGTATAAATCATTCAACCAAGCCTACAAAAAGCTAAACAGACAGTAAAATACACACACACACAGGCATATATGTATATATATGTATGTGTGTGTGTTAACCTACAGTACTCTGCAAAATCTTGGTGCACCAATTATTTCTTCACATTTTGTTCCCAAAGATCGAGACATTTTTGTATTTTAATGTAGTCTTGAGGAACAGTTCTCCAGGCACAAGTCCAGTTCACGAACCTGACCAGTTTCAGAGGAAGGTTTTAGAGTGTTAACACACATCTGAATAATCAAAGCTGAATCACAGATGATGAGACTGTGATCAGTATACTGGTGGTGCTGAATGCTAAGTGGTTGTTACTCCTTTATGAACTCCTGCGGTAGCATATATATTCCAGTTTCTTTCCTTTCACATACACAACAGGCCAAAGATGAGACTTATCAGTAGGCATAAAAATATTTTTGCACCATCAGGGTGATTCAAAATATGAAGAAATGAGAGGTGGGTCAAAACTTTTGCACAGCACTGTATACTTAGGCAGTTTGCAGCCTGTTGCAGTAAAACAGTTATTCCCATTTCTTTCATTCATTCTATTCAAAATGCCAAATATAAGACAGTTTGACAGGAATAATGTAGTATTGGTGATTCAAAATGGTGATACAATGGTGATTCAAAATAGGAGTGGCTCAAGATGTTTGCAAAGTACAGGGTTAACCTACAG
>JBBMFX010000037.1:23659189-23669640 GCA_037832545.1 Rhabdalestes septentrionalis | reverse complement strand
AGAGAGAGAGAGAGAGAGAGAGAGAGAGAGAGAGAGAGAGAGAGAGAGAGAGAGAGAGAGAGAGAGAGAGAAAATATTACCTGAATATATGTCCAACCATTTTGGACATGCTTAAGAAGACAAACAAACTTCATAAAGAAACTCTGACAAACATAATAGGCCACATGTGACCCGCAGTGCACTAATGCTCTCATACAATCAGTTCCTCACAGCAATGTTCCAACCTCAATATCTGACCTCACTAACACTGTTGTGCAATCAAATCCTTACTGAATTATTCCAACATTGAACCTGACCTCACTAAGGCTCTCACGCAATCAAATCCTAACAGCAATGTTCCAACATCAGTAGCTGATCTCACTGATGCTCTCATGCAATCAAATCCTCACAGCATCTTCTCAGAGCAGATGTTGCTGCAGTAATTTAACCTCGCTGTTAAAACCCCAGAATCCAGAATAATGTGGTATCCACTGATCAAATTATCTTTCTAAAGGGTTCTATTTGAGAACATGTGTTGTACCCTGTGGTTCTGGTAGGCTGTGACTGCAATGAAGCGAGTCTCAGGGAAGGAGAAGGTGCAGAAGTTGCGGTGGGCGGAGAGCTGAGCGTCCTGTTGCTGATCCACCAGGACCACATGGAGCCGGGGTTGGTACCGGTGCATGGAGTTCAGGATGATCTGTGGAGTCAGCAAGACATCAGTGAGAAGAATGTTGGGAGTAGAGTGTAGTGAGCAATATGTACGAAACAGTGGTGTCACTGGCAGTCCTGGGATTCAAACCCACAACCTTCTGATCACAAGGGCAATTCACTAACCACCAGCTGCAGCTCGTAATCTGGGTCTTACATGGCCATTATCATCCAGGAGGTTGTTGGTGAGTTTAAGGCGGTCGAACGAGACCGTCTGCTTCATCCACTGGGCACCGCGGGCCGGCGAGTCCGGGTGGAAGTGGACCCTCCCGGGCACCGCCATGTCCCCACGCCCCGCCACCAGCCAGGAAGAGCTGTGGAAGGCATACCTGTAAAGAGAGGAACAGGAGAAATACAGTGGGATCCAGAAAAGTCAACCTAAGACTAATAGAAACAGAGAAAACCTAGAGCTGCTGACAAAGAAATCTTCTTATTAAGTGATCACAAATCTGACTTGTTTTTCCTAAACACTTGTTTCTCCTAAACACCTATATTCTCATCGGCTTCTCAAATTTTCTTTCCTATAAAACATTAAAAGCTGTAGTTTAGACATGAATTTAATCAGAGACATATTCCAGACCCATTTATAAGACAACCACGTTTTTGGGATCTTCTGGTTTATCTGAAGTAGTAAGAGAAAATAATTTTTACATTAAGATCTTACAGTGGTATCGAGCTGAGATTATGGTAAGCTCTTTCGTAGAAGCTGAATTTAAGAAGCAGGAGAAAATGGACATAATGATGTTAAACTGAGCTCAGTTCTGTTTAGGAGTAACAGGCTGGACTGGGAGGAGTCTCACACAACATCCTGGTCAGGATAATCAGTTGAGATAATGGATTGTTGATGAAAGAAATTATGTATGGAGAGATGGAATACGCTTCAGTATTTCTTAGCCATGAACCTGACCTGTATCTCTTGTCATCTACAGGAATGAAGTCCATCAGGAGAACATACTCTGCTGCAGGGTCCATACCTGTGATGTACACTTGAAATGTAGGAAACATCCTCCTTTTGAAATGCAAGCAAAATAACAATTAGTGAGCATGAATTTACACTCCCAACACGGAATCGAACAGAGCCCACAACAGCAAACAAGATGCGCAGAACTTAACAGAACCCAAAACGACAAATAAGATGGGCAGAACCTAACAACCCATACAGACAATCAATATGGGCAGAACCAAACAGAAACCATGCAGAAAAATAAGATGGGCAAAAACAAACAGAACCCAGACAGACAAATAAGATGAGCAGAACCAAACCGAACCCATTTAGAAAAACAAGATGGGCAGAACCAAACAGAACCCATATATACAAACAAGATGGGCAGAAACCATACAGACAAACATGATGGGAAGAACCTAACAGAACCCATTCAGACAAACATGACGGGAAGAAACAAACAGAACCCATTCAGACAAACATGACGGGAAGAAACAAACAGAACCCATTCAGACAAACAAGATGGGCAGAACCAAACAGAACCCATTCAGAAAATGTGTTAGGCTGTAAGACTCTTTACAGATTGTCTGAACAAGAACCACATTGTGGGAAACTGATGGAATTGAAGAAGCTGCTTCAGCTCCACACATCTGCACCTTCACACCTCCAACTGAACACCAGCAGGAGGACCTGCTGTTCTCAGCGTAAGGAGACGCCAAAAAAGTGCAGAATTGTGTTCTTCTTATTTCTCCTGTGGTCTTTATTCTGTAGAATTGCTGCAGAATTGCTGGAGAGTTGGTGAAAACACTGACCTGCCAGCTTTGGTGACTATCATCTCAGTGCCAAGCTGGTCAAACTGCTGCCACAGGCTGAAGGTCTCCAGGTGAACCTTGATGCCTGCGATCTGGGGGGCTTTAGAACAGGTGTCCTCTGGAAGGCAAGGCAAGCCCATGGTGCAGGAATGTGCCAATCTGGAGACTGGAGAGCGAAGGAAAGAGAAACAGAGAGGAGATGAGGAGGAAAATACATGTGGGCCTCAGAAGAACCAACAGAACAAAGCATATGCAGAAGATCAGTGTCACCATCCATTGATGCTTCTTTCTGGGCTGTGTGTGAAAAGGTCTTCTGTGAAGTCTAGGACTTTTCTGGAAATTCTAGGTCTATGTATGTCCTCCAGGCCAAGGTTTCCTCCCTTTGGAGCACCCTCTATGCAGAACTGCGCTTTCGGCTGGCTTTTATACACTCTGAGACGTTAATTAGGCTCCAGCTCAACACCTCTTTCATTCCAGATCGTCCAAGAACAAGGCTGAGTATTTCCTAATTATGTGTATATTGCCTACTGCTATTGACTGAAGAGGCAGGGCCATCAGTGGGTCTACATCTTGGCGACAATCGATCAAACTTCCCTCTGATACACTGGCAGCATTCAACATGCAGCTAATTGGAGTTTTAGCACCACAAGGAACAAAGCAGATGCCCTCTGACCCATGGTTCTTCAGTAGCTCCTTCTAGCTTTGTTCGACATAAATTGATCTCTGAGGAGCCTGAAGGACCTGTCACAGAACTAAAATGGATCAGTTCATATTCTCCCACATGTGAGATCATGGCAAGGATCGCGGTCCAATCCTGGGTTTATCCAGACTTAACTCATGGAGATACTACTCTGCCCCGTCAGATCTATCAAATTGTTTTTTGACATTGCTCTTGATGTTCTACCAATAAAACAGCTCAGGAAATGACATAGGCAGGAAAATGGCATAGGCAAGGAATTCTAACCTAGAAGGGGAGACCAATACTGCTCAAGTTTCATTGCATGTTTTCATTGTTTACCTTCTCACACAGCTTCTAAACTTTTGAGGCTCAACGATTCATGATGGAGGGTATTGTGAGGAAAATTTTTCCATATAAATCCTTTTTCCTTATCCTATCATCTCCACTGTAAAGAAATCAGAGACACTATAATATATAATTTTATGCCACTCTGGATGACACAGTTTTCATTGATTATGTAGATAATTAGATTAGTTATGTTATTTTATGTTATACCCCACCTCATTTATTTAAATGCTGGTCTGGTGAAACCAGATTGCTGACACAGACCCTTAATTTCATATCTTGATTGTTGTTCATAGTGTTGTGAATTTACTCTGAAAGTGGGCCCAGAATTCAGCTCCCCAGAGTCCCCCAACAATGACCTTCTGATTTTGGGATGAAGTGAGCGTATGGATCCCACAGTCTAATGTTCACAGAGAGCAGAAGATTATGGGTTAGTGCTGACATGGTTTTGCCTGAGGCAGTTCTAGAAGTTGTCTCATCCATCTAACACTAATAAATACTGGGCCTCCAACAAACATCAGGTCAGAATCTGTCGGTTCCTGGTGATTTATTATCCCAATAAAACTCCATATACTTTCCTCCCTTTTTCCATTACATACATCTTTTTTTACTTTTACTTTTATTTTGAAAGCAATGATCCAAATAACTGTAATGGTTCATTCTTTATAGTCATGCATGGGTCATATCATTCAGTGCATAAAGGAACATGTACTGTTCTATAAACACTGGAAATATAACATTAGTAACACTTGGGGTGGCGGAACAGTCACCACTGTTATTTCCATGGGTTCCAGGCTTCAGGCCAGATTTTACTCCAGGTATTAAAACAATAGGTATATTTTATTATATTATTTTTGACCAAATAATTTGAGCCTCTGAAATATTGGGAACTGTGAAATTGGATGTACTTTCTGAAAGTTTGATGTAATTATTTTTCTTAATCCTCTTAACTCTTAATGTCAAAACTATTGTGCTAATATTCAACGATAAAAATACAAAACTTACATCAAATTGTTATGGACTAGTGCACCAGTTTAAATGTTGCTGCTGCAAGGAATTGTGGGACACCGTATTGGTTTCTTTGGTAAATCATGTCTGAAAGAACGTTCTTTTGCTGTTGAAACATGAAAGACTGATTTAAGATAAGGAACCAGCCCAGAAACTGCCTTGGTGGAGCAAGGAATCAGGTAGGAAATTTCCTAACAAAAAAACTGAATACTGATTAGACCTTATTATGGTTAAATATAAAAATGTGTTCACTCTGAAGAAACAAAGGTTCCAAACAGAGTTCTTGAGGTGATGGCATAAAATAACCATATTTGGTTCTCTAAAAGTTCTCTTTGTGGATATTCTTGGATATTAGAGACATGTTCTTGGACATGCAAAGTGTAAATGTTCCAAGAAAACCTCTGTAGACCTTTACATTTATATCCTCTGTTTTAGGGGAGTGGTGAACTGAATTATTGCATTTTAAGGAGTACTGTGAGAAGCTGAATTGTTTTTTCAGTGCCTATCAAAGGAGAACACCTGAGACAGGAAAAGGGCTTGTATGAAACAGTCTGTTTTTTTTATTGAGCCATTATTTTGTCACATATTTTTGACAACACAGAAGCACAGCAAAAGATTTAGGCAGAATGTTGCACAAAAAAAACAGGTTGCATCTACTTAAGCATGTGCCTGCTTGAGTGAGCTCAAAAGCTTGGCAAGACAGTAAAAGTCCAGTTTCTACATCAACCCATGGCGTGAAAAGTGCGTGTGAGCAATTTGCAAGAGTAGTGAGCAGAGGTGGGGAAGGAATCCCGCTGGGGGAGGAAGCCTTGCAGACTCATATGTTGGTAACAGGGTGCAGGATATGGATGAGATGGTGGAGGGAAGGCCCTTGAGGCCACATTCTGGAGGGAGAGGACGTGGATGCGATGTTTACGCCTGGATAGACTTCTGGATGGTGCTGAAAATTCCTTCCAGCTGTGGCTGGAGCTCTTCGCGCAGGGTAGCCAGCTTCTTTTGCAGATCTCCGGACTCGTATTTGGTGTACATATCTTCCAGCATGGTCTTCATCTGTTCCCTGTACTCCTGGACGTAGGGGTCCACTTTCTCCCTCACCTGCTCCAGGCGCTCGGTCAGCCTGTCGCGCAGCACCTCCACGATGGGTGTCAACTTGGACTTGGTCTCCTCCACGTTGGTCTTGATCTTCTCCTGCAGCTCCTTCATCACAGGCTCCACCTTGACACGGAGCTGCTCCATCTGTTCGCGGTTCTTCTCCTGGTACTCCTTGATCAGGGGCTCCAGCTTCTCGCGGTACTCGTCGAAGTGCTTCTTCAACACCTGGCGCAGCTCCTCGCGCTTGGGCTCCAGCTCCTTGCGCAGATCCTCGATGTCTTTTTCCAGCTTAGCACGTGCCTCGGAGATGGCTTCCACGATCTGGGGGCCGAAGGTCTCTCTTACTGTGCTGAGGGATCCGGAGGCACTCTCCATGTAACTCTGGATTCTGTTGAGGGACAGAGTGAGGCGGTCCCTGTGATAAAAAGAGTAAAGCAGCTGAGGTCAGAATACAGGATTTACATGATAATTGGCAAGCAAACCTAAAGAGCTTATCCATAACCTTCATAAAAAGAGTTATGAGTATGTTTGAAAAAATGTTTAGTGAGTATGAAGTACCTTTTTAAGGGTTTCAAATGAACTACAAAGGGGTTTCAAATTTTGGAGCCTTTTCAGGCTTTTTAAAAGAACCACCAGGCTATTTGAAAGTTCAAGGAAAACTCCTTGAATTAGCATAGATCTTTTACTCATTCGTTTCAGGGAATCGCGTTTTGGTTTCCCTTAGGCAAATTTGGACCTGGTGCAACTCACTAGTTCATGGGTGTGTTTGAGGAGGCACTAGCTAACAGCGCTGGAGCTCCAGGACTAGAGTTGGGCACCCATGTTATTTGGCATTACTTTGTGGCAACTTTTTTGGAGTATAGACCAGGTTATGTGTTCTTTCTGGAAGCTTTATGTTACGTGCCAGTTCTTTGGATTGCTCTTTACAGTAGTACATCTTAAGACCTCTTGGATTGAGTTGATTGGTTTGTGGACCACTGTCTTCAAGAACCATCGATCTAATTGTTCTTTAGGAAACCAAATTTGGTCCTTTCATGGCATCATGCCAAAGCTTCACTGACAGAGAAGGAAATAATGATGAGCTTGATCTCTTACTTGACTGCCTTGTACTCGGCATCATCAAGGCCATCGATGGCTTTCTGTGCGGTATCCTTCACCTGACCCAGGTATGTCACAACTGCGGATCTGATCTGTTCATATTCATTGGGAGCGTCGGCCTGCAGGGATCGAGCCTGGCAACCTGGACAGAGAGATGAAGTTTAAGGTATTTGGAAAAACTAGATATTCAGATCTTCCCTAATGGCAAGTCCTTCTTATTTGGTCATTATGAATTAGTATCAGAATCAGATTAAGGAAACTTCAGTGATCCAGGAGGAAATTGCTTATGTCGTGACTGCACAGACACACAAGAGCAATATGAAATAGAGTGTAAGTCAAAATAAAACTAACCACAGTACTAATAGAGTACATTATATAGACAAAATGTTGTGGTTAGTAAGGCGGATATAAACTACTGATAAACTAATCAATTACTAAATTGCTATAGATAAATAAATGAAACATAATTATAGTAACTTATGCAGTTCCATTGCAAATGAATTTGCTTTATAAATAGACAGGAGATAAATGAATTACCTGCAGCCAGCATAATGGTCAGTGCTAGAGTCACAAACCTCATGGTGGAGCTGGGAACAGAAAGAGAAGATCAGCATCTTGGAAGAGAAACAAGACCTTTTGCTCAAAAGGGGCAATAAGAGGATCTAGCAAGACATGGAACCCGGTTCAGACTACAGCATATGTCAAGCCTATTAACCTTTACCCTAATCCAACATGGATAAAATGGAGCTGGAAGGAGTTGCAGAGGCTTCCCCACCAGATTTAGTCTTTAACTGCTGCATAATCTCCAATCTTCAGGATTAGCTTGGAGGGACCGACGATAGACTTAAACAGGCTGTGTCCCTAACCTGGAGTTACTCGAGACCTGGGCTGCAGGCCAGAGCTCACCCAGGTGGCCTTCCTTAAAGTTACCCCCAACTCCAACAGTTATTTATTTTACACAGCTGTTTATTCTGGCACCACTAGTCAGATGTTGATCTTCTGAGTAAAAATCTACAGTGAGCACATTTCTGCACATTCTAATGCATATCACATTGCAGAATTTAGGATAAAGGAAAAACATAAAGGTTTTTGTGTTGTACTCAGCAGCAAATAAAAACAAATAAATAAAAATTTTGCAGTGAGATTTTGCAGAAAGTGTGATCTTCTCAAAAACACATATTTTATGAGGGCTCCCTAAATAATGTGCATACAAAGTTAATGTGCAAACAAAGTTATTTTAAAGTTAACATAAAGATGTTTTTTATCTAAACAACCCAAAAATGGAAAATTTTACAATCGCGTTTTCCCTCCAAAGTTGCAGTCCAGCCTAGGCTCTTGCTCAGTGAAAGTGCGGCTCTGTGGCTTACCTGTAGGAGATGCAGGTCTGGGAGAGACTGAGGAACCTGAGGCAGAGGTGGATGTTTTATAGGGCCCGTGGGAGAAGGAGGCAGGGGGAGGGCGGGCGGCGGGGGTGTGAGTGTGCCTCCGTGGAGGTGGACCTCACCCCCGCTCTGATCCACTGGGTACAATGGTCACCCGCTGAGTGGAGGGGGAGGTCATCATCAGTAAAAGTGCTGTGAGGACATGTACTCCGCTTCTCTCAGCAGCTGTCTGAATTTTGACACATTTAGATTCAGATAATGATTCAAGAATCTTTTTTATGGAAGAAACAACATGTACACATTCATTTGCTTTTAACTATCAAACCTAAGTATTTTTTGGCTTCCTACCTCCATCCAAAGGAGGTTCTTCCAGGGTCTAGCAAATGTAGACCCTTTGAATGCCTAAATGCTCCATTGCTTGATTATATAATATTTCTCTATTATATAGAATCTCTTATGTTAATTAAAATATTTGTTTACATTTCTCCATTGTTTTCTGCAAAATTTCCACTCATTTGCAAAGTTTTAAAACACAGCATGTAACAACTTCCAGAAAGACCATAGGTTTGGCATAGATGTGTGAAATCTTCGCTTAACATTTCAAAGTAACTTCCTGCAGAGGACCGGCCAATAAAGCCCATTTGATCAGGGGGGTCAAGACTTTTGCATTCAAATAGATTTAATATTATTTGGAAAGAGGTTCTTAAACATCCTGGACTCTCCAAGTTCTATATTTCCTAAGAATCACTCAATTGCACCATGATATGTAATAATAAGCCTTAAGGTGAAGTAAGGTTCTGGGTTGTGTGTTTAAGAAATATTTTATTTTATTTTTACTTGTTTTACAGCATTTGCATATGCATGTAACAAAACAGGCTTCATGTAGATCCTCTTATTCAGAGCAACTCAAAGCAGCATGCCATTACAGATGTGAGTGAATGTTGGGAGTCTTGTCCAGGTACTATTTTGTGACTATGTAATGTGGAGGTTACTTTCAGAGGCCAGTGTACCAACTTTTACAAATAAAAGAACCTGTTTTGGTGCTATATAATTATAACAAGTGCTATAAGTAATATTAACTAATTGTTTTCCACTTAATTACTGAATATTCAGCCCTTAGACTCCTTTAGCCTGTGTTTTTGCCTGCTACACTGCCTCAGTATATCCTATGGCATATTATTCATTAACTTCGTAGTTATTACTATGTTTTATCTTAATAGATATTGATTTGCAATAGGAGTGGTAGGTGAACTCCAGGAATGTGCCATAAAACATAATTTGTCTCAGCAGCAACGTCCCCAAGCGCTTCTTTGGAAAGTGCATCAGAAAACTGTCCAAAAAATTAACCCTTAAATTGATTTTTTTCAGTCTGCTCAGCTGGGAAATGTGCACAGGGTTTTGAAGGGCACCTAAAACACAGTAAAAAGAACAAACACAAAGTAAAAAAAATTAAAACCTTTCTTAACAATTTTGTGTAGACAATTAAGAGAATAAAGATCCGGGAACAAAAATTAATGATTAAAATTCTAAACATTTTATCTTTTCTAGGTGCAAATACAGAAATTAGCAGTTTTGACTTAATCTTTAAGAACTTTTGACAATATTTCTTCAAATGTCCAAACAGAATTTGGAGTGGAATGTTTGGCATAATCAGAGATGCTGATTTTTTTCCCCAGGGTTGTATTTGTTTAGCATTTAGGGTATGGTTATTATCATAAGCTCATACCTCTACATACTTTTGTATATTTATTTTATCATTTTAAGTTTTATTGTCTTGTTTATATAGGAGCCAATCAAATGGATTGTGATTCAGATGAAGTGATGATTGTAATAGGGATCGATCATCACTGTGAAGAAAACAGGCTGTGCGTGGGAGCACTGAGCAAACCGATCGAGAAGACAAACACACCGCATGGTTTTGGGTCAACGGTCAAACCTCCAGCTCTGCGGAGCTGGTTTTCCAAGCCTCAGGGCAGGGAGGACGGACCATCGATAAGCCCTGCGAGGGGCAGCGAGTACAGACTCCGTGCTATAAAAGACATTTCGTAACCTCGCGGTACACACCGTTGCCGTATCGCTACCCTGGAAAAGCCCAGCCAGCTCCCTCCGCTCACCGTGGCACAGAGACAAATGGGTCAAAGGGTCAGTTGCGCTGTCGGCCACACCTGGACTTTGAGCTGGACCAGGATGGGGCAGTTCACGACGAGGACTTTTAACCAACTCACTTCTCAATTTGCTTATAAACTGTTTTTAATTGCTCTTAATGATGTCATTATTTTCGGATTGTTCATTTTGCTCAGTATGAAAGCTTTTAGTACACACACACACACACAAACACACACACACACACACACACACACACAAACAAAATACATAAATAGAATATATCATTTATTTACCACTAA
>JBBMFX010000037.1:23618460-23645339 GCA_037832545.1 Rhabdalestes septentrionalis | reverse complement strand
GTAGGGGGGCAGTTTGGGGTGAGTTGTAGTGGGGCAGTTTGGGGGTGTAATATAGGGGGCCAGGTTGGGGGTGTGGTGTAGGGAGGCAGGTGTGGGTGCGGTGTATGGGGGGCAGGTTGGGGGTGTGGTGTAGGAGGGCAGGGTGGTGGTGTGGTGTAGGGGGGCAGGTTGGTGGTGTAATGAAGGGGGGCCAGGTTGGGGGTGTGGTGTAGGGAGGCTAGTTGGTGGTCAGGTGTAGGGGGGCAGGTTGGGGGTGTGGTGTTGGGAGGCTAGTTGGTGGTCAGGTGTAGGGGGCTTGTTGGACATATGATGTAGAGGGGCAGGTTAGTGATGTATCACTAGGGTACTACCACCCAGGTAGCAGGGCAGGTTTGGGTAAAGGATGTGATGCAGGGCTGCTGTCACACTCTTC
The DNA here is from genome assembly GCA_037832545.1 of Rhabdalestes septentrionalis. NCBI lineage: Eukaryota > Metazoa > Chordata > Actinopteri > Characiformes > Alestidae > Rhabdalestes > Rhabdalestes septentrionalis. Next base: position 23,644,927 of record JBBMFX010000037.1, on the reverse strand, counting down.
TTCAGTCAGACTGAACGGTTACAGTGTGTAATAATCTTTACAAAGTTCTCTAAAGTTTCCAACTTCTGCTCTGGACACTAAAACAAAACATCAGTAACATTCAGCCGCAGCCGAGAGACAGACATTATTCCTAACCCAGGTTAAAATGCTTAAACCTTTCAGTCGTTGTTGTCCTTTTCCTACTTTGTCCAGAGAGGCAGGTTTTAATCTAATTAAACTGGAGGCTTCAGCAGCTATCCATCACTGCCAGGCTTCAGAACAACCCGGCTGAACCCTTCACTGCGAGGGCTGGGCGATATGAGGATAAACCTTTTATTACTGGGATAAATTACATTATAATACAATTCTCTTAGAGTTTGATACATTCTCTTAGAGTTTGATACATACATCTTCTTCGGTCAGGGAACACCTACATGAATCTCATGGACCAATCAAAGAGTCTGCTGACAACTAGCAAAAATGAATGGCACAGCACAGCCAATCTCAAAAAAGAAACTAATTATAATCTGTTTTCTCAATTAAATGGCTTTAAAACGATTTGAGGATTCTCCACAATAGGGGTTATGTTGAAAGGGAGGAAACCCACACCAGCAGGACCTCCTGCATTTTTGCTAGTTGTAGCATTCTTTAAGAAAAAAGTTTTTATGTGGCCTATGCAGCCAACATGCCACCACTCAGTAATCCAGATCGCTTATGAAGTGAGTAGCTAAAAGCAACAGTAAACATTTCTGACATTTGCTAAAATTTTGGCCGTAAAAAGAACAGTAAAACGCATTTCATTCCACTTTCAGATACCTGCAATACTCTTACAACTCTTACAGTAAGAAAAAAGTAATTTTCTTTATTCTTCTTCTCTTTATTCTCATTTGTAAATATATTCAGAAATTTTATTCTATACTTAGTTTATATTCCTTTGCATTGTAGACAGTTTCCTGGACTCGTCTTCTGTGAGCCTTCTATGAGTGTGTCTGTGTGAGTGTACGTGTGTGTGTGTGTGTGTGTGTGTGTGTCAGTCATTGAACTCTTATCAGCGACATTCAACAACTTTTTCCATTTGTCTGAATTCTATTCCATTACCCAGAGAGATAGAGAGAGACACACACATATACACTCACACAAACACCAACACTGTCATAGTCACACACTGGCACTGACTTTTACTCATCAAATCACGAGTTTGACCACAATTTATAAACATCACACAGATCAGAGCACATACTATGTGTGTTGGCACAGGACCCCGCTGTGTGAGTGCAGGACGTCACTGTGTGTTTGTGTGTGTGTTTGTGTGTAGGACCTCACTGTGATGCACCAAAACACAAACCACACATATTTAAAGGGAGAAGAACAGGAGTGTATCCTCAACAGCAGCAATATTTATCAAGAAGGAAGAAAGAAAGAAAATAGAGAGAAAGAAGGAAAAAGAAAAAAGTAAGAAACACCAAAAGAGAGACAAGAACAAGTGAAAGACAGAAAAAGAAGAATAAAAAGTACTGAGTACTCATTAAACTGAGAAAAAAAGAATGAAAAAGTACGAGAACTAATGCAAGAATAAAAACATACGAACAACAGTAACGAAAGAAAAAAGTGATAATAAACTGGTTTAAAAAATTAAAAAAAGGAACTGACAGACAGAACAGGGCAGAAGTGAAGAGGGGGATAAAATTAGCCCACCCCTGTAATATTACCCATGTGATAGGGGGGCTGCATCTTTGCTGCAACACCATGACCCCGCCCCGCCCCCTCCCACCCTCACCGGTAATTCAGCCCTTCACGACCAAGGACCTAGTGCCCTCCCCGGTTCGACCCAGCCCGGAGCTGCCGGTCTGAGGAGGGGGATTGCGGCGGGAGAGTCTGAGCACCAACCTTCGTCCTCTCCCATGCGCTCGTCCTTCCAGGAGCAGCACAGCAGCATCAACCTCATCCACCCTCCGCCGGGAGCTCCACAGAGAGCCGACCGCAAATCCAGGGAGAACCGGGCTCTGATCCAGTCCGTGCCGCTCACTCCGCCCTCCTGTGAGAGCCCCCCGGTCACACTGCGGTCCGAGCCGAGCGGGGGCCGAGTCTGCGGCGAGGCGGGCCGGCCTGTCCCCTCCCGAGCACCACCACCCCAGTCCTCCGCTCCGATTGGCTGAAATTCCATTAAAATGTAGTTTAAGACGCAATCCGCAGCTCTGATTGGACACTTCTGTCCCCCTGTTGAGCTGCAATTGGCTAGTGATTCATATGCGTAGCCAGTCCGCCGTTTCGACCAATCCCAGCTCAGAGGGGCGGGGCTCGTCTGAATACAGGTGGATAGGGGTTGGCCAACGGGACACCGTGCCTAGAAAGCAACGCATGCGCAGTAAGGGTTCCATCCTCTCCCACACTTTTATGTCCAGACGGGGGTTTCATTCGTAGAAGTGCCCCTAAATAATATTTGAGCATGAATTAGCCTCTTTTTAAGTCCAAAAGGGAAGACTGAGCAAAAGTCTTGAGCCACCCTTCATTTGTTCATATTATATTACTTTATATCACATCATATATTACATTCCTTCATATCATGTTAGCATCACATTGCTTATTATCCTAGATATTACATTATGACACATTATATTATACATCATCACATAATCTTTTTTTTTATTATAGTAAATGATGTTAATGACTCCAGACTCATATGTTCAGGTCTTTTCTTTAGCATGTATGCTATCGTGAATTAACAGAACAACAGCTTAGTAGTGCTTGCTAACTTTTCTGTTTGATGTTGGGCCACATTTACCAATGTAAGATGTAATAGATAATACAAATAATAATACAAATAATACAAAATTCATTTGTTCATTATAGGATTAAACTGACAATGACTGATGCAAGAAGGCAGACGGAGACATGCGGTTTCATAGAAACGTTTTTATTTCGTTTTCACTGAAGCAGTTAAAAAATCCGGGTTCTCCGGGGGGAACAACTCGAATGTGCATCGTGGAAAAAGTGCAGTACCCCCACCCCTTTCTATTAAATAAGATGGAAATCCCACGGCACAATAAGACACTGTAAGACCTGGTCAGGCTCACGAGCAGTTCAGATACAGCACCAGGCGGGAGGAGCTCAGCTAAAGTGTCAATTTGAACTCGGAACAGTACAATCTACCAGAAAAAATAAAAAAACAGTCTGCTGAGGACGACTCAGGTAATATTGGATCGGTAATACATCGGCTAGTGAGGCTTACTAAGGAGAAGCTCGGTCAATTACATAAAGCACACCCATACACATGTATAACACACATACACACACACACATATACACACATTTACACACACAAACTCGTTCATCGTCTGTCATACAGCTCACATCTTTAAAAAATCGTATACAGTATTACAAATTTCCACAGTGACTAAAATGCATAAGCTACTGAAGGCAAAAAAACAAACAAACAAAAAAAAAGAACAATATTTATTGTAATATGTTTACAAACTCGGTAATAATGTAGAAAAGTCAAGTTCAAATGGTGCAAACAGAACAACAACAAAGCAAGGTAACCTGCTGTTAAATGATCCGACATACTGTGTGAATATGATATATAACGGCTAATTCGGATGGAAGCACCTAATCCCCACTTTCGGGGAACAACGTATGTATCTCTTTGCTTTTTTTGTCAGGTTCGTTAGTAGCCCACGTTGTAGTTTCTCACCTCTTACCCCATAATATTCCTGTCATATATCAAAACTGCACTGACAAGGGGGAATAAAAACAGCACCTGTTTTCTGGGACGACCTTAAATATCCTCCATTTGTGATTAAATACAGTCGACATAATCAGAGCAGAGCAGCTCTTCATACCGAACGAAATTGGCGAGAATGACCAGGAGGGCACGTGGGGTCACACTGTTGGGGCCTTGGGGTTTTGTGGCTAAATTGGGCCTGTCTGTGAGGCATCAAGGTGATTTTGGTCCATGCTGGGTTCTGGATGGCTCTTAGATGAGTTTGGAATCTGTTTCTGTACTCATTATAACACGCCCTCATCAACAGCACACTCCTAAGTCCACAGTGGAGGTGAATGGAACCAGACGTCCGCACAAAAATGATTATGGTTGCGCCACCTGACGCTTTTGGTGCTAAAATGAAACCCATTCATGGTGGAGGGGCACCATGAGCCAAAGTAGTCCCAAAAAACTTTTAGATTTGACCATCATTACATTCAGAGACAAGTGGAGCTTCACTGGGGGTCGATATTTGTGTTGAAGACGTCTGGTTCCATTCACCTCCGATGCTGTTTATTAGCGCTAGCGATAAAATCCCTAATATTTGGGCTTTAAATATCTACTACATGATGACTGATAGAACTTCATTTTTATATCAAACTACTACATGAGGCCTGACAGAACACAGCTCAGATAGTTAGCAGGCGAAAGGCTACAGCACAATGAGAAAGAGAAATCACTATAGCGCTAAACCCTATAGCCATATATGAAAGCTACAGCTAAAGCTGTATAATCACACAAAAGTGATTATCATTTCTCAAACGTGTTGATTTTAATTACTAAAAGAAGCTAACCTAACCGAGGGCATGCTGAAAAAAAGTAGTAAAACAGGATCCTACACTCGAATGGAGCAGAATAGCATCAAAACCCAAACAGCAGTAAAGCGCCACATCCCAGAATTAAAAAGACGAAAATGTTGGACCAGCAGTCCAACAAGGGCATAACTGTGGAATTTCCTTTTTCTGTGTTTTGACTGAATGGGAAACCACAGAGGTAAATCTGATGTAAAGATGGTCTAACTCAACATCAACAAACCTATTCTATGATACACTTTGGTCCATGGGGCCTCGCCATCGCCACCCGAAGACAAATATCATGGCTTTGGACCTCACACAGACGGACGAAATCACGCTTTTGCATTCTGTTCCCCAGAACACACAAGCATGACAGTGAAAGAACCTGGTTATTTGCCAGTTTGTCCAAATCTACAACTAAAACTAGCATCATGATGTAATACGTCCCATAAATGACTGCAATTGTTTTATCTACATCATCGCATGAACGCATTCCTCTTTCTCTCTCTCACTCTCTGGGCCTACTTTTGTAAAAAAAATTAAACAAAAACAAAAAATCCATATTTGTACATGGTGGAATTTCTTTGCATATCAAATGTACATTCTAGATCATGCAGTAGCACCATTGTTTCTTGAGGTCACTTCACATCTCAAGAGAGCGTTCATTTTCTTCTCCTGCCACAGTATTTGCCTTGGCAGCCCACGCCACCTGCGAACAAACAGGACAATTAAAACCTACACCAGTGAGTCGGTGACAGGCTACACAGTATAAAGGCCCTTACAGGACCCATATTATCTATTTTTAGTTTCATTTTCGCCCCTGAGTTTCACTTTTCTTGATTTTATGTGCCAAAACCTGTCAAAATGTATTTCTACATTACCATATTCGAGCCTCTCTGCAGCCCTTAAAACAAACAGATTCCGTTACTTGCCTTTTAAAGCTAAATAACACTATTTGGTCAAAAGTTTGTGGACACTACTAATGACTGAGTTAAGCTTTCAAATAGGTGTGTAAAACAAACGACATACAGTCCTGCAGTGTCTGCAGATAAACACTGGCAGTAGAATGGGTCTTACTGAAGAGCTCAGAGACAATTGTGGCATTGTCATTGGATACCACAGGTCAGTTCATGAAATGTCTGGTCTGTTAAAGCTGCCCTGGTAAAATGTAAGTGCTATCATTATGAAATAGACATGCCAAGGTGTAACAATAGCTTAACTATAAAGCTATAGACCTCCCAAACTCACAGATCCAGGCTTTGGAAGCAAGAAGTGTGTATTAGGAGCTCCATGAAATTAGTTTCCATTGCTGAGCGGTTACGCACAAGCCTACAATCGATATAGAATCGTGTAAAACACACCGCCACTGGAGGCTGGAACGGTGGAAATGTGTTCTCTGGAGTTATGAATCATGTTTCTCTGTCTAGCAGTCTGATGGGCTGATCTGGGATTAGGGGCTATCAGGAGAACACATCCTTCCACCTTGGTGGAGGTGGAATAATGGACTGGGGCTGTTGTTAAGGGTTTAGGCAACTTAGAAGGATTAGGTTAATGCAGCACACAAATACATTTCATACAATTTTCTGCATTTTGAAGAAGGTCCTTGCCTGCTCCAGCAAATTGAGCCCCTGTTCATAAAGAGAGCTCCACAATTAAATGGGTTGAGAAGACTGATGTGGAGCACCAGTGCTCTTCACAGAGCCCTGATCTCAACCCAACTGGACACCCTCAGTATGAACTGGAAGACTGAGCAAAAAGCAGAAACACTAATTATTTCGGTGAGAAGCTTTACCCATTTTCACAAGGAGTGTTTTAGCATTCCTAGTGTTTTAGACTTCTTTTTGAATGCATCCTAATACAGGCCAGCCAACCTGAACAGAGCTCATTTACATACACTGTATGGCCAGACGTATGTGGACACCTGTCTATGACACCATTGAGCCTGCTTGCTGTCCCTTTCTAACACCAAAGTCATTAATATAGAGTTCCCCCACAAACAACAAAAATCTGTGCCTGACCTCACAAATGCCCTTGTAACTGAATTGTCACAAATTCCCATCAAAGTCTGGTTGAACAACTTTCTAGAGGAGTGGAAACTGTTATAGCTTGTTAATGACCATATAGGTGTGCTTGTCAGGTGTTGACATACCACCGGAATGTATGTAAATGAGCTCTGATCTGATTGGCTGTCCTGTATTATGATGCATTCAAAGAACAGCCTAAGCTGAAACAGTCCTTGCATAAACAGGTGGGGCTTCTCACCGACGTCATAAGAAATGTTTCTGCTTTTAGAACGAGGAACAAGGCAGCCAATCAGAGAATGTCTCATTTACATGTTTAAAGACACAGTAAGCAAGCCTAGTTGAGTCTGAAGGAAGAGAGATTAGGAAAGGGTCATGTAGAAGCGAGTTAGACCCACACGAACAAGGGCCTTTCAGGTCTCCTTCCTGAGACTGCAGGATCTCTTTAGAGTGAAAGCAGGACAGGAGTGCAGAGCAGGTGTGATTAATGCAGGAGGGATTAGTTCAGTCTGTGGAGTGTTTAGTAAAGGGACGGGGGGGCAGGGTAGCGTTTGATCTCGTGGTCGTACCTCTGTATGCGCCGCCCAGGAATCCCTGCAGTGCTCCGTATTTGGCTGCTTTTGCTGGAAGAAAGAGAAAGAGAGATTAATTTTTCATGAACCGCCTGATTCGGTTAAAAATGCTCATTTCATTCAGAGTCACAAATTCAGTTTTAATGACCCACATACATCTATTGCAAGCTGGAGGACAAGTCAAGTAATTAGAGGATCATTTCTGCCAGAGCGTTTTTTTAATCGATCTATCTGTCTGTCTGTCTGTCTGTCTGTCTGTCTGTCTGTCTGTCTGTCTATCTGTATATCTATATATGCATGTATGTATGTAATTATCTATCTATCTGTTTATCTGTTCTTTTTGTGTCTCTTTCAGCGTATCCATTTGTCTATCTAATTGTCTATTAGTCTAATTGTCTTTATCTAGTGATCATTTGTCCTACTTCTGCTGACTTGTACTGAATGGACCAGTCTGTCTATTTATTTGTTATTACTGTCTGTCTGTATATGTTGAAATGTATATACTTGACTATTTATCTGTCTATCTACCTCTCTGTCTGTCTATATGGCCATCTGCCCCTCTGCCTGCCTGCCTGTCTGTCTCAATATGCTGTTCTTCACATTCCATTATTGGTTTGTTCTGAATGGACCAGCCTCCTGTGAATTTCTGCAGAATTTCAGAGTTGTTTTATTTTAATGAAACCTTAGACCACTTCTTAATCTGTCCCAGCTATTAAGCCTGGCCTCTGCAAACATGTGATATTATGCAAATCCGGGGACGCTGAAGCCACAAACAGTGAGCAGCGAGCTGGTGAACGTGTCACAACAGGAGTAAAAGGCGGTGCCGTACCTTGCTGTGGTGTCAGTCCTGCTCCGTATCCTCCTGAAACAGAGAGCACCCACTTTCATTAGTGACTCGTAGGATTAGGCAGGGGGTGCATTAAAGTGATACGCTGCTTTCTCGGGGTGGATATAAAACCCCAGTGTAGCAATAAACACCTTCCACCAAGCAGAACACAGCCCTCCAGTTCCACTACAAAACCAAACCCCTTAATTTTACCTCTTAAAATGAGCTTAATTTTGAACGTAATTTACAGCAAATTACAGAAAATGAAGTGGAAAAGTGCACAGATTAAGGCTGATTAAGGGGTAAAACTACTGAATTATCCCCTTACTTTTTCAAATTTGCCCCTTAAATGACGGAACCTCCTGAAAAAATGCCTTACGTTTAGGATTAAGGGGTTTCACACTCATACCTTAAATACAATTTTAAGGTCAAAATAAGGGATCAGTTTACAAATTAATGGCCAATTAATGCAAACTAATGTTTTTGGCATATTTTCACGGGTATATTAAGGTAGAGTTAAGCATATTTTAAGTACATTGTGTTTCATAGTGTTCACTGGTGCCCATCTCCAGTCCTGGAGGTCTGGAGTCCAGCAGAGTTCCTCGTCAAACACATTAAGTCTGACCATCAACTAGTGACCTAAACCAGGCGTGTTGGAGCAACTAATTCACCAAACATCAAAGAGTGAGGCATAACCTGCAAGAACACCCTGGAAATCACCCTAAATCCAGTCAGAGAATCAGATGCTTCTCTTTTAATGAGACTGTTGTAGGAATATTATATTCATCATCTCATTTCAACATGTTTTCACTTCTTCCTTTGCTGGTTTTTGCACATTTAAACTCAATCATGCAGTAAAATCTGTTCATTCTAGAAGGTGTGTTAACATGTTTACTTAGAAAACCAATGAAATATTATTTTTGTGCTCAAATCTTTGTAAACAGCTCATGATAAGAAACATTCAATAGTTTGACCAGATTAGTGGCCACCAAACCTTCTCTTGGAGATCTACAGATGTTTCGCTCCAACCTTCATACTGTATGCTACGGCCAATCAGGAGGAAGCTCATTAGCCATGTGTTGCAGATTGTGGCAGGAGCTGAAATGCTCAGTAAGTTGGATCTCCATGACCAGGTTTGGTGACCACTGGACTAAATTTAAGAAATTTATTCAATGGTTCTAGAGATCAAATGCATTATTCTGCCTATTTAAGAAGCAGAGAGTCTGGCAGCTGAAACACAGAAACAGAAAACTAAAACTGAGTTGGGCAGTTCAGATCCAGAGAGTCAAAACCCTCCCCAGGACTTTGTTCCAACTGTCTGGATCCCTCAGCTGCTGGGTGAAGTAGAACTAGAGCTTCCAGGCAGCTGGAGCCGAACTCTGGGGCAGATGTTGCCTCTCTGGACCTGAACTGCCCCCCTCTGCCTGATTGTGCTGGATGAAAAGCCAACAGCCTTTTCAGCAAAAAGCCAGACACACACCCTCCCATCCTTTCCTCTTAAAGGAGCAGTTGTGTTTGTAAAGCCGGTTTTCAGCAGAAACGCAGTGAAGAAGGTTCAGTTCTGTTAAACAGCAGATGAAAGACAACAAGCATGATAAGGAATTCAAAAGAATAAGCAGGTGAACCCTCGGGTCTTCTAGAGAAATATAAATGATTTCTGAAAAAGTTCTGTGGAATATTTTCAGCCCAAATTAATATTATAATCATAAATTGCATCCCTTTTATATCAGGTTTTGCCGGCACTACTAGAACATACACAAAGTGCATAAGAAAACATATTTGTATGCAATATTTATAGTTTTCAATAATTTGCTTATATCATCGTATCGTTATCTGGAACGGCTGATAGGAGTAATTTTGGTATCATCGGCGTATATCAGGTCTGAAATATCACTTCAACCTAAAGCATTTAGAAGCAAACCCAGCAGTCCAAGCCAGTACCATTTTATTAGGGGGTCATCAGTTTTGCCCCCCACCCAGAAACTTGTTTGAGGGAAACAAGCCCCCCCCCCCCCCCATACGTACACTGCAAAAATTGTGTGGGATTAATTTAGATGAATCAGAAAGCTTTTAATTAATTAGATTTTGTTTAATCGCTTGACACTCTATAACCGTTATGCACTTCTTTTAAATATTTCTTTCCTTAATCACTTTAAGAACCAATTTTAAATGTGTTGTTTTCAAACTGCTGGGTGTTTTATCTGATCTAACTTGTTGGTAAACTTCCAAGAACTGAAATATATCCTGATCCATATCATCCTGGCCCCGAGCTGCCAGTGAGGGAGCAGAGAAGATTTGGTTCCCGTGAACCAGAAACGCGTCCGGAGGACATTGCTCTGGGAAACGCATCACAACAAAAGACAATTATGTGCACAATAAGAGACTGGCGTGAGGCTTGGGCCGCCACAGCCAAACACACTTTGCATGAGATTTGCACCGGAACCTGATACGACTTTACATAGCAAACAGCACAGCAAAGTCCCTCACAATCCAGCCTTTCATGAGTCCCTCACATGTTCCCATCCGTCCCCATGACGCTCAGAGTCTTCTTCAGGCCTGCGCTTGTGGGCGAAGCGATAGTATTAGTGGTGGAAAAAAGTGTCCCATTGAATGAATAATCTTTTTATATGTGGCAAAACCACATGAATAAAATCAGCAGGACATCTTTTTTTCAGCAACAGTTACACTCCACAGCAGGATCTCCATGATGTTTTGCACCATGGGCTCATTGTTTACTCTTGATCGTTTTTAGGTGTTTCCTAAAGCGGAAAAAGCCCAACATCCAACACACAGAGAGAAAGAAGCAGAGTCCCCACAAGTATAGAAAAACAGAGGGGAAATCCTGCAGGGGAACACAGCTCGTATCTCCATTTAAAAAAAAAAACTGACCAGAACTTTTGGGACTTATACAACATCAGTCCCGGACCTCACTACGGCTAAGGCTTTCATACAATCAAATCCTCACATCTATGTTCCAAGATTAGTACCTGACCTCACTAATGCTCTCAAGCAATCAAATTCTTACAGCAATATTCCAGCATCACTTTTGGACACATAGTATAACTAGGTTTGTTTCTATGCCTTATCTAGAACCAGGTTCTAAAGAGAGAGAGGTGATAGTGCTGGAGCTCAGCTTTGTCTGAGGCTGTCTTTCCCACAGCAGGACTGGAGATAGTTGCTGAATGTATGAAAGTATTAAAATATCTCTGTTTGATCTCTGTTTCTTTCTCTCTCCATTAGATACTAAATGGAGTGGATGTGAGGCTTTCTGCTGCTGTTACCTGTGATCTTGCAATACAGCCTTAGTCCCAGTCCTACTCCAGAACAAACTCGGGTTTAGAAGTATATTTTTAGAGCACAGCCTTTACATCACTTCAGCATTACTACTTCAAAGCATGACCATTAAAAGCCAATACGATATTTCCACACATATTAGGTTTAAACTGGGTGTTTAGAGAGTCAGAAATCTTCACAGTGGTGGTGAATGAGAAAGTCATTCCACAGAAAGTCATTCCACAAAGTGGTCACAGAAAACCTGAGACGTTATTCTACCAGTTCTGAGATGATTTTGGTCCTACAACTAAACCCATTTATGGTGGAGGGATATATGTGGGATGTCATGAGGCAAAATAGTCCCCAAAGAAAAGTGATTTAATTCAGATTCACTATTTTACGTCATCAGCATCCATAGAAACACTGAGAGAGACGTGGAGCTTCACTGGAGGTTGATAGTGAATAAAACTGCTGGGTTTGTGTTGGAGACGTCTGGTTCCATTTACCTCCACTGTAAAGAAATCAGAATCTCTACAATGAACCGATTCACACCAAACACACTCTGGATGACTCTGTTTACCACTTAATTATGAAGGAATTTTTAAAGAATGCTGGGATTTCCCTTGATCAATCTAATTATTAAAGGACAAGACTTGGTTCAGAGATAGAAATGGTCCCTTTTTAAAACATGTTTTAGGTTTTGCTTTGTCTTTACTAGGCCAAATCTTCGGCTGGAGACCTGGAGGAGCTCGCTGCAGTGAGTCACACTGCGGAGCCTCGCTCGGCTCTGTCTCTGTGAAAAATGACCCTGTTATGTTTTCGGTGTGTTGTGTTGTCAGTGATCTATTGTCCGTGGACACGTCCTCGGGGGTCATGAGATACAAAAGCAAATTAAATTCTGTGCAAGGGAGAGCACGGCCGGACGTTTTGTAACGGTCCATGAACATGGCGACCAGCAACAAATGCAGGGAACCGCCGCTAATTTGCTTTTCAGAATTTCAGTGGTTTGCTGATTTTTCCTTAGAATCGAACTAAGAATAGTTCGCAGACACACCTCCGCATAAACTGCAGATATCCTACACATTTATTTTCATTTTTTCATGCCAGTATATCATTTTGCATGTGTTTTATTGCTACATTATTAAGAATTGTTTTTCCCTAATACTTCGTTATTTATTTTAACATAAATATTGACATAAATTCAGCTATATTTCCATTTTTTCACACTGCATTACAACTTGGAGTGTGATGATACATACAGTAATTTTTTTTTTACTAATTCATTTATTTATTGGACTTCCGCTCTGTCCAACAAATCAGGATCTCATTTTTTTGCCGGCTAACTTTAAGTTTAGTTGGATTAAACCTTGGATGAAACCGAGCATCCCAGATTACATCACCATAGAAGGTTCACTTCAGGATTTTGACCAATTAGATTTGAACACCCAGCCAATTAGAGACAATCTTCGAACCAATCAGGCCCAGCCTGCTGACCAATCAGATACAGCCTTCCAACCAATCGGGAATAGCCTACTGACCAATCGGGGACAGCCTGCTGACAAAACAGACACAGTCTGCTGACCAATCAGGGACAGATCAGAGACAGCCCACTGACCAGTCAGGGGCAGCCTTCTGACCAATCAGGGACAGCCTACTGAACAATCAGGGACACATCAGAGACAGCCTGCTGACCAGTCAGGGACAGCCTTCTGACCAACCAGGGACAGATCAGGGACAGCCTTCTGACCAATCAGGGACAACCTTGATGAAGATGGACCCTTCTTATCCTAACACTTTTTGTTACTTGGTGATATTTTAAGAAAACACATCTGAGAACAAATGATTCAAATAAACAAAATGTCCTCACCTGGATAAGCCTGAGGGTAACCTCCATAACCTCCTGGAGCGACGCCACCTGTTAGTGGGAGAAGATTTAGAGCCAAATTTCTGCATAACAATCCATTCTCAGAGTGTAAGTGCACTCCTGGCTCCGGTTCCTCGTCAGCATGCAGGAACCTGAGCGGATGCACTCGGGTGAACCAGTCGGGGATGCTTGAGATGAATTGTAAAAAACAGCCAGGTCTCAATGTTTTTAAGAGCCTGGCGGGGCACTTTGCTTCGAGTGTTGTTTTCAATTTCACCGTTGATCCCTCCAGCAGAACTCTCAGCAGAATCGGGGAGAACTGAGTCTGGATGCTTTCTGATGAGCTTGAATTCTTCATTTTCTGCTGCGTTTGTTTGCTGCAGGGATCTCTGTCAGTAATTCCAGCAGAAATAACTCTGGATTACTGCTGCGCGAGTGTGTGAGAGGGACGATTTGCTACCAGGAGGGTTTTCTTCTGCACGTGCCAGCTAGCATTTATAGAACAAAAATAATGGTGCCAGTAAGTGTTCCTTGGAGAGATGCCCTGGAAGAACCACTCTAACTTTGAACACCAGCAGCATGGATCCATGCCAGAGGTGCAACACATGTTAAATTGTTGTCATACGGCCAAATGAGTTTGAATATGAAAGTTCCCCCGGTTTGCGCTGATGCTCGAGGTGTCACACGTCAGGTTGAGCTTTGTTGTATTGTCTATTTACTGTATTGATTTGGTCATGTCTTGCACAATTTTCAGCTATTTCACACTGTGATGCCTTTGTAGTCATTCAGGAAGGTTTACCATCCGTTCACACTATAATTAATCTGCTGTATCGTCTATTTATTTTATTGCTTCTGTCAATCCTTGCATGCTGTTTGATGTTCTTGACAGCACTCCAGTGCAAAAATCATGCTTATGGTGCAATTCCACCATCAGACTCTATAACTCCTCCCTCTGTCACAAATCCACACAATAATCCACTTGTGCAATTTATTTTCTGGTTGAAATCATTGTCATTATGAGCGTAATTATTTTATCAAAATGAGCAATAGTGCTCGAGGTGTCAGACACCATGCTGAGCTTTGTTGGGTGTTCTAGGTCATGTACAACCAAAAAAGAACCAACCCTGGTTCTAGACTGTTTTACACCAGTTATATTTACTGAAATCAGAGTTTACTGATACACTCTGAGTTCTGAGCGTAAACACCGGTTCTAGACTGTTTTGCACTGGTTATATTTACTGAGTTCTGAGGGTAGAGCAGATGTTCATTTGAGAAAAACTGAAAATCCTCGTGTGAAAGACTGCTGATGGCCTGTCATTTTTGCTGTGGTGGGACCAGGGAGGAAAAATGTGGACCCTGAGGACCAGGTTGAGTTTAGGTAACTCAATCGAAACCACCAAAAGTGGTTCTTCTCTTCACAATGCTGAAGGGCATCAATTCAGAAGGTGCAGACCATGCTTAGTGGCAGAGCTGGACGAGAGTCTGATTTCATACTGGAATGTGTTTCATGCATTTAAATGCATGTAAAGTGAAAACAGAGCAGCGGTTCTCACCTGGTTGATATCCTGTACCCAGAGAGCCATAGCCTGAGGAGTATTCAAAAGAGAACAGAGAACATGAGAAATGGTGGCGTGACTGGAAATCAATGCAATTGTCTGTAATCTATTAATAAGATTGAAATAAGATACACCCAGATAGATAGTTAACACTAATCATTTGCATTGTTAGGGCAGAAAGAGAACAAAACAATAGAATGAAAGTTATAAAAAATAAGAGACCATTGCAATTGATTTTTAAACCAGCATCTTAGTGAGTTTGAAACCAGTGCAGTTCCATGCTACTAGAAGTTCGTCAAAGGTACTTGCCATTTTGTTTAGGACTGAACAAGAGTTTAGTTTTATACTGTAAACGCTGCATCATTTCTCTTATTTTAATGATCCTTTAAAGTAATATAGTTGGAAATGAGGAGAAAGATTGTCAGCAGTTTTTAAAAATGAAAGCAAAGCTGTTCGGTTTAATGCTTGCAGCTATAAAAGTTAAATCCTGAGAGACTGAACATTTTTGCAGTGGTCTCTTAGGTTTTTTCCAGAGCTGAATGTATGTAAGTACATGTTGGACACATCAGAGACTCGTTATCTTCACCCTAAATCCCTGGGGGATCTCACTGTGTACAAGATTGCTACTTAATTTAGAAAAGGCCGTTAGAAATTATACTTCTAACAGTAAAGCTCTCCATGGGGAGTTGCCACATCCTGGCATTTCCTCTTTCTTGGGTCAGAGGCCCAGAGCAGGTTTGGACAGGATCTGTCCCGCCAGTGCAACGTTATGCAGGCAGGGAATCAGGGCTGAAGTGGTTTGTGAGCTGCTGTTTGACTCAGATAATCATTAAACTGAATTGAAGCCGGCTGTACCTGGTTTGGGCGCTTTACTCCCAGCTCCAAGGCCAACACCTGTCGGATACCTCACACCTGTAACACAGGAATCACAGTCAGACCAACACACCTAACATTCACAGCATGTCCAAATCTGTTCAGACAGTCGGTTTAGGTGCCTGACCTCACTAATGCGCTCATACAATCAGATCCTCACAGCAATGTTTCAACATCAGTACCTGACCTCAGTTATGCTCTCATAAAATTAAAACCCTCACTGCAATATTACAACATCAGTATCTGACCTCACTAATGCTCTCATACAATCATGTCCTCACAGCAATGTTCCAAAGTCAGTATGACCTCACTAATGCTCTTATACAATCAAATCCTCACAGCAATGTTCCAAAATCTGTACCTAACCTCACTAATGCTCTCATACAATCAAATCCTTACAGCAATGTTCCAACATCAGTTTCTGTCCTTGCTAATGCTCTCATGCAATAAGACCCTCACAGCAATGTTCCAGCATCATACCTGACCTCAACAATGCTCTCATCAATTAAATCCTGACCTCACAAATACTCTCGGGTAGCAATCTGACCTTCAGTCAAAAGGGGGACAAGCTCCGCCCTTTTTTGCCCCTGATTTCAGTAGAAACTCTGGGATCCATAAACTATTGTAGAGTTTGGAACTGCGTTTCACACATGACAGAACGAGGAGAAAATGATTCAGTCCTGATCTGTTCTAACTGCCCCAGACTGGCCCTGGACGGGAAGCCGAGAGGCATTTCCTGGATAACGCTCTTCCCTGGAGGGTCTTCTGATGTCCTCGGTAGGTCAGTTTACTATGGATTTGTCAACTCAGAGTTCATTTCCTACTTTTTTCTTGTCTTGTATCTGTTGTTTTTGTTAAAAACTACACAGCCATTTCCCAACCTCACGTTATCTCTCAGGACTTTCGCAGGCATTGCCCCCACCTAGTCGCTCATATAAATACAGTTCATGATCGATTGTGTCCCCCCATATTCAGTCAGATGCCACCGCTGTAGATCTGCTCTGATGCCAATGCTGCCTCAGGATTGAACAGGCTGACATATATATGCAAATGAGCTTAGCTCTGATTGGATGCCATTTTTGGGCTTCAATCAGAGAGCAGGTCAGCCTGAAGCACTCCTTATAACTTCATCCTGAGACGATGGGGCCAACATGTGGCATGCGGACTGTTTGGATGTACATACCTGTGTTGGTATTTGTGACATCACAAAAACAGAATTAAAAAAGGAGTGTTGGAAAAGTGAGCATTACTTTTTTGAAACTATAACAATGATACAAATTAAAATGTGTATTTATACGATAAACGTGCTTTAAGTCTATCAGTATTTGCAGTTGTGGGGTTCAGACTGCTTTGGCTAGTATTTTCAGGGTACATTTTTCATCACTTCACAGAGAGAGAAACTGTATCTATTGGAGATTCACTGAATATTTAATGTATTAATTAAAATAATTTAATCATTATTTTGTATTATTTTATCAAAATCTTGGACACAAATGTGTGTACATCTCCCCATCTATATAGATATACATATTTACAAGGGGCCCTTATATATTTACAGGGGGTCCTCGATTTATGACACTGATCCCTTCTGTTGAACTTGATGTAACCTAAAATTTTGAAACACACCCCACCCTGAGTCTCTTACACCTCCTAACACAGCTGTAAAATCATAAAAACATGACTAAGCCACAGAAAAGAAATAGGATATCTCCCTCACTCATACCGCCCATTACTGCATATTCTTCCACCGCACGCAACAAAACTAGTTCACCCATATAGTCCATAAGTATGAGGCTAATGGTGTGAGTGGAAAAACAATAAAACTACACTATTATTACTATTATTATTATTATTATTATTATTATTATTATTATTATTATTATTATTATTATTATTATATTGGCAGCAGTGTAAAGGGGTCATATTTGAGACTAGGCCTGACAGTGTGTTACCTGTTCCTACTCCTCCCACTCCTCCCACTCCTCCAACTCCTCCCACTCCTCCAACTCCTCCCACTCCTCCAACTCCAGCAACAGCACCCGGTCCGCCCACACCTGACGGAAAACAAATCACATTTGCATGTTGGAGATAAAGAATATTTACACAAAGCCACTTCCCAGTTCCCAGGCTTTCTCAGTCCCAGTCCCACCCACACCACCCAGCCTTCAGTCTGATCACACATCCAGAGCAGAATGACAGGTTAGCGATGTTCCACCTGGTGCTTTAAGGGGTTTGGCGCCTGGCAGAACTCCAGTGCCGGTTCCTGCTGGTGCTACACCTCCATAAGGACCTGAGTGAAGGAGAGGCTTTCATTAAAGATCATATAAGCCTGGCCTAATCCATCACGAGTCTCAAAACTAGCACCTACCATAGCCAGCATAGGGGATTGCACCTCCAGGGCCTGTGGAGAAGACCAGAGTCAGTGTCTGAAGACCTTCAGCTCATTTCTAAAGAAGATGATGTTATGAAGCTCTTACCTACTCCTCCTGTCTTGGGGGGCTTTGCACCTGCACATAAAACGTTTAGAGTAAGAAACTTGTAAACAAATGGGGGATTTAGAGAGCGTGAGAAATAGCCGAGTGATACAGAGACATCTAGTGTCAGCTTGGAATATTACATTATAAAATATTAGATTTCAAATTAGAATTAAGATCTGGTGACCTCTAGTGGACAAATAGGAGCATTACACATAGACTGTACCCTTATTGAGGAATGAAAATGAGAAAGGCACTGTTACATGTCATTAAAGGGCCCATATGCTACTCTTTTCTTGTCTTTCTTTTTGTCTCTTCTGATTTCTTGGCATGTGGCTCATACAAAAATGAGTCCAGGTTAAAAAGCTCCCATGAACAACAGCATGACTGGATGGGGCTAAACTGTCATGGGTGCACTATATGAACAAAAGTATTGGGACATGCCTGATTGTCAGGGTTTGGGCTAAGCCCTTTACTTCCAATGAAGTCAATCTTAATGCTTTAGCATGCAATACATTTTGGACAGCCTCATACTTCCAGTTTTGGGGACAGAGTTTGGGGAAGAACCTGTTCTATTGGAGCTCAACTGTGGCTCCATAAAGACATGGCTGGATGAGTTTGGTGTGGAACAACCAATCCCTGAGCTCAACCTTATCCAACAGAAATGGTCTACAGAATGAGTGGGCACAAATTCCCACAGAAACTCCAAAATCTTGTGAAAATGCTTCCAAGAAGTGTGGAAGCTTTTATATCTGTATAGGAGGACTAACTCCATAATAAAGTCTATGGATTTGAATTAAATGTCATTAAAGTCACTGCTGGTGTAACAGGCAGGCGTTCCAAGACATTTGCCCATAATGTGTGTGCGTAAATGTTCTAGTTTTTATGACATCACAAAAACAATGACAACTAAAATCGACTGCTTAGTTTTAAAAGAATGAATTGGGCATTTTAAACTATATCAATATTCATGTACTACAATGACCACCTCAGATTTATTTTGTTAATCGTATCAGCCTTTAGGTTATAAATAATAACAAAATTAGTATAGGGCAGTATGAATATGGCTGAGAAAGGGAGGCCTAAGCAGGACATCATATTCAGAAAAAAAAGATTAGAACTCACCAACGCCGGGCTGGACTGTAATTAAAAGTGACAGGAAAAATTTACGCTCAGTATTAAACACACTAGTGTATTAATCTATATCTGTGGATGATAATAACCCATTCAAAAGCCTGGTAATATAAGTCAACGGGCAGTCTGAGCTGTGATAAATGACTCTAAACACAGAGATGAACTTGATGTATGAGAACTTACCACCAGAGGGCGCTGGTACACCTACACCGCCTGAAAATAAGAGATGATCCTGTTTACTGCAAGTCATGTGTAAACAACCCAACTCTCATTATACTGTACCTTTAAGACTGTGTTGAATCATTTTGTTAGTTTAAAAAACAATCTTACCAACACCTGTCCCAGCTGTAAAAAAATAAAGAACAGTGATGCATTTGATTATTATAAACTGCAATGTAATTTCACTCATCAATACACAGCATGCCCAAAAGTATCCAGACACCCTGTCCAGCTACACCGCTGTAAGATCTGCAGTCAAATTCTCACAGCAATGTTCCAAAATCATGTCCTGACCTTACTAATGCTCAAACACAATCGAATCCTTACATTAATGTTCCAACCTCAGGACCTGACCTGACCAATGCTCCCAGGGCTGCAATCAAACCCTCACAACAAAGTTCCAACACCAGAACCTGACCTCACTACTGCTCTCATACAATCAAATCCTCACAGCAATGTCCCAGCATCAGGACCCGACCTCACGAATGCTCTCTGAACTGCAACCAAATTCAACCAATATTTTAACATCAGGATCTGACCTCACTAATGCTTTCAGGGTTGCAATCAAAACTTTACAGCAATGTTCCAACATTGAGAGAAGATTAAATATAACTGCCGCAAAGGTGGACAAACTCCCCTGTATTAAAATTCCTGATTTCAGGAAAAGCCCTGCAGGTGTCCACAAACTTTTGGACATATTGTGTGTACTTCAGCAGGTGTGAAGGTACTGAACTCACCGCCAGGCTGAATGACTCCAGCACCAACTGTGAAGAGATCCGGAATGAGCACAGCTGTAATAATGCATAAATGATGCCAAAACTAAACAAAGAGCTGTTTTAACTGAAGACTAGAACATACCACCCGGCTGCACAGCTCCTGCAAGGAAAAACAAATAAGCCGTCAATGCTGGTGACTGTTACGGGTACCAGGCTGGAACAGAAATCTGCTTCATTTGTCTATATTACAGTTTATTAATGATACCAAAGCTACAAATCATCCAAAATAGACCCACATTAAACCTTGCAGATGTGAACCTCTGACCTGCTGCTTTATTTATGATGTCACAGAACCTAACTCGAGATCAGTGCTCCTGCTCCTAAGGTAGAACGATTCAGTTCATCTGACAGCTCACTGTAAGTCATACTGTGTCCTAAACTACATCCACTAGTCTGATTGACATTCGTGAAGAGTTGGGTGAGGTTTAAGAGGTTCAAGGGAATTCATTTGTTTCATTTTTCAGGGTTCACAAACACGATGAATAATTCTGTCATAAATGAAATGATCGTACCTGGAGCGAGTTTGGTTGCGCCTGTGCAGAGCAAGTAGAAAAGACACATAATTTAAATACATATCGACAATAATGAAAAAAAACTGACAAAAAATACACACCTGCTCTACTACTATCAATATTTCTGCACAAGACAGTGTGTTTGAGATTTTACATCACTGTGGATGACTTTGGTTTGAGTTACCAAAATCATCCACAGGGGGTCTCTCTACATTGTAGAGACCGTATTTCTTTACAGTGAAGGTGAATGGAACCAGACGTCTCCGACACAAATCCAGTCGGTTTTCTCATTATCGCGCCCGGTGAAGCTCCATGTGTCTCTGTGCGTGTCTATGGATGTTAATGATGGTAAACGAGTACAGAATCTGAACTACTTCAGTTTTCTTTGGGGACTGGTCTTCCTCACGACGCCCTACATGTATCCCTCCACCATAAATGGGTTTAGTTTTAGAATCAAAAGCTTCTCAAAACTCAGGTGCAACATCGTTTCAGGTGTCGGTCAGTGCAACCAGAATCATTTAATATAAGACCTTTGTGGGAGGAGCTTTTAGCCGTCTGGTTCCATTCATCTCCACTGTGAACAGGTCTGACTGGTGAGTTTCTCCAGCATGAAGAGTTTTCCACCAGCTCCACACTGAACTCCGCTCTTTGAATCTAAAACACTGCATTCTGCAGGATTTTGGAAGAAAACATACTGCCATGTTGCTGTTATCTATCAGCACTGCTAGAACAACCACTCTCACATTTCCCCAAATCCCCCATAAGTCCCATCAGAGCATCAGCTAAAAGAGCGCCGTGTGCATGTCGGACAGCGTTAGCCGCGGGTTAGTCGGAAACCGGAAGGAGAAGCAGGGATGCATGTAGTTCTTTCATCGACAGAGAAAATGAAGGAAGGTTCATGCAACACAGTAGGTCTTACTGGGCTCAGGGGCTATGCCACTTGCGACAATAGGCGTCGGTCCTGCCAAGAAACAACAGGTTGCACCTTCAAGTCGGGCAGTTGAAAAGGATGCAGCACAGAGACTAGCTTTGTGGCCGTCGCCGTGATCAGCGCTGGCAACGGGCACTGCCATGGCGGTGTGGCGTTTTGGGGTGAACGGCTACAGAGAGCTGCATTAGCTTCAATTTGGCTAGGCAGAAACAGCAGAAGGTTCAGCAAGCTTGCTTTTGGGGTATCTCGTCCCTGATCAGAGGCCAGTGGAGGGTCGGCACATGGTTATTTCTTGCTATTATACACACTACCTGTCCAAAAGTATACAGACACCCCCTGTAATTGACCCAGTTGCTTTATTATGACCCATAAAAGGGATGCTGTTTTGAAGCAGCTTTAATTCAGGTCACCGTGTCTGTGGGCTAGAGGGGTATTAATCCCCCCCAGTGTTGGGCCATGGAGTCTCTGGGGTGATGGGGCTCCACCCAGAACCTTTTGGAATTCAGAACCTTTGGGATCCTCTATAATCAGTACCAGACCTTAAATAATCATTAGGAAGCATCTATGTGGGTAGAATTCATAGGGCACCAGGAACCATGCCCCATCGTAAACAACAATTTTCCATTACTAATAAAGTCACACAAACTCATTGGCAGAGCCAAAAGTGGGCCGCAGTCGAGCTGACAGCATCTCTGCTTTCTGATTGGTTAAAATGTCATCACAATACGGATTGTTGTTTTCTGTCTGCACAAAAATACAACAGCGGAGTTCTACTAGTCCTGAAGAGAAATTTAAATGGGAGTTTTCTATGGCGCTAACAACTGTGAGAAACACGAATGTGCACCAAGTTAGCCAAGTTTTCATTACATGGATAAAAACGCTGAGGAAAATAAAACTAAAAAAATCTAAAAAATAAAAGGCCACAATGACAAAAGTGGTTCCTGTATAGTTTTACTACAGAACAATACCAGGGCCACATACACCACCACACCAAAACCATTTCAGTCCCACTGCTTTGCTGAGAATTACCAATTAATTTCTGATCTACAGTGGTGCTTTTATACTGATGTCATCAACTGTGCAGCTACAGTCTGTACCTGTACACCCATATAGTGGAAGTATAAAGGAGGGGTTTCCGAGAATATGGCCACTAAGTGAAAGGTAAAACTTCAAGCATGTTTTCTTGGACCCTCCATTCCTCTTGTAAAGCACAAAAACCTGATATTTCCACAAGCTGCTAAAACTACAGGGCACGGTTGAGGATACAGTCATTTGAAGAGTTGTGTGGATGGAGGTCTTACCTGGAACAATAGTCCCATCAGGGGACAGAGTTGCATCCTTTGCTGTAAAAAGAGCAGCATGTTTGATAAGATACGTGGTGTTTGATCAGTTGGTGCAAGTGTTTGCAATTGTCATTCCACACACCAGCCTTGACAGGAACACCGGTGCCCCCTGGTACCGCCACCCCAGTCCCGTCTGGAGCGCCGGGCGTCGCCCCAGGGGCTGCGATGCCCGTCCCAGCAAGGCCCGTACTCGGCACACCTGTGAAACACAACCAAACTGTGAACACAAGAAGGAACACAAGCAGGTGAGGCAGTGTAGATTTTTAAATGTGGGCGTGGCCTTCATACCATATTTGGGAGGTTTGACTCCAGCAGGATAACCTGCAAATATTAAAATGCATTTCTACAACTGATGTGCCAACATCGCCTCAGTGAACTTAGAATACATTAAATAAAACAGCTATTATGTTAGAAGGATCATCACCTCCAGCCCCAGGTACGGCTCCTCCAGCCCCAGGTACGGCTCCTCCGGCTCCAGGAACAGTTCCTGCACCTGAGATCAGGGTCACAGACAAGAGGATTTACATTCAACCCATGGTGCTGCAACACTTTTAACTGACAGAATCACTAGCTGGGTTTGAGGTTCAACAGGAATCATACCATATTTGGGAGGCTTAACTCCACCTGGATATGCTGTAAAAGAAAGTAAAATTTAAATGATCTGCTTTCATGGGGTGTTTTCTCAGCAAGTTAGACAACATGGTCTCTTTGTTTAGTTCTACCTCCACCTGCTGGGATGTGTCCTGGGATTCCCCCGGTTCCTCCAACAACCCCAGCACCAGGCACACCTCCGGCACCTGAGAGGACACAAGAGCAGGACTGACTCCAGGTACACTGTGTCCAGTGTAAATGTACCAAACACCGTCCTCCACATCCAACGGTGAGTTGTAAAGATACAGCCTGTTTCTGGTGCAAACATGAGTGTAAGGTACATTTAAAACTTACGTTTGGGTGTTGAGGACTATGTTGGGTACCTTTATATTGCTTTTTTATTACCAGTGGGGGATTACTGTCATAACTAGACTGCATTCATGCGAGAAATCTGTAAAGTATTAATTCACAGTGGCTAATATTGATTGTTTAAGATCGATTTGGTGACCTTCCTGACTTAGTCAGCACACTGTGTTTTATCGCTCCACAATGGAGGGGGGTGTCAACTTGCTGCCTATTACCAAACCATTTATGGTAAAAAGAGTCTGCTGTGTCCTTAATTCCGCAGGACTGATTTGTTTCTTCATGTTTTTTCACTTTCCAGCCACCATAGCTGTGACATTCTCTCCACTACACACTTGTAAGTTCCATTGCTGTGAGGATTTAATTGCATGGTGGAATTAGTAAGGTCAGGTACTGATATTTGAACTTTGCTGTGAGGATTTCATTGCTTGAGATTATTAGTAGGGTCGGGTTCTGATGGTGAGTGCTCAGTTCTGGATCCGAAGGTTCTAGATGGAGCTCCGTCACTCCAGAGACTCCACACACTGGGGGGTTATACCCTCTAACCCAGGGACACGGTGACCTGAAGTGCTACTCCAGCAGAGTCTGTTCTGTTGGGATTAGTAGCAACACTTATTTGCTTCCTTTCGGTTTCATGGTGTTCATCGTAAGTGTGCACTGAGACTTACAGCAGATTCTGCTTATTCAGATGCCATATATAATAAAAGACAGGTTACTGTTGTTGTATATTCAGTATGTGTTTTGTTGTACAATGATCTCATGCTGCCACTATTATTGTTGTCCTCAAGGATGTAAGTTGAAGTAACACTGAGAAATACAGCTGTGATGAGCAGACAGGACTGAATTAATTTCGTACCTGCAACGCCAGCCCCTGGAACTGCCCCTGGAACTGCCCTTGGAACTGCCCCTGGTTTCGTGCCACCCCTGTAAGCTGTGGAACAGAATCAGTGTGACCTCAGTTGTCCCAGAGAGGCTTCATGAAGTTCAGCCTCATCCTCACACTGCCAAACCACCTGAGACCAGGCCAGGGTCTCAAAACATCCAATCTACCTAAATGAAACGTGTTTACTTTGGGAATCGTGGGGTAAGCTCTTCGGCAGCCATGCTAATTGAGCTGACGGCTTGATTTACCCGGCTAGCTTGACTCTGGCTTTCCTCACTCGTCAGTGGGAGAAACATTAAAAGGTTCAAACATGACATCACTGCAACATATGAGACCCCTTTTTAGCCAATGTAAACCCAACATGCCCTGAATATATCCACCATCCACCAACCTACACACCAGCCTCAGCTGTAAACAAACCACAGACTGGTCCTGAAACTGCACAAATAATTCACAGCACTTTTAATACACTCTTTAGAATTCCATCATTCTATATACTCTCTTAAAGGACCCATATCCTATATATTTGTCCTAAATTCTGTTCCAGCCACTATATTGTCTTGCATTATGTTTGTGTTCCAGCCACTATGAGGGAATAGTGGTTAGAAAACAAACAGCATTCAAGAAAAATATAGGATACCTGACCGTTAAGACAAATCAGATGATGGAATGTTAAAGAGTGTATTATTTTGCTGTGGACTTTTTGTGCAGTTCCACACAATAGTGGCTGGAAAACACACAGAATGCAAGAAAAATACAGGCTATGGGACCTTTAAATAGTAAATAGAAACTATTCGCTCTATTACACATTTGGCTATGACCTCCCAAGGGGCTTTGACAGTGGGGCTGGAACACAGCAGAGAGGAAAGTAGTCTTTGCAATTTTTAAAATGCAACTTCAACACTGCTTTTATGTTACACATTCAGAGCCAAAGACTGTTGCTGTGTACCTCCACCTATTGGATATCCAGCACCAGGAATCACCCCAGGAACCCCATAACCAGCACCCCCAGGACCTGCATCAAAAGGCATCAGGAAACAGCATAAACATCACTGGATGTTCTTTTTCCAGAAAGAAAAAACCAAAACTTTTGCTCATTGACTGTTTTTGTCTTTACAAAAAATATAATTCATATAAAAATATAATTTGTAAATATAATTTATAACACATATTCAAACATACTTTACTGATTCACCACACATACCATATTTAAGTGCCTTCGCACCAGCGGGATATCCTGAAACACACATGAAATTAAATGAAACCAGTAAATTACTACATTATCTAATGTATATATATATACATTTTATTCAATACAAAATACACACGCTGGCACCATTGGCACGTAGAGTGGAATGTAAACAGAGACCAAAACAAGACGAGACAGATGGCAGCAGAGAACAGAGACACACATCAAACGTGTGGAGATCCTTCACTCTAGACACACAAACAGCACGGGGACCTACAGAACCTGCAAGTTGGTGTGAAAGTGCAGGAACAGAACCAGTGTTTTGCACGGTTCTGAAACAGCACCTCTAGCTAACATGCTAATGCTAGCAGTGCAGGGAGTGAGTTCAGAGGAGCTGAGCAGTGCCGGGGCTTAAACTCTTCCCACTTTCTGTTTAAACTTACATTTACCAGAACAGTCAAGGTATCAGCCTTTGTTTTGTTGAGTTTAAATGTCATGTTGACTGTTAATGTTACAGAGAATTTTAATAAAAGT
>JBBMFX010000037.1:23585931-23599278 GCA_037832545.1 Rhabdalestes septentrionalis | reverse complement strand
AACTGCGCGAGCAAACCGCTCTATCGTCCATTCCTGCGATAGAGCTCTCCCCTCGCGCTACATCGGCGTCATCACTCAACCCCGGCTCGTCTGACAAGGTAAGCCCTGTTTTCTATCATTCTCTGCCTGTCAGGTTACGACACTTACAGACTCTGACGATCAATAAAACATGTTTTATTCTGTCTTTCTCTGTACCAAATGACTCACAGACCGATACTGGTCTGCAGCCCTTGGTTGTGAACCAATGCTCTAAAGCGGACAACAAGTCAAGACTGGTCGTAAACGCAACTATACTGTATAGAAGTCACATACTTTTGGTGTCACTGTTAGCTTGAGAGAGGGTTTACTACTCAAAAGGGCAGTTTTGTGGTCAGAATTGAACCGTTTGAGGCGCCCATCAACAGTCTGACCTTCCAGCGGAAAGATTGTGTTTCTCAATAGAGTGGCTGCTGAGTGTGTTCAGTGTCTGTTTCTTTTTTTTTTCTTTCTCCTTTTACCAATGAAACACAACAAACATGCATGGAGCTGCAGCTTTAGACAATTACTAATAGTCGAGTCATGGGAATAAGTGAGTACGAAAACATAATTGAACATGCTGCCCCAAATAAAACAAGCGAAGTGAAAAGCTGTAAAAGAGCAAACACAGAAAGAGGGGAAAGCTTCTCCCCGGAGCTGGACCTGCTCCCCCTTGGCAGAGATATAGAAAGCTCTTGTTGTGGAGCGGCTCTCCGGGTTGCTGGCGTTTGTCAGTGCGGGCCGTGTGGAGCTCTGCTTTGCGTTGCTTATGCTGGCATGGCGGGTGACAGCTGGAAGTGGGAGCTGAAGGGGTATGAGACCATCCCTGGGAAACAATGCGGTCCCTCACGCTCCCTCAGACTAAACTAATGTGGCCGATACCAAAACAATGGTCAATATTTGGAACAACGAGGTGAATCTGTAGCTTAGACCTAAACACCGGGCACACGATGGCCCAGCCTGGTCCTGGAGGGTAAACACTAATCTATGGTGAAGCTACCAGCCGGGTGTTTGTTCAGCGTCCAAATTCTGGAGTGTGACGTCCTTCGAGATGTTCCGAGGCCGGGGTACCACACAAGATGGGTGAGGTGAGGTCACTCCAAACTAAACTCGATCAGGAACAGCTTTCCTTTGATCCTCAGAACAATTAGGACCATCTTATCACCCCACTCCTCTGAAGGGGAGGGTAGAATCGACAAAAATGTAAGGAATGATGTTTTTGTAACTCCTCACAATGAAAAGTATCTCCTTCTCCTCACACACAAATGTGGTAAAAAAAAAAAAACGCTCTGCAAAGTTTTTCCACTTCAGTTAAGATGCAAATCAGAAATAAGAAATGTAAAATTACTGTCATTTAAGGACTAGTCAGTATTTCTTGTGTTCCTGCTGTTGTGAAAAGGGGCGAATCAAGTTTTACAAAAGTGGGTTCTGAGATAGGGATGCCAAATTATAAATGCAATTTAATCAATTTAATATAATATAAT
Source organism: Rhabdalestes septentrionalis (assembly GCA_037832545.1). NCBI lineage: Eukaryota > Metazoa > Chordata > Actinopteri > Characiformes > Alestidae > Rhabdalestes > Rhabdalestes septentrionalis. The sequence goes on along the minus strand of JBBMFX010000037.1, from coordinate 23,597,779 downwards.
CTGACAAAAGCAAAAGTGGGGGTGTTGAAAGCTGTGTGCTACACCCCTGGTTGTGAAGGTTATCTATGGATGATTTTCTGTCCATCTCTTCTTTGAAAAGAGTAAAATAAAATCTGAAAAGTTATAAAATCTCCAAATGTGATTTTTCTGCCTGGAGGGTGAGGAACCATCAAGAAGAAAGAATGAGAAATGGTGAGGAAATGATGAGTGAAAGCCACAGATTCCATGTGGAGTGGCACTGGTTTGGCATTTCCAGGGTTTTCATTGGGTGGCAGCAAAGCTAGTCCTCCAATATACATCCAGTAATCACTCATTCTTAAAAAAGATAGAGACTCCCGCCACCTCACCCCATTATAAACATGTTCTCTCACCTATAGTCTTGTAGGTTGAAGATTCCAGAGTCCATTCAACCCCAGATTTGGTTTGGACTGAATAATGAATCAGATTTATAATAAGGAGACACTCCAGACTGTTCTGATACACACTTTAATCACCAGGAGAATTCACCAACCGTCCCTCATCCATACTCAGGCCAAAGTCGTATCTCCTGCTGACGTTTCTGTCTAGCAGGAAACAAAGAACATAAATGCTTCTGGAAAAGCATTTTATTTTCTGTATTTTGTTCATATTTATTCATTGTAAATATGATTCATATTTAACATTTTATTAGTTACAAGCATGTTTGTTTAAAAGTGTCCTGTAAAGCTTCCCAGCAGAGAAAATATGTTCTTTTGAGAGAAGATGGGATTTGGGGTGGTGTGTGTGTGTGTTTGTGCGTGTGTGTATTTGTCTCTTTATGAAGGTCCACATAATTCCAGTAAATCTGTTGAAGTGGGGACATTCTGCTGGTCCTCACAGTGAAATTTGCTTTTTTTCATCACAAATTCATCCTTTTTAGAAAATACGTTTAAGGTCAGGATTACATGTAGGTGCAGAATTACTAACACACTTGTGTCCCATGTGTGTTCCATCATCTTCAGAACTATGGTGTTTGATGGGAACATTGATTAATTCATTTTTGTTTGCTGAAATTTGCTTAAAATTTGTGAAACAAATCATTATCTTAAATGATCTTGAGATAATGTCCAGAAAATCAGATCTGGACTTGGCCTGTGACAGTGTTGTGCCAGTACCCTGAAAATGAACTAGTTCAAAATACAGTTCATTCAAATGAAAATGAACTAGTTCACGTTCATAGTTCATTTTGTTATATTTTGAACAAAATTCAGAGCTCAAAAATGAACTAGTTTACGTTGGGTTTTTTTGCTGTTTGTTTTAACATTTTCAAAGCAAGGTCCTTCTGTCTGAACCTCCTTCAGTCTTCTCCTACTTTCTGTCATATGACTGAACAATCACAGAAATAATTTACATTATAAACCAATTTTGAGGTTGAGAATAGATCTTACCACTTACCACTTAATGCATCATGTTATGGTGAAAGTGGAAAAAATTAGGTGCAGTTATACTGTGTATGGAATTTTTATTCAGAAAACATTAACACAAAGACATATCTTTGCTCAGAAAATAACACAACTAAAACTAGACAAACAGCTGATATCTTTTTAAAAATCTAATCAAACTAGAACAGCTCTAAAACTCAAACATCCAGTATTTAGCTGCACTAAACATAAATATCTTCCTTTAATGATCTTATGTCTGCCGAGGCCTCATTGTTGTGCATGTTGCACAACATGCACAACAATGCCCTGCGATATGCACTTAGCTTTGGAACTTCTTAAAGCCAGAAACAGAATCAGCTTATCACAGCTTAGCACAGCCATTCCAACAGTGGTACTGCATTAAGAAGGTGGGACTTGCAGTAGAGAAACAAACGCATGTATTTTCATTGTTCTTTGGTTTATATTAACGTTAGATTAAATTAAGTAGTCGCTCAATATTGCTAGAGACTAACCAATTCTACGATACCTACCCATTCCCACCCAATTCTACACCCTTGCTCATGAATCCTCTTGCCTCTCCACTCCTCAGATGTTTGTTTTCTCCCTGTTTCACTCCCATCACCCTGGAACATCAACACAGCCCCTCACTCATTGTAGGTTCTCCCAGGTGGCGATCTGCTACATTCACACACAGACTTTTTACCAGGGATCCGTGGGTACTGTCAAAAAAAGGTCATTCCAAATGTTTGCGTTCTTGAAAACAGCTCCTCAGATCACGTCTAGAACGTTTCAGGGTTGCAGGGCATGTGCAAATAAAAAAAAGTGCTTAAGTGTGTTGATAGCTGTAGCGACTCTTGCGGGAATGGCTATTAGTGTCTTCCACATCCAAAAACCTTACAAATCCAAAAATGTTTTCTTCCAAGGAATGTGGGAGGTGGAAAGCTGCACCAAAGGACTGATCGATTTTGATTTGAGGACTATAAGTTGTCAGCCTACAGATACTTTTTTGGCAAATAACGTCGAATACTGGAGATGATGGAAAGCCAGTTTTATCATATTGTTCCTGAGAAGTAAAAGTATAGAGCTGAGGCCATAAAATCCTGCACGTTATTTTCCCACAATGCTTTTTTTTTAATGAAAGGTAAGGCCATTCCGGTGACAAACCTCACAGCTTCAGCAGCGTCCGAGCAAATGTTCTTGGGCCACAGGCCCAGATCTCGTGTGAACGGGTCCAAATCTCAGCGTGCTTCATCCGTGATGAACTTCTGGTTGGACCTGAAAAAACTGAGCCATTTCTCATGTTGGCCAGAACAGAACTTGCAATTATATTTACAGAATCTATAAATTCAGCACATCAATGAACAAACATTTACTGATAGTAATTATTGAGATTGACAAAAAACTAAACTTTTTTGCAAATAGTTTTTACTCAGTTCATTCAGTTCCCCTCCTTTTAGCTCCGTCTACCCCAGTCACATGAAGCTCCACGCTTGGAGGGTGAAGTTAAAGTTTGACTTCCTGTGAGACACATGAAGCTCTACTACATCTTCTCAAAAGGACAACCTCAACATGCTTAGAGGAGAACACTAACTGCTGAATCTATCAGCAAACTAACAACCATGTTGGCTAACATCACACTGTGATGGGGAAAGAGAGGACCACCCTACCCTCCCAAAATGTATGCTGTACTTCAAGTTATTGATTTATGAAGCTATTTCATAAAGCATTATTCTTCCTTTTAGCCTGCTGGACTTAGCTGTGAGCACAATCTTTGATTACTACAGCAGGCAAATTGATGAAGAGGTTTCATAAATCAGATTGGGTTCAGTATTCTCTAGTTTCATGCAGGCCCACTTCGCTGTGTTTCATTCCATCAGAGCCGAGCGCAGTAAAGTGGATGTAACCTGTGAGCTGAACCCACAAACAGAAGGTGAGGGAAGTGAATAAAATTTGTGCACAATTGCAGAAGCCCATCGAGAGCCTGCAGACGTCTGGAGGCAAGGAGAAAACAAAGGGGATCCCATAAATCAGGGGCTTGTGAATGGCTGTACACAGTACAGAGCCAGTCAGATTTTGCTTTTCAACACACAATCAGAGCCAAACACACCCGCACACGATATTCTGTATGTAGAGCAGGGGTATGGTGCGAGTGCACTCTCCCACAACTGAGTTACATGCAACTACATGCAACACTCTCAACACAGCAGGCTCTTGAGTGTTGTCCTCTGCAAATCTGTGGTGATACGGTGTTGTTTCATGTTTTCAGTGAGACCTAAATCATCTCCCAATAAAACTGCCATGGACGGTCCCATGGTCAGATTCTTGCATGTCTCATTAGTTGTTATTTGCAGTGAAGTTACCATAGGGAGCGCTCTACAATAGCCCGGAGGTGGCGTATTTGTTTTCGAACATATCCAAGCTGAAATAGTAGGGGTTCAGATGTTCGCAGTGTAAACCGAACCGTCTCAGCTTGATCTTGTTTCTGCTCTCTCTCAGAATGAAACGGATCATTTAGCCACATTTTTGCCTGTTGTCCAAACACAGTACTGACGGCGTCTGAGAGGAAGGGGTGAGAGCAGCTGGTTTGCATCAGCTGAGAGATGAAAGTCATTAATAGACTATCTATCCAGCATCTGGTAGTGGGACTCCGGACCAGAGTTTGTCCCGCCGAGGCCAAGAGTCAGTCAGCTTCTCTGGACCACTGGAGATGGTACTCCAGGAACACGTGGCCATTCGTGCAGGAGGGGCTGAGTGATTTAGGACTCCCCTTAGGACCCAGCCAATTTGGGAAAGGTGAAATTAATCGGCGACGACTGGGGAGCGATGTGGCTCGGCTTGAAAATGCGGCTGTTGACCATGTGAGCAAATCATTACTCAAACGTGCTTTGTTTTCACGTTCATGCTTTTCTAGTTCTGACCAGACTTTTGATTTCGGCTAAACTCTGGCCCTGGCCATCCACAGTTGACAGTTTATAGCATCCTGCATATCTTTCTGTGAGTGTCATCGAAACAGAGAGGAATGGGAAAGAGACGGAACTTAGCTTCCTCAAGGATGCCTTACCTTTAATCAACTGCCCAAGAATTTCTTGGCGAGGGGAGTCGTCCTCCAGGACAGGTCAAAGGAAGGTTTTACATTCAGGTAAGAGCATGGGAAAGGTGGAGATATCTCACAGGGACATTTACCTGCTTCCGAAGCCTGACGTACTGCCTCGAAAACTGGAGAAAAGAATTAGAGAAAAAAGGTCATGCCTGGAAGATCAGTTGATTTAAAGCCTTCAACAACATGTTGGCTCTCCTAGGCGAAGCGGAACCAGTCAGAGAGGCCTGGGATATGATTTGGGTGGGTCCATGGCCAACAAAAGGTCTGCAGTTGAGAATCTGACAAGCTAAACCCAACGCTTCCACTGGTGAAAAATTCCCCCCTCCACTTGTACGGTCCTATTAGTTGAGGCACAGGCTGAAATCTGAACTCAAGACCGCGACGAAACCACAATAGGTCTCATCACTTGAAAGCCTGTCGAACAGGTCATTTTTTCTTCCCCCCTCTCTGAATTTAATTCATACCATTCAAAGCCCCTGCTTTCTTAGAAATGTAGAGCAAACATTTCCATGTTCCCAAGCCAGCTCTGAGGAGAACTGGCGCGTGAAACAGCGCACTAGATATCTCCGACTTTTCCACTTAACAACACGAACATCTAATGGATTTCAGAGGGCGGGAAGTCCAAACATTCCACCTCGAACATTGAGGGACAAAATTAACGATGAAGAATCCCTTCATTTGATCGAAGCTTTGAGAGCTGGGCGTTGACGTCATAGTGAGATGTGCCTCCATCACACGAGAACATGGTTTTCACCACGCTCCATGTGATCTCTTTTAAGTCACTGTGGATGTAAACAAGCTGGTTGTTTTTTTACCGTAGTATCAACAATGAGCCTTAACTAATCTCCCCTCTGTCCCATGGGAGACTTACTCATCATCGGTTCTTCTCAATCCTGATTTTTTGCTCCATCTCTCATACTGAAAGTATGCAGCCAATCATCTTCATCAATGCCTTCCATCCCCTTCCATTCGCTCCACACAATCCAGGTTAGAAGCCGCCAGGGGACTCCTCTGGCTCTCTCCAGATAGGACCAATCTTCTCACTTTTTTCACTTTCACAGGATGGGAACGTCTTGTTTTTGCTGTTTTTTTCTTTCCCTCAGGTCTGGATTATCCCGAGTGTTGCCAGCGTGTTCGTAAAAATATGATTAAACGGGGAGTTTTCGGCATTCGCAATCCAGAATATGAAATACTGCTCCGAGAACGAATCCTTCCAAAGGGACTGGGCTTGACATACCATTGCTCACGTCTGCTGTCCTACAAAGATATAATACGTCTCTGTCCTTCCTCTGAACTGTGTCTCGATTCATTTACATTCGTAAATAAAAGGTGCCACAGAGGGTTCTTTGCATAATGCCATGGACTGTTGGTTAAGCAAAGAACCATTTTTGAAAAACATTGTGAGTTTGAAGAAGGTTTTAAGAACCTTTGCCTGATTTCAACCAAGAATGACCTGCGGTCCTTCATTCCAAAGCAGAAGGAGCTCACCTAGCTCCACTTTTTTAGTCAGTGGGCCTTTAAACATCTGGTGCTCTTTTCTCCTGCTTTGTTCCAGTGAGAATCTGCACATTGGACACTGTGGAAGTTTTTGTTAGATTGTTAGATTCATCAAATATAATTTCTCAGATTTACAGAATTGTTTCTCTGAAAAAAAACTTCTACTGGAAGGATTATTAAGGAATCAGAAGTAGTTATTATTATGGGTTTTTTGTTTCTAAAAGTGTACAGAGGATTTACAGCCCATCACTGGAGTAGTTAATACCCTCTAACCTACAGGCCTGGTGACTTCAGGGGCAGGTACGGCCACCCTTCTGTCCTATAGGAGACTTACTCATCATCGGTTCTTCTCCATCCTGCTTTTTTGTTCCATTTCTCATACTGAAAGCATGCAGCCAATCATCTTCATCAATTACTCATCATTTGTTCTGCAGGTCAGTGCGTTTCAATGGAGATACAAGCTATGTGCAAACATATGCGTCACCTGAGTCTCTCTCTGTCTTTCTATTGCTCTTTCCTCCTTTCTCAGTTTCTTTCTTTAGATTACCCTTTTGTCTTTCCCCTTTTCTGTATTTCTATTGCTCTCTCTTTCTTTCTTTCTCTCTCTCTGTTCCTCCTGTTCTATTTCACTCTTTCTGTCCTTTTGTCTCTTTCTCTGTCTATTTCTCTCTCACTATTTTTTCTCTTTCTGTTACTCCCTCTTTCCCTCTCTTTCTTTCTCTTACCCTGTCACTGTATCTCTCTGTCTGTCTCCCTCTCTCTGGGTTTCTGTTTCTCTCCACACATTCATCTCCTGCTCTCTGTCATTCTATTACTCAGTTTTACTGTGAGGGCCTTTTTGGGTTCATTAGAATATTATACAGATGATTTGTCAATACATATATTATGGCCTTCTGTCATTAATGTGCTGTCTTAAACTGCTGAATTCTGTATCACATTACAGACCCAGGAGCCCCTAATATGTATATTGATATAAACCCCCCCACACTCTCTCTCTCAAAGATTTACAGTGGTGCTTGAAAGTGTGTGAACCCTTTAGAAATGTCTACATTTCTACCTAAATATGCCCTGAATCACCATCAGATATTCACAGATATTCCAAGTAGATAAAGTAGATAAAGAGAACCAAGTTAAATAAAAGAGACAAAAATATTTTAATTGGACATTTTTTATAACATATCTGCCAATATTATATATCTGTCAGTGGCAGAACTATGTGGACCCTGTTATTTCAGTATCTGGTGTGAGCCACTTTTGCAGCAATAATGGCAACCAAACGTTTCTGGTATCTGTTGATCAGTCCTGCAAATTGGCTTGGGGAAGTTTTAGTCCTCCTAAAGTATTTTAGACCTGATTGTCAACCCATTCATTGACTCTATATTTACCCTCAAATTATCCTAAAGGTTTTGACACTTTTGCCACTGACAGGTATGTGGATCATTTCCTTTAATAATAAATGACCATGTGTATTGTTCTTGTCTCATTTATTTAACTGGGTTCTCTGTATCTATTTTGAGGCCTTTAGTGAAAACTTTAATGGTGTTTCAGGTAATTTTATGCAGAAATGTAAATTTTCAAGCATCAGTATACCTGATGGTCCAGCTCTCACACACCACTCCTCTCTGTCTGTGTTCTGAGAGGAACAAGAGCATCTTTACATAAACCTCACATTCCTCTGAAACATTTCATAACCACGGCCAGTTTAAGAACCAGGTTTCCTCCGAATTTCCTTCTTGGCAAACCCTTGGCAAATATGAGGACATTATTATTCATGTGTTACTTGTAGGAACAGTAATCATAACAATATTAATCTTTGGCTGTTTGTGTTAGCAATAGGTAATTAAAATAAAGTAAAGACAGCTGAGCCATAGTCCAGGCTTCTGATGCTGCATCCCAACCTGCTGGGTGAGAGCAACATGATCTGCCTGTTTTCTTGCAAAAGCTGTTCTATGTTTAAGCTGTATAAACAGCGGGCCTTCAGCGCAGCGACGGATTTTAAAGAATGACACAAGGTCCACAACGTGACAACCTGGTATTTTCGCACGGCCCAAAGCATCTCGGTCAATCCATCAACTGTTCGAAAGGACCTTTCCCATGAAAACTCTTCCTCCAAGAAAGTGGAAAAGTGCAAATAGCCCATTTTGCTGGGCGGCCTGTTGCGTCTATCTGGGAGTGTTTTGTGTCTTTCCTCCAGTTGGCACTGCAACAAGACACGTCACGTCAGAAAAACCTACAGTTTCACACCACTGCTGACCTGCAGTGCGGATAAAACAAACCTGCAGACGCAAACATCACAGGTCAACCATTCAAATCACAGCAGAATGATAACACTGACATGTCTGCATGTGCTCCAAAGAGGCCACGACTTTTATTTGCTACAATTTGCCCTGTCATTTCAGTATCTGGTGTCACCTACTTTTGCAGCAATAATGGCAACCAAATGTTTCTGGTATCTGTTAATAAGTCCTGCACGTTGGCTTGGAGCATGGGCGTCATTGCCATTAAAACAGAGTGGACGTGTCCTCCTCACATTTAATAATTTTTCGTTTGGACTCCCCCCCCACATTTAACTTAAATAATTCATTCACCAGCGCTGTTGAATCTTGGACCTTGGCGAAAGAATCCACTCCGCTAAACCGATAGCACACACCACTTGAAATCTGAGTCTCTGCACTGACCATTCTCTTCACCTGCATGTGGTGAGTAGGAGGAAAACCCTGAGCGGATTTCCAGTGGTGTGTGTTCTTCTATTGATTAAGTGGAGTGGATTCTTTCATGAAAGATTAAAGATTCAACAGGGGTTTCCAAACACACCCATCCATAAAAGGACCAATTTACATGCACGCAGCAACCCCGCCTCCACACAAACCCCGCCCCCACACAAACCACACCCCATGCACAAACCCCACCCCCACAGCTAGACCGATTCACCCCACTCACATTAAAAATTCTTCCGACCCCCCTGGCTTTGAGAAGTTTAATCCTCCTTAACTATTTTAGACCTGATTGTCAACCCATTCATTGAAAGCACCTGACTCTAATTTCACTTGGTATTTTCGAATGACCCAAAGCATCTCGGTCAATCCATCAACTGTTCAAAAGGACCTTTCACAGGAAAATCCTTCCTCCGAGAATGTGGAAAAGTGCAAAAACCCAGTTTAGCTGGGCAGCATGCAGAACGTAGACGCAACAATCACAGGTCAAGGGTTCAAATCACAGTAGAATGATAACACTAAGGGAACTGCAGGCACTTCAAAGAGGCTGCAACTTTGACTTGTTACAATTTGCATGGCTTTATTTATGACAAACAATCAATATTCATGATCATATCCAGCTGGAAGGCTGTCGTGCTCGGACTCCAATCTCTAGATACTTATTCCGTGGTCTCTGTCCTGCTGGTATTTGGTCTCGGCCATCGGTCTCTGCAAATCTTCTGGTTTGTCTCAAACAATCCAAGAGCTTCTCCTTCCACAAGTCATATTTCTCAGTGAAAATAAATATATAAACAAACAAATACACAAAGAACACCAATTCATACAGTAAGTAATATGGTCTTCGATCCTGTAGTGATGTTTCACCAACATTGCTCTGACAACAGTGAAAACGATCTCAAAACATAAAAAGCTTTCCAAATATTTTATTCATTATTTTATCTGTATATGTTTTATCTATACTTCAAATATATTTAAGTAGATTTTAGAATTGAAATGGTTCTGTTAAAATGTACTCTACTGTATATTTTATTCTTGATGTTTATAGTTCTTTACCACCTTTTTAAGTATAATTTAAAACATGTCAGATTAAAACATATGCATTTGTAAAGCAGCATGTTTTATTTATGTACTTTTAAACATAGACACAAAAATATATAAATAAATAAAATGTTGGAGTGCACAAAATTCTTACACGGCATTCCAAGTACAAATCTGGTATATTTTATGCTAATAGGTTTATAAAACAATGGATTTAGCCCAGTGACGGGATGAAGGGATTTTTACGCTTTAACTGAGGTGAATCATTGTAACACGCAGCCTTAATGGATGTTAACGTGTCTGCTCAACATGTTCGGTACGGAAAATGTTCTTAATCCATTTTGGGAGCAATTATAGCTCCATGTCGGATGCCAGCTTGTCAAACACAATACAACCACTATCATTTGTTTAATGACATCAGAGTGTGTTGATGCCCTGTAGAAGCTGGCGTGGCAGGCAAGAGGGAGGTCTGTCAAAAATCAACCTCAAGCTTCAGTCAACAAACAACAATAGGTTCTTTGTGGTGCTTTCACCAACCGCCTGCCCTGTGAACGAGCTTCGGAAAACCGAGCGCAGCAAAGTTAAACAGTTTACAGTGAAACATGTCAAAAGACTAAAGCCTGAGACTCAGGAACTGAACTTTTTTATCGTTATTATAATGTTTTTAACAGCAAAGCATGAGGCTGGAAGTCTTCTACATATTCCTTACAGTTATGTCTTCTAAAGCACACAACGGTATCATCTGGGAGTAGAATGTGTAGAACCAATTTAATGCCAAGCATGGCCTAAGTCTTGATGCCCCCTCATTTCTTAATATTTCTTTTTTCATTCATATTTGATATTCATATTAATATTTTGTTTCTTTAAATAAATCATCTTAATATTTTTATATTATCTTTGGCATTTTAGGGATTAATCTGCAAAGGGCCTAGAGACACCATTTTTAAAAACCCCTTTATTTTTCGCTTCCAAAGATCCAAACATTCTTGAATTTTAATGTGGGCTTGAAGAACAGTTCTCCAGACCTCCTGAACCTGACCAGTTTCAGAAGAATGTTTTTGTTTAAGAAACACAGTGACCTACGTATGAATCATTAAAGCAGAACAAAGATCATCTAACTGAAGTCCTGAAACAGTGAAGAACCAGGAGCTGATGATTCCAAATGATGGGGCAGTGATCAGTATACTGGTGGTGCTGAATGCTGAGTGGCTGGAACTCTTTATTTAGGCTCCTTGTATCTTTAAGCACTTTGAAGTCTGTCACAGTAAAATATTATTCCCATTTTTTGCATTGAATCTACACAATATGACAAAGATAAGACAGCTTGACAGGCAGAAAACAATTGCATTTTCACACTATTCAAAGCAAAATATAAAAAAAATCAAAAATAACATGATATATTTATTTCTTCTTATCAAAAGTGAAGGGTCATTTCAGATCAATAGTCAGTTTTTACCTGGTTTATGTATCTAAATGCTCCACACAGCAGGGCGTTTGTAAGAAAGTCTGAATTGGAAGATCAGGTTTATGGAGTAGAAACTTTTTTTTTGTGATGAACAATCCCTGGGGCTGGCATCACATAATGGTCCAGTGGTACTTGATTGTGCAAGGCAATAGAGTTGGATGTCTCGAGACCGGTCTTTTATGTGGTCTTGGTATCGTCTTGGTCTCGACAGACTTTGGTCTTGGTCTTTGTCTTGGTCTCAACGGACTTTGGTCTTGGTCTTTGTGTTGGTCTCAACGGACTTTGGTCTTGGTCTTTGTCTTGGTCTCAACGGACTTTGGTCTTGGTCTTTGTCTTGGTCTCAACGGACTTTGGTCTTTGTCTTGGTCTCTGTGTTGTTTTGGTCTCATTGTCTCTGTCTTGCTGTCTCAGATCGACATAGTTGTCGGGAGATTTGGAGTCAACAGTATCCATGACACACAACGTTCGATAATGTGTCGTGTGCAAAAGCATCCGCTCTAAGCCGATGCTTTGTAGTGAATCAGAAGAGTCGACTCCCATTGAGCGAGAGCCGGCTACCCACTTAATGTCCTTTCGCTGCTCAGCTCTCACACAGTGGCTCAGCTATTCTCCAACCCCTACATATTGTGGCCAA
>JBBMFX010000037.1:23569303-23585831 GCA_037832545.1 Rhabdalestes septentrionalis | reverse complement strand
GTGTTCTGTTCTCTGTCCTACTCTGTTCTGTTCTGTACTCTATTCTGTTCTGTTCTGTGTTCTCTGTTCTCTGTTCTCTGTTCTGTTCTGTTCTGTTCTGTTCTGTTCTGTTCTGTTCTGTTCTGTTCTGTTCTGCTCTCCTCTCTGTTCTGTTCTGTTCTGTTCTGCTCTCGGTTCTGTTCTGTTCTGCTCTCTGTTCTGTTCTGTTCTGTTCTCTTCTGTTCTGCTCTCTGTTCTCTTCTGTTCTGCTCTCTGTTCTGTTCTGTTCTGCTCTCTGTTCTGTTCTGTTCTGTTCTCGGTTCTGTTCTGTTCTGTTCTGTTCTGCTCTCTGTTCTGCTCTCTGTTCTGTTCTGTTCTGCTCTCTGTTCTGTTCTGTTCTGTGTTCTGTTCTGTGTTCTGTTCTCTGTTCTGCTCTCTGTTCTGTTCTGTTCTGCTCTCTGTTCTGTTCTGTTCTGTTCTGTTCTGCTCTCGGTTCTGTTCTGTTCTGTTCTGTTCTGCTCTCTGTTCTGTTCTGTTCTGCTCTCTGTTCTGCTCTCTGTTCTGTTCTGTTCTGTTCTGCTCTCTGTTCTGTTCTGTTCTCTATTCTGTTCTCTGTTCTGCTCTCTGTTCTGTTCTTTCCTGAAAGGTTTCATTTAAACTGTTTTTACTGTTTTACTATGTATATTGTAGAAATGACTATAAAAACCTACGTGACTTGACTTGAAAATGTTCTTTTTTTCTCTCATATGTCTGACCTTTATTTGTTCCACACCATCAGATCTTCAGATCAACCAGAAGATTTAAAAAATGTGATCATCACATCTGGAATTCAAGTCTTGACTAGAAGGTCCATAAGGTTGTAAAAGAGATGAAAACCGAGAAGCCGATGAGACTTCCGCCTTAAGTTGCTTTTTTAACTTTTCCTTCTTATTTGTCCTAAAGGGGAGTTTATGAGAAACAAGACAGACTCCAATAATCTCCAAATTAGTACGTTTTCGGACCATCACTCGATGACATGTCAGATTCATAATGCTGATGTCCTCTTTTCCGAGTAAACAGCATCAAGGTTTGACTGGGATGACCTCACTCTTCGCTGGGATCAGTGGATTCTGTTTGACATGAGAAACCTCAGGCAGATGTTTGGGCTTCGAACCTGGCGAGGAGAGAATTACAGAAATACATAAAATAAACACATTGAGTCCGGGTGTAAATACATTTGAAATCCTTTTATTGTGAGATGTTGCTCACCCACACCATGCAGCAGCAACACGTCTGGTCAACAAAACCAAAGGTCTCATATACAACCTAACTCCTTCACTGCGTTCCTGTGGTTCTCCATTAGAATTAAAATTCTAATTCTCACCGACAGAGCCAAAACTAGACTACCATATTCTGACCAATCAGCTGATCAGACCCCAGATGAAACCACGCCCTTTAGAACAGCCTCCACCCAGATATTCTCAAAGGTCCGAATCCTGCATTGAGACTTTTCTGCACTAAAATGTAACAAGATTCCCCTGAGCACCAGAAGATCTAATGGAGTCTGAAGGCATTCCTCTTTGATGAGCTCTGAGGAGAAGATCTACATCTTCATATAGCTTAACACACATTTCCCGGTTGTTCCTCTCTGTTTGATCTAAGAGGGTTCTGGTGGTGCTGTCTGTGTGATCTGAGAGGGTTCTGGTGGTTCTGTCTGTGTGATCTGAGAGGGTTCTGGTGGTTCTCTCTGTGAGATCTGAGAGGGTTCTGGTGGTTCTCTCTATGTGATCTGAGAGGGTTCTGGTGGTTCTCTCTGTCTGATCTGAGAGGGTTCTGGTAGTTCTCTCTGTGTGATCTGAGAATATTCTGGTGGTTCTGTCTGTGTGATCTGAGAGGGTTCTGGTGGTTCCTCTCTGTGGGATATGAGTGGGTTCTGGTGGTTCTCTCTGTGTGATCTGAGAGTGTTCTGGTGGTTCCTCTCTCTGGGATCTGAGTGGGTTCTGGTGGTTCTCTCTGTGTTATCTGAGAAGATTCGGGTTGTTCTTCTCTGTGTGATCTGAGAGGGTTCTGGTGGCTCCTCTCTGTGTGATCTGAGAGGGTTCTGGTGGTTCCTCTCTGTGTGATCTGAGAGGGTTCTGGTGGTTCATTTCTCTATGATCTAAGAAGGTCCTGGTGGAGGATTATCTTCATCTCTGGTAGAATCTCAGCCTCCTCATGTAACCCTGGGTTTACTGGTGTGAGACACATTTTCTTTGTTGACCACAAAGTCGTCTCTGAGGATAAGAGCATCTGCCATATTTTATGAATGTACATATGTCCTTATTGTCCCCCCAACAAAAAGTTTCTCATTGTTTTATATAATGAGCTAAATTCTCACATAACCTCCCCCCCAACCACCCACCGCCACTCCACTATAAATTAGACCAGCTCTTTACAGTAAGTGCAATTAACATCGAAGCTTGTAACTAACTGGGCTCCCTTTAAAGTACATTTTCTTCAGGACCGGGACAGTGCACCACGGTCTTAGTCATGTTTCCATTTAGCCTGATGAAAAAATGAACGAAAAATGAAAGACACATGAGAGCTGGAGCGACGTGCACATTTTTTTTGGCCTCGTAATTCCGAGCAGATTCCCGGATCAAAGGTAACCTCTCGCGTTATCCAATTGGCAGTTGGCGCGTAAATTTGCATAATAATCTGCTGGCGTGGAGTGTCTGGATTTCTGGGGCATCAGAAAACTGACAAGCTCTCCTGATTAACAGCAGGCGCCCTCGTAGTCCAGCTCGCTGAAGGAATCCGCCGAGGAACGAAAAATGACAAGGCATATGTGGACAGCTGAGCGAAAGTAAACACAGTGATTAATGGCTGCGATAGCACATTTTTAGCTCTCGTGCAGCCATTGCCACGCAAATACAGTGGGAAAGCATCTCACTTTCTCACAATGCTGTGGATGCCTGATAGCATGAGTGTTGTTTACGACTTTCTCGCATTCAGATATCCTGTCTCCTGGGCTGTCAGGGGCCCTGAAATTGCTGCCAGAAAAGTGACACCTAATGGTTCAGAATGGTTCCCACCATCGAGGACTTGGGTTCTCATGGTCGCCACTGCTGCGAGAACAATCGTGATTCCTGCCAGCTGTGTTTCCAACCTGTGAAATTGGAATTGCTGAGAATTACCCGAGGAAAATGGCCCCCATTTCGTCTTGGCACGTCTTCAGTCGCTCTTGGGCGAGGTGAGGAACAATCAGCTCGTGTGTGGTGCCTTCAAACAGCAGAGCAAAATCTTTCCTTTATCCAGCCTGTTTCTCCTACACATACCTCAGTTTAACATGAATATGAGATTCTGAATTCTTAAGGGAATAAGCTGAGAAGTCAATAACCTCTTAAGTTGAGGGGTTTTTTTGTTCCTTATTTCTCCTAAATCTGTCTTGGGGGGCGGTTTAGGAGAAACAAGTTAGACTTCCTTTATCACTAAATAAGAAGTCGATTTATTTCCGATCAGACGAAGAGAAGCAGCAAACTTTTTCCCTTGGCCGGCAAGAGGAGAACCCATCGCACCTTGCACGTCTGATGATTATCGTCATGCATAAAGAATCTGTATTTGGATTTTCAGGGCCCATGTTTCCTCTCGTTCATTTGTTCTAATCAGCTTTTACTCCCATTGAACCCGCTGAGACGGTGGAGCTTGCTGTGAGAACACAGTGGCTGGTTCTAGTAAAGCATGCTGGAAAAATACTCGAAAATCCCTGAAGGCGGCTGCGTGGAGCAATGCTAAAATCATAACAAATTGACGTGCGCACTGGTTTGGAGGTGCACAACATTCGCAGAGTGTTATAATAACCGCTACAAAGGCCTAATCAATCTTGATGAAATGCTCAGAGAATCAGGGCCTGTTATTTTCTGGCCTGTACGGCTGGGGGAGTGGAAAAGAACATCTAACACACCTTGTTAGGTCTCACGGAGTTTGATATGTGTTCGCTTTGAACAGCTGGAGAGGGTACGAGTGCCTGAAATCATCGTGTGAGGCAACGTCTGCCGACGTTCATATCAGATAGGAGGCGTGACGGTCCCTGGGCGCTCGTGCATCTCGGGAATTTTCCCACATCTCTGACACTGTTGCTTTAAGGGCCGATAACGGTCTTCAGGAGCGGGTCGTGCCAAGCAAAGCAATGGGGAGTTCAGAAATGCAGGCCGAGGGCCAGGGAACTTTGCTGTGGGCGGAGGATGCGGCAGAGACCCACCCCAAATGCATAAGGGGGCAAGAGACACCTTTTTAAAAATGACTTGCAGCTCACGCTCCCTAATAGATGACCTTCTTGTTTTTTTCCCCCTGACTCTTAAGAAGACTTATTAGTGCAGATGTTTGCACAGCTGCAGCCGTCAGAGTCGGAGTCGGGAACACTCCCTCTCAGACATGGCGAGTAAAGAATGGAGAATAAAACAAATTAGATCACCCTCAGGTTCTCGCGAAACACGAGAGGCTTCTGTCGGCAGCCCCTTCGATCACATCAGGTGCGATTCCGACCAAAATGACGGGCAGGTTTCGGGACACTCTGCATCAGGACGTGTTCATCAACGTTTTTCTGAGCCTGACAAATAGTGCACATTCTTCCTGACGAGGACTTTGTGACCCTGAATTCCATATTTTTCCAGGCCTATCTACTCCAATCTCTGGTCATTCAAGAAACAAATTTATTCGAAGTAATCTGTGTCAAAATTGACCAGAGGTCGTAATATGAGCATTACTCACAATTGATTAAAATATGACTTGCCAGATATGCAATCTAATGTTTTCACATTTACGATCGGAAAACAATGAAAATCACGTCACTCGAAGCTCCTCTAAATGCACCTGCATTGTGATCTTAGAGAGATTTGTTGTTTGAAATAACTCTGACAGCTGTTTGTAATGCCATTAACTTGTAGTGATGTTAAACAAGGCCACATCTGTTCTGTTTCCACATTTTCACATCCCACAAATATGATTGGGGTAATTGAAGACGGCCAAAATCCACATTGCGTGGTGTTTGTCACCCAGAACGGCATTATTATGAACTATTAGTGCCCCGAGGCACCTGCTAGTCAACAGTCCCACGATGTTATTTGGGGTCACGTAAACAGCTGACAGATGAAATTACGGAAAGAGATTAAACAGGAAAAGACGCGGTGTAGACGTTCAGCAAAATTGCTTTCAGGTGGACGTGAGATTTGTGTCACCCGGAAACCTTTGAGAACATCCCTGTCCATTCTGCCATGCCTACGGAATGACGGCACGTCTGCGGGGAAGGGCCGGATGCCATTAAGGCCAGAGTGTGTGTTTTGTGTGTGTGTGCATCAGGAATAAAACCTTCACATTACATTTCGGCCCATTCCGTATGAGAGTAACCGGCGAGAGCCGGGCCCAGACTTCTTGGAATTCCATCTTTCACTTTGGGGGAATGGTATCAGATGGGATTAGATGTGGTGCTGCTCCACTTTCCCAAGAGAACCCAGCTCAGACCCGAGGTATCCATGCAATCCGATTAGAGATCCCTCCCTCCCTCCCCCACCCCTCCCCACCCCCCTTCCCAGCCTACAGAATTAATGCCTGACGTAGAGAGAGATTCCGACGCTCAAAGGAAAAATGTTTGAGCGAGGCCCGTGCGATGCTCTCGGCGTGCCTGAGTTGACTGATGATTTAGTCTGGCTGGTGGGACGCCTGGGCACTTCATCAGCCCGCTCCTTTTCGTCCATGCCAGCGGAGACGAAGCAGGGCTCCATCCATCCAGGCAACATTCACACATCAACAGATCTCGCTGTCCAGCATCGGGGTGGACGTCCAGGTGAAAAGTCCCGAGGCTCAGAATCCAAAACACACCATCGAAACCACAGGGACATGTGGCGACTCCCTGCTCCTCCCCCAAGTCCGGTGAAATACAAGTCAAGTCAGTTTATTTATAAAGCACATTTTAAAACAACAGAGGATGACCCAAAAATGCAAAAAAGCACATAAAAAAAGAAAAGAAAACACATCAAATATGTCAGTGGAGGGAGAAGACCTGATATCAGAGGGGAGATTTCCAAAGATAATATTCATGTCAAGTGAGTTCATTTACTGAACACATTTTTAAGAGACAGAAGTAAACAGGGTTAAAAATACTCAAAGGCATGAAATATACAAATTATTCTTTAGACAAGATAAAAAATGTCAATGCAGGCCAATCTGATATCAAGGGGCAGACGTTCCAGTGTCTGGAACAGAGAATGTTACGCCGCTCCGGGACTTCATCCCTGATCTTGTGACCACAGGGAGCAGTTTGCTGGAGGACCTTCTGGAGATCTTGCTGCAAAGCAGGAGGTGAAGGGTGTCAAACACTCTGAAGCTTTAAACACAACAGAATCTTCAAATCTACTCTAAGTCTCGAGGGCAACCGGTGGAGAGAAGCCAGCAGTTCCTTTTCCTAGAACCTGTTTCCCACATATAAGGAGCTGCAGTAATCAAGTCAAGAGGTGGTAAAAGCATGGACAACCCAGCTCATCCCCAATAATCCGTGCAAACATGCAAATATTTCCACATTTTGCCCCACAAAAGAATCTCCCTGTCCAGAAGGCCTTCTTTGATGCGTTCGTTTGTGATTTATGTCCCGGGATTAAAATAAATCCCTACAAAGAGCCTCACTGAATTCCAAGAGTGGCTCGCATTCTTCCGCAGTCAAATATACAACATCTTCTTCTGCTCATATTCCCCCTTTTCTCATCCCCCATCCTCCACATGACGGATTAATCTCTCTGTCTTTCTCCATTTCTCCATGCTTTCCTTCAATCCTTCTGCCCATCCACCCGGCTCCTCTCCTTCCCCACCATCAGTGGCACACCGGAACAACCCCCAAACATAAACACCCCAAAAGCATCAGGGTTTAGGCTGGACTATAAATGCAAAACCACTCAAAATTGTTTGCACATCATTCAGTTTTTTCATTAAAATGCATTAAGATTTTTATACCTTTTAAACTCTGGAAAGTCATCGAGGGAACAACAATAAATGAAAACATGTGAAACTAACTGGTTTCCTTTATAAGATGAAAGAATATGTGACAGTGTAACAATCTGTAAAATGACAGAATCTGTAACAGCTTTAGTGTCTACAGTGAAAGTCAGTGCATGTCAATTAGTGAACATACTGTAAGTGTATTGTATAGCAAAGGGGATTGACTTTAGTTTTTAGAAAATGTTAAGGGAGTAACATGCAAATGCATAAGAACGTGAGGGTTGATGTGGAGGAAAATGCAATAAAGACCTGATGGTGTTTTTGCTGTTTTTGAGTATTTGGAGAAAGATGCCTCATCATCCGGGGCAACTCTGAGGCTGAAGCTTCGCTGGGGTGAAAATGACCACATACTGATGAATATTTCTTCTTCTTCTTCTTCCTCAAGCAGTTTCATATAATCTCTGAATGTGATTGTTGATCCCTGTCGCCAACTCAAAACCTTATTTAGGTAAATTTCACACAGTAAACGCTGCTTTTCTGTCAGATTTTCTTTCCTTCATTAGAAGATTCCTGTCTGGTTTTCAATGTATTTTCTTCCGTTTTTGTGAAGGTTTAAATTTTTTTATTTGTTTTTGTCTAAATAATTTTATCCAGTACTTTGCTGACATGTTTTGCAAACATCCCCTAAGTCTGAAGTAAACCTACAGACTATGACTTGCTGAAATAAGCAAAAATAACAGGATATGAGGAAAATAAGACAAGATCACTTGGACATGAGTTCTCTGTTACCGAGGTTTTGCTTTGTTTGGTTTCTTTATTTGCCGAATGCAACAAATATGCTGATTCCAGTAGATCTCACACATTAAACCCTGCTTTTACCCCCTGGCTGATTTTCCTGCTTGGTAGAATTGTTCTGACTCATTTTTCAGTTGTTTCCTTTTTGTTTATTTCTGCTTCAGCAGGCTGGCAGTGGCCTGTCAATCATCCCTGCTCATCAGAATATTAGGCCACACCTAGAAAGGTCCAGTTAGTGGAACTGGTCCTGTTTTTTTTAGGTCATTAAGAAATTTCTCTTTTTTTCTTTTTTTTTTAAAACTTTGTTCAATATAAGAGTTTTAATCTCATGTGAAGGTTTATAAAAGCACCCTCTGGTTTTAAAGAAGAAAAACCCTTTAATATGAAAAAAGGAATGGTTTCAGCATCTGCAGGAAAGTGGCAGTGTCTATTTTTCGGTCTAGACTGCTGGGAAGAGCCCCGCTCAGTTTCCTGCTGGTCTGAACTGCTTATGGGAAGCGCACGTCCGTTTTCCAAACAATCAGAAATCAGTTTACACACGTCTTTATGAAAATCACTCCACTTGCAGCACCGCTGAAACCCAGATTCATGTTGTGTTCATCTCTTTCCACTCAATGACTGGACAGCCCAGTCACGCCCAGTCAGAGCAGGCCAAAATGGACCACACACACACACACACACCACATACACTCACACACGCGCCTCACTCATCATGTTGCCAAGCCATCTGCTTAGCTTTTGTTCCCGTGTGAGTTGTTTTTTGGGGTGAAATAAAAATCAACCATCAGTGTGGAGATGCAAAACAGTGATGGCTGCAGGGACTAATAGTGACCACATGGTGGCGCCTGTAAGCAAAAAAAGGCAGTTTTTCCCTAAATTCAGTGAGGCCTGTGAGAACGACTCCATCTGCAACAGCCTGGATGAAGGTTTGTAAAGAGATTACAATACTAAAGATTTTTTCTCACCAATCAGCAAACATTTAAACTTGTAAATAAATTCACATGTTCATTTTAAACAAATGACCAGAGTCAGGGGTCTAAAAGTATAGATCTGAGAGAGTGGAGAGCTTTACTGTGTGATGGAGAGAGGGAGGACAATCCCACCAGAGATTTTCACAAGTCAGTTTTTCCAAGTCCAAGTCAAGTCTCAAGTCTTTGAGTGGCAATATCAAGTAAAGTCTCAAGTCTTTAGTCCCAAGTCCAAGTCAAGTCTCAAGTCTCAAATGACTGAAATAAATGTACTCTAATCAGATACCATCTAAAATAATACTGCATTGCATTAAGTTTTAGATTAAAAGCATGTACTGTACTATGTCATCTATTAGACAGTAACAGAACTGATCAGAAGAGGCATTTCAGAGGGCTAATTCAATGTGAAAACATATCATGAAAGCTTTGAACTTGATAAATGTATTTTGAAACAACATCAAATGACAAGATACATTATGTATATAATATTCTACTGCTAATCAAGTGCAAATAATGAGGAAAATAAGAAAATAAAGCAATTACAAAGCCTGCCAAAAGATGACCAACACATTTACGCCAAAACATCTGTGGGAACAAACCTTTAAACGTTATCATTATCCTGGAAAAGGGTTTCGACAGCAGAATAGTTGCATTTTAAAAACATTATGATGTTCTAAGCACAAAGCTAAGATGTATCGTAATGTGTACGTCTCCAAAGCCTGGAAATATGGAGCCTGGTATTTACTGGTAAAACAAATATTAATCAAATAAAACGGTAACGTTGTGAGAGAAACAAAGCTATAATCTACGTGTAGCCAACAACTGTGGTCAAATGTGGCTCGATTAGTTTGCTAGCGGTAGATATACCTCCACATATATGCTAAGTTTCCCTTTTCCCCTGAACCACTGACCTATCCTTATGGGTTTTGAGGTGCCGGAGGTAGTTGAGCAGGTATCATTAATCCTGATGCCACGCTATTTGCAAGTGGCCGTTCGCTTGGTAGCCGTCTGAGTGAAGGCTTCATAAACAAATGCGATCACAAATGGCTCCTGTGAACTTGCCGTCGCCATCAGTGTTGATTTGAAATCTGTAGCTGCACGCATGCGTGACGTTGCGCGTATTACCAGGGAGGGAAAATCAGTCTGCTGCATTTTTCAAATAAAGCTTTGGAAACTCTGAAATTAATGAAATAAATAATTCCATGAAATGAACATTGTTTACGAGTTATGACTCACGAGTCACAAAACCCAAGTCCGAGTCAAGTCTCAAGTCATTAAGGGTAAGTCTCAAGTCAAGTCACAAGTCTTCGTCTGTGCGACTTAAGTGCAACTCGAGTCCAAGTCTCAGACTCGAGTCCCCATCTCTGGTGTGCGGTTTAAGAAATTTCCAGTGCTGTTCCTTGTGTCTCACCAGGGATGGAGTAGCGCAGTTGCTCCCAGTCACTACCCACATCACCAGTCCAGTGGCCAGAGTAGCGGCCCAGTCCAGGGAATGAGGAGCGGGAAAGCACAAAGGGCCGAGAAGCCCTCACTTTCAGCAAGGCACTGAAGAAACCGGACAGAAATATACAGCATATAAAAAAACCCTCTACATTTTCTACATTTGATTCAATTTTTGTGTAATAACATTATGCATCACTGAAATATATAGGAAACATAACCAGGAAGGGAAAGCTGCAAGACTTGACCATAATGCAAATATCCAATTTAGCCAATTCTAAAATAATCATCATAAAGTTATGAAACTATCTGAAAACATACTATGATTGAATACACCATGAAATATTTTCTGGGTGAAGTCAATGTAAAAGACACTCCATCCATCCATCCATCCACCCATCCATCTTCTACCCCTTTATCCCGCATTCGGGGGGGTTCTGGAGACTATCCCAACTGCTATGGGTGAAGGCGGGGTACACCCTGGACAGTTGCCACACACTCACACTCAGACACACCTAGGGGCAATTTAGTGTGCTCAATCAGCCTATCCCCAATCACACATGTTTTTGGTGGGGGGAGGAAACAGGAGTTCCCAGAGGAAACCCACGCGGTCACGGGGTGAACATGCAAACTCCGCACAGAAAGACCCTGCGCCCAACCCGGGAGTCGAACCCAGGACCAATAGCACTAACCCCTGCGGCTCCTTGCCGCCCTAAAAGACATTCATATAATCTTATTCAAAGCAGGTATTTCTTTATTCAAATTCTCATTGAAAGCATACTGGAATCAATAAGCTTTTCATATATACCATGCCTTACCTGTGGGTGGCCATGGCCTCAGTCAGCCCATAGAGGTTGTGCAGGTTGTAATGAGAGGACAATGCCTGCTGGCTGGACATGCACAATGTCCCAGCGTTTAACTGACCTCCCGTCACATCTGCAGAGCCACAAATAACCACTTACATACAGGCCACAGACAGTTCATGAGAAACGACTGTGAGTTATGCCAAACATGAAAATGATTGTGTGTTCATATACTGACCTGGAACATAAGGGGGGTTCTCTAGTTCAGTGTCTGGGCATCCGTCCTCTGAGCCTTGAACAAAATTAGCAGGCTCATTCATATCCTGCGAGCATAACGTCATTGTTACAGCAAATGTAATGAAAGCAAGACATACAGAGTGCCAACTATAATAGATGCACTGCAGTAGCTCGCTACATTAACCTCAGGCCAAAAGAAGATGCGTGTGTCTACATCCAGGCTTGACTCTAGGAGAAAAAACAGATTCAGGATAATGAGATTATGAGTTCGACTCACGATCCACAGGCCGTCTAGTGGCACCTTGGCATAAAAGTCTCTGATGCATTCCTCCCACCAGCTCACGGCCTCCGGATTAGTGAAATCAGGAAACGCGGTGGGACCTGGCCAGACCTGCCGCAAACAGACGGATAGTCATGTTGTCAGGTATGCTAACATTAACAGTATTTCATGTGGTTTTCATAAACACAATATGTCATAGATGCAACAGCAACAAACTAGGACTGGATGTGGAGAAAATATAACATCATAGCAAGCAAAATAAAACAATTTATTATAGTGATGAATTACATCACAGTATATGTCAATATGCTTCACTGTTCATAAGGCCTTCATTTTTTTGCCGTCATTCATTTTGCTTGATTTGTTTAAATAAAAGACTTAAATTCTGGTATGTAAACATAATTCATTTATACACCTATTCATGTTTATGTTATATGGAGTGTTACATCCTAAACTGTCTTTAACATGAGGCATCCGTTTAGCTAATTTAAATATATGTATATATATGATTTAAGGTCCCAATAAAAAAACCAATAAAGAGAGGTCAGAAAGCAGTCATATAAATATATTAGGACTATTTTTAAGATATGCAGCCATACAAACATCAAAAGAGAATATAGGCCCTTCATGGAACACTGACAACCTGCATGTTTCATTACAATGAGAACATAATTAGGCTGGGTTAACTGTATTCAGTCCATCACAATGTGTGAAACATTGAATAAAAATAATCGTACTGTTCCTTACAATGATAAGAAAATAAGAATTGTAACACATACTGTGAATAGTATTGTGATATTTATTTTGCCATATTGTTCACCCTTAGATTACAACATTTCATTTTCAATACATTGTATTTCAAGGTTCAGTTCACTGTAACAGATAATCAGCGACATAACAGTAGTCTCACTTCCATAAAATCTCACAATATACGGAAAACTTAGACAGATGTGCCATTTCGGACCCATAACAAAACGCTTGTAAAAACAGATTATTAAGAAATGTAAGATTACAATATCACACTGTCATTCTGTCAAAAACAAAAAAAACAAGTGTCTCATACTTCCATCTTCAATATCTTTAGAGAAGTACAAACCTTCCCAATGAGTGTAGCTCCTGTGAGGTTTCTGATGAACACCCCCCTTCGCTCTCCTTCATCAAAAGGTTTGTATGAACCAGGAGGGCTTGTGCTGCTGATGCCTGGATCCTAAAACAGAATAGCACTGCGGTGGAAAGTATGTAAAAATTTAGTTTAAACAATATAAATTATTTGTTAAGTATGTTAAGTATGGATGTTATTTCCTGTCCAGAAGATGCTCATTTTAATCACTCACTAACGAAATTTGACATATCTGCTTTACGGCTGATCACACAAGATTATAGCAAAGAGAAATGATTTTGTGTTTCAAATTATATAGTATATGAATGTTTTTAATACGACCAGGAAAACTGTGATAAAACTGTCCGTGCTGATTCCAGGTGGACTTTAAATGGGCTGTTGTTGTTTGACAGTTATTTCTCTGCATTCTGTTCATTTTAGATCTTTAGATGACCCACTTACCAAAATGAGCACATATTTCATTCCCTGCTGGTGGAACTCTTTCACCATCTCAGGCAAGTCTCCAAACCTCTGTGGGTCAAAGGTGAAGACTCTCCGCTTGTCAGCATAATCAAGGTCATTCCACTGCACATCCTAGTTGCACAGACACACCACATCAAATATATCACACACACATGCAAACACACGCATATATATACATATATATACACACACATTAAATATATAGATCGGTTAAATACATTTACGTTTATGGTTTCTTCAAAAAACAACACAAACACGCACTTAATTTATTAAACTAAACATATATGTAAAGCTTAGGAGCTGAAAGACTATCATAAATTATATTCATAAACCAGTTTTAAATACCAAAGGAAAGTTTGCCTGGTGCATCCTCCGAACCACCTCCCTCGTAGCGTTTGTAGAGGTGTAGCCCCAGCGGCAGAGGTGGAATCCCAGCGACCAATAAGGTGGCATCATGGGATAACCTAGAACATTATAAACGAGTCATGAACCCAAAACAAGGTCAGTGTTGACATGTAGATTAGAATGACAGTTTAACAACACCAAACATTTCTGGAAGAAAATCGTGTACATAGAATGTTGACATTTTTCAAATCTGACCTATTGTTAAATGAATCAAAGTGACACAATTTTACACAATATACAGTGACATATTGTATCAATTGAAAGTAACAGTTAAAAATGATTCAATGTAATAAACGCAAAAGTAAACTAACTTTAAACTAACAAGTGTGTGGTGATGATGCTGTCAGAGGGATGAGCATCCATTACATGTTAACTATACTAGCCTTGCATCTCCAGTGCAAAACTAAAGGCACTATACATTTCTTGAGTGATAAACTACACTCTGAGTTTAAAAGGAAACCTCAATTCTTTTCAAACATTTTAGTTGAAGTAAAAGCTACACTTGCCGCACCGATAAGATGGTGGTACTGTCGCACTACGCTCTGTGGATCAGGGCCTAAGAAGATGTAGAAATCCAGAATCCCTCCAGTGGTCACCCAGGTAAGTGCTGGACTGGGCTGCAATGCCACTTCTAGATGAATATATGACAACATATCCACAATATTCAGTTTATATTAAACATGAAAGCCTTTTAAAGTGTCGTATCCTCACCCATGGCATTGCTGTTAAGAAGGAAGATGCCATAAGCCTGACCATCCCCCTCCTGGATTAGGCAGAATGGATGGGAGCCATAGAGGTTGGTTTCACTCTGCAAATTTAAATAGCATGTAAATATTAGCAGCTCAGAACCAGAACAACTTCAAATTGTGGGAAAAACTGAGGATCTACCTACATGTGGTGCCATATCCTTGTTCCACAGAGAGATGGAGGTCCAATTGAGGTCAAGTGTGAGGCCTGTGTAGTGCTCTCCGAATCCGGACACAACAGAAGAGGCCAGAGTGGTGGAGAGCTGCAGGTACTGATCTGCAAATAAAAGGGGCGCTACTGTCGTATTTAACCTGCACACAAACACACAAAGCACCCAAACGTTGTACTTGTGAATGAAATTCGATAAAAAATAGTGTTATTGTTACAAGCCCCATGTCACAGAGAGATGTAAATGTTTTTCTTTTATTTTTACCTGAAGTCCATTTATAAAGTTTGTGTGGTTTTTTATTTCAAAACCAGTTTTACAGACATTGTAAGCTGTGCTTGGTACAACTTGAAACATTAAAATATACATAGCAAATAATCTCAAAAAAGAATGTTTATTTCCCCTGACATTTCCCTGCACTCACAGCACTCTGCCGTTGGATCTGCGCCGTACGACAAAGCCGAAAGGGTCTGGCTGGAACTCCACATCATAGAGGAGGTTCGAGGTATCTGCAGGTTTGATGGATGGCACTGTGACAAAGGGAACCTCATAGCGAGCAAGAAAGGGATCCTTGAGCTGCATAAGATATTAAAAGAATACAAATAATCTTGATTCATGCAGTTTGCTACCTTTACAGTGTCAGATGTTAACCCACTCTTACCCATAGAAATGATTTCTTTAATTTTATTATGTTTTTGAGAAATAGTAAGGAGGTAAAAACTATGTAATAACATTCCGCTCTAATGCCGTTGCTGAAATTTGTCATACTTTTATCAGTCTGAGATCAGATCAAATCAAATCCAATAAAATTTTTGCACACTTTTCTTCTTATTTTGTATTTCTGGTTTTTAAACAATTTTGAAAAGGTCTTATATTAGCCTTGATTCAGTTTTCACACTCCTGGCATGATCTCATGCAGCTTCATGAGGAGACAACTGGGATTTTCCAACACACTTGAAAAAGTCCACATATGCTGTGTAATTTTTGGCTGTGAAAACAACTGGTGGGAAGATTTTTTTTTTCAATAAATTGCTTGTCATCAAATTTATGAATAAGCAAATGAAATGAGCTGGAGCCTTATATGTTTTATAATAGGCATATATACAGGGATTAACATCAGTGGAACGCAAGCCCGAATAGACGTAACTGCTACGCAAAATCTGCACCAGTTGTTCAGTCTTTCGTGCAAATGTGTGACTAATTTGTGACTTCATACTCCGCACATATGTTTATACATACATTAATTGGTATTATACATTGGTCCCCAGTAGAACTGGGCCATAGGATGACATTTATCGTTATCATAATCAGTTACAGTGGAGGAAATAATTATTTGATCCCCAGTTAAATTTGTTTGCTGATTGAATGAACAGTCAGATTACAGATACTCCTGATCTTAATTTGTTATGTATATAAAGCACACCTGTTCACAGAATCAGTTTCTTCCATTCCAACCTTTCCACTGTCATTGACAAGAACAAAGAGATATCAAACAAGATTATAGACCTGCCCAAGCCTGGAATGAGTTACAAGACCAACAGAAAGAAGCTTGGTGAGAAGGTGACAAGTGCAATAATTCAGAAATGGAAAAAAAAAATTGACCATCAATTGCCCTCAGTCTATAGCCCATGCAGTATCTTGCCTCATGGGCTGAGGACGATCATGAGAGATCAGCTCAGAACTACAGGGGAGGAGCTTGTTAACCACTAGACCACCAGCTTTGGCTAGGTGTATGCCCTGCAATCAGGATGTTGTGGGTTTGATTCCAAAGACTGCTAATGGCACCTCTGAGGTCCCCCTGTTTCACTTGGTGAATGAGTTAAAAGTAGATGAAGAATTTCATGCCGTTCACACTGTGTGCTGTTGTGTGTTTACAAAATGGTCACATTCACTT
Source organism: Rhabdalestes septentrionalis (assembly GCA_037832545.1). Taxonomy (NCBI): domain Eukaryota; kingdom Metazoa; phylum Chordata; class Actinopteri; order Characiformes; family Alestidae; genus Rhabdalestes; species Rhabdalestes septentrionalis. The sequence goes on along the minus strand of JBBMFX010000037.1, from coordinate 23,569,590 downwards.
CAATTGTTAATGATCTGAAGGCAGTTGGGACCACAGACACTAAAAACACCATTGGTAAAACACTACATTATAATGGACTGAAGTCTTGCAGTGCCCACAAGGTACTCCTCCTCAAGAAGGCACATGTCCATCCAATTTTAAGCTTGCCAGTGAACATATAAATGATTCAGAGGAGGCTTGGGAGAAAGTGCTGTGGTCAGATGAGACCAAACTCTCTGGCATCAACTCGACCTGCCCTGTGAGGAGCACGAGAAATGCTGAGTATGATCCAAAGAACACCATCCCCA
>JBBMFX010000037.1:23555485-23566206 GCA_037832545.1 Rhabdalestes septentrionalis | reverse complement strand
TTCTTTGACTTTGGCGCTCAGAGGGTTTCCACAAGGAATCCAAAATGTTGCCACACCAACGATTTAAATGTCGCGGGTGCATCTGCTATCCTTACTTCTCCCTCACACTCCATTACGCCAATAATGCAAGGATATCATCACGTTCTCATGAGATCAGATGCATCCGGTGAGACAAATCTGATCTTGCGAGATCTCGTCACACTCCTAGTATATAGAATAGTGTCATATTAAGTATTTTCTGCATAGCATGGGATTTTTTTTTTACATTTTATGTTGTGTGTGTCTGTGCAGCAATTGCCTCTGGGATAGATAGTTTTCTTATTCTGATTTAATTCTGATTTTCAAAGAATTACAGTAAAAGTAATCTAAAACCCTGATCCTTGTGTGAAATGCAGGTGTGAGACCCCTCCTGTCAGTGAGCTGAAATTGGCAGGAGCTGTGAAGCACATTTACCTGGTAGGTGACATCAGGCCTGGCAGCCTCGGAGCTTCCACCACCTCCGAAGCCTCCAGTCATGGCGTGGCCGATGGTGTGTCCCACAGCGGAGCCGACCGCCACACCCGCCGCGGTGCTGGCCATCTGAGCGAACATCCCGGGCTGTCTCGGAGCTGCAGGAGCGCCCACAGCAGAGGGAGGGGCGGCAGCGGGGGCCGGGGCATAGGACGGGGGAGGTGCTGCCCTGGACACAGGTGGGGGCGGCGGCGCCGGCCGAGAGGAGTAGCTGTAGAACAGACAAATACGAGGCCAGGTTAGATAATATAAACACTGAAGGACAAATCCTGAATTATACACCATTTAATAATTGACACTTTTTGTCATTAACAGTTAGCACCTTGAGTTGTGATGTGTGGAAGGATTGGGAAGCCTTTAATAGTTAAATAAATATATTAGTCATTTCAGTCAAAAGTGTAATGTTTCTTGTAAAGAAAAATCTGCGATGCTCCATAAAAAATGTGCTTGACTTTTGAAGGAGGACAAAAAGGAAATAAAGGAGAAGTGCATCTGTCACACTTAAGGGAAGTTTTAGAAAACAGTCAAAGACTTTAAACTGGTAAATAATGACATGTAACACACATCGACATAGGATTCTCAAACTGGTGCCAGTATTTATTACCTTAATGGGCTGCAGCTATTAATGCATCAACAAATTCAGCTCAATTACAAATGAGCCCCATTCATAACTTTATCACAAAAGTATCACAAAATGATATGTATAAATTTACACCTAAACCTCAGAAGAACATTTAAGCATTAAATGGTAAACTCTGGAGATAAATAAAAATACAAGAGGTCTCCTTCTGCACTGACAGACTGCTAAAAGATGTATTAGAGCAGTAAAAGATAAATATGAGGTCTTACACATTCTTGTGCAAATATTATTGAGGTAGACATAAAAAAGAACAGTTCACATAAGCAGTACAATACTGTATACTGTAAACTAATCCTCACACAAACACAATCCTGAGCTGTATCTTTCTCTTAAACAAACACACCTGAACTGAAAAAAATACTGTGCCCCCATACACAAAAAATAAATACACACATGCGCTTCCACACACATAAACAAACACAAACTGCAGCATTCCCTTTACATTTTTGAACATTTGCAAATGTACTATTATATACTTTTGCAAGATCTTGTATATTATTTTATATACATGTAATATATTTAAAATACGTTATTCAAAATACTTTAGATCATGGCAGTGACATGTTGGCCTACTTTGCACAGGTGGGCTGTTATTCCTCAGCCAGTAAAAACAAAAATAGCATTTTTGCACATTTACTGATTTAGATACTGCTGTTACCAGATCCAAATACTGTTACAAAGCAGTCTTTTTCACTGTCTCTGTCCTGTAGTGCTGTAGTGTACTTTGAATATATTACACTTTATGATGTTCTGTTCTGCACCCTAGCCCAAGATGACCATCAAGAACTACGTAGATGCTTCGAATGCTAATAAAAACACTAACTGACTCGAGTACAATAAAGTATAAGATCAGTAAATATCAATAAACACAGCACATACTGAAATAGCTCAAGTTTATTTCTTATTGTCTAGGATGAGTAATGAGGTGTTAAGATTAAGTAGGTGAGGTTTTGAAGAGGTATTATATCAGTATTGTGGCATTTCTCTGCAGTGACCTGCCAAGTAAAGCTCCAGCAGCTGAGAGTTAGCTCCTGAGGCTAACCCGGCTGGCTTAAAGCCTTCTTACCTCGGGGGAGCCATCCTCGAAGTCCGGCTACGGCTTCCTCTCGGCATCTTAAAATGTTTTGATTAATTAGAAAGGTGTTATAAAACTCTCGGAACTTCTGTAAACTCCCCCAAACTCTAAATCTCTTGCTGGCTGAAGCTAGCTCTCCTGTCAATTCGACCTTCTGAACGGATTCAACACTCACGAGGACCTCCGAGTGACGCAACACAGGACTTTTATCTTATAATTATTACACAAAACAGAAAGCGTGTCACCAGAAAAGTTTATCATTATGTGTTATTGTTTTTATGTTATTATTGTTATGTAAAAAACATTATTAGAGTAGTAGTAGAAGTACTAGAAGTATTATCATTAACATTATTGTTGTTGTTGTGTAGACGCTGTTGACCATGTGTAATAATACATGGTTATAAAACGCAATATACTGTGGAATAGAGATATGTTAGTATTCTATATTTAACAGACATGTGAAATATTACTACAGTTGCTTGTAACCGTTTATAACTATCAGGACTAACTTTACACATTCACTTAAAATTGTATAGTCACCTTGTTAATAATGTTTTAGAATAGAGAGAATTTATGTTTAGAATTTAGTAATTTATTTATGTGTCACTGTTTGGATTTGCCTAGTCTGCTAAGATGATATTCGAGTAGGAATTTCATTGATTCAGTGAAACTTTGAATGCTGGTATTATTAGTATTAGTATTATTTTTACTACATATTTACACATCCTATAAATATATAAACATTAAAGATGATTGGATATAGAGAAAAAGTAACAGGACAGAAATATAATAGCTACAAACTAAGTCTTTTTAACAAATTATAAATGTATAACGAAGCAGTTTAAGTACTGTGATATTTCCTTGTTTACTGTTGTTGTAATTCTACCACTTCTACTACAACTAATAATAACAACAGATATGTCGTGTTTTTAATGTATTGTGGTGGCTCAGGCGCTTCCTGCTGGTTTTGACGCGACTCGGGGAGCCGTCACAAACCTCGGCGAGTTCATGGCTGGAATCACTTTGTAGTACATTTAGTGTTTAAAAAGACATATTTATCTCACACTGTTCCCTGTTCTGTGCTGGTTTTGGAAGTCTGGATTTAAGAATTCGCTCTGAGAGGTATTGTTTATTCACTGCCGTGTTAGCCTAGCGCTTAGCTCGGTGTGGCTAACAGACAGTTCGCCAAACATAGTAAACACTCTATAACTTTAGACTTTAAATAACTCTGTAAACGCTCCAGAAAACTGTAAAATCGGTGTTAATGTACGAGAAGCAAATGGTTTTAGAGGAAAAGAAGCTGTATTTTATGTTGTACACGATAAAAAGGAGCTAAAATCTTTTCCCGTTTCTTTGCTAACAGGCTAGCTGAGTAACAAAAAGAACAAACAAAACATGATAAAAATGACCGTCTTCGAAATGTATCGCAATAAAAAATTATAATATAGTACACATGTCCGCATAAATAAACACTTTTTAATAATCTCAGGTAGATTAGCCAATTTGTGCTAGAACAATAGTTGTCTAGCTTAGCGTCAGGAAGCCTTAAGGCAGTTGCTATTATTGTTGTTGTTGTTACAATTATCGTTAACAACATTTACACGGTATTGTTCCGTCCTACAATGTTCAACGGTGTTTCACAGTAAAAAAAAAAAACCAGCAAAGCGGAGAACCATTACAAAGAAACAAAGTGAAAGAGTAAAGAAGGAAAAGCGATCGAAAATCCGAATTTAAACCACATACATAAATTGTGGGATTGGGCATAAGCTTGTAGAACAGCATAACAATTAAGTAGAAAACAAAAATCATACATGACTAAACACAATTTTCATTTTTTCATTGAAACTAAAGGTAGGTGACTGGGTGGCAATAATATGAGCATAATGATAATAGTTCATAGGTAATGTGATGATGATTTGGTGATATCAGTAATAATGGTAGTGATGTGATGTGGGTAAAATATAAGTATTGCAAATATACTGGGACTGCAGTATCTTCCAGTATTATGAAAGACCTAAATCATTGCTTTTCGGGAGTTTAAACAGAAGTTTTAATTCAAAGGGATGAAGATGTTGATAACACTGAATTATGAATTTGTGGTGCACATAAGTCAAGTAAAAGAAGGAAATGGAAGGTAATAGTAGAATATGTGACCCACCTTTGTAGATCAGTGTCTTTTACAATTAAAGAGGAAAATAATTAGGCATTGGTTGGATCACATGAAGACCTCAATTTATCAGAACACCCAGTAACTCACCTAGAGCTGTGATGGGTCATCCTGTTGAACTATGTTATTTGTTAGAGGTTCATAAAAGGGGCCACATTACTTTAATTGAAATCCACCAGTTGCTGATCTGATCCGTTCTTTTCCACAGATAAGGAGAGCAATGTCCTATTACTCCTCCTCCTCGTCTCGCGGTTCCTCCCGCAACTTGGAGTGCAAAGTTTATGTCGGAGATCTGGGCAGCGGAGCCGCTAAAGGGGAGCTGGAGAGAGCCTTCAGCTACTACGGCCCTCTGCGTAGCGTCTGGGTGGCTAGGAACCCACCCGGCTTCGCCTTTGTGGAGTACGAAGATGCCCGGGATGCTGAGGATGCTGTGAAGGGAATGGATGGAAAGTGAGTGTAAACTGTGGTTGTGTGTGTGTGCTGTCCTAAGAAATCAGAGGAATTATTGGGACCAATGTGCTGATCGTGTATTTACAGAATAACAGAGAATTAATTTAAGATCTCATTCACCTGCATTTTTTCATGTTCCACATGTTCTTTCAGGGTTCTCTGTGGTTCTCGGATTCGTGCGGAGCTATCCACAGGCATGTCCCGGAAGAGTCGATACGGCCGACCCAGCCGTCGCCAGTTTGACCCAAATGATCGATGCTATCAGTGTGGAGACAGAGGCCATTACGCATACGACTGCTATCGTTTCAACAAGAGAGGTCGGCGTAGCAGGTATGTTCTTTATCTGGACAGTCCATGTTGTGAATCCTCAGGGAACCTCAGATCAAAGGTGTCAGCAAAGCTGCTGTGCTGCAGGACTTCTTTGAAACCAATCAGGAGCCTTACCTGTTTCCACCTGACATCAATCTTCATACAGGAAAAAAAAAAAAAAAAACTCTCGCCCTGCTGGCATAGCTCCTTCTTTCACTTTCAACTGCTCTGAACTTTTCCTCTGACCCTATAAGCAGTCCTGAGACACGGAGTTTCTCATCCATTGTGCCTAAAATAATTAGAGCATTTGACAGAAATCTTATATATATTTGAAATTACTATTTGATATAATGTGTATAAATGTGTGTAGAGCCACATTGTGAAAAAAATAAGAATTTGTTTGCTTTGCATATTCATCTTTTGTTGTGCATGTTTTATGTTGCAATGCACTGTGGAAAGAGTTTCCTCTTTTTGAGAAAGAAATCGTCGCTGTTCTATTAGATGATGTTTTCTTCCTGCCAGTGTAACGTGGTTTCCTGTTAAACGGCTGATGTTTCGTGTGGTTTCGGGAGGTTAATGAAACACACGGAGTTGCAAATGAAGCAGCAAATTCAGTCGTACTGGATCAGCTGCACAATATCAGTCTGTTTTGTTTCTGCAGGACTGTTTTAGCTGCATTTTCTTCTGTTTGTGTCTCTGGCAGGTCCCGTTCTCGGTCTCGGTCCAGGTCCAGGTCAAGGGGCCGCCGCAACCGTTCACGCTCCCGAAGCCGCAGCAACGACCGGTCGGAAATCTAATAATTTTTTTAAACTGAAGGGAATCTAATAGGTTTGATGAAACAAAATGACGCATGTTTTATAGTTTAGGTGAGATACAAAGTGTATACATTACTGTACAAATGTCGTGACCCACTTACCACTATATTTATGTCAAACTCCCTTATATTCGGCATATTAACTAGATAAAATTAAGAAATGGGAACAAAAGTATTACTGTGACAGGCTACAATGTGCTTAAAGATACAAAGGAGCCTAGTTCTAGCCACTCAGCATTCAGCACCACCAGTATAGTGATCAGCGCATGATCTGGAATCATCTGCTCCTGGTTCTTCACTGGTTCAGGACTTCAGTTCATCTTAATGATTTGGAACACAACTAGCAGAAAATTGATTTATTTTTTTTATTTCTCCAATAAATAAGTATTTTGTTCCTTTGTGTTTCATAGGAGATACCGTTCTCCCTCATATTCGAAGCGCAGGAGCAGGTAAGCAGCCAATGCTGGCCAGATTACAGTTTTTACGTAAAGCAGTGAGGCTTTCAGCCCTTAAATTTTAAGGAATTTAATTTTAAAAAATTCATAAGCACTACACTTACAACATAGTAACTTTCAAAATATTTCTTAGGAGTTATATAAGTTGAAATATAAAAAACGGTAAACCTGTTTCTGGCACAAAATGGCACAATTGAGTCTTTACCAAACTCGTTCTGAAAGGTCTCATGTTCTGTTCTTTTAATTCTATATTTAATTTTTTGTTGCTTACTTTGTATGCTTAATTTATCTATAACATATTGAATGACCTTGGCTAACTGGTTTGATTGATGCTGCATGTACATCTCTCTGGATAAGAGCGTCTGCCCAATAACATATAAGCAAAACAGTCTTTATTAATAAACTTGCCTTGCCTCGAGGGAATTGTTCACAGTGGGGGTGAATGGAACCAGATGTCTGCAACTAAAAACTTCCTCATAGAAATTTACTCCATTAAATGGTAATGGTTGTGCCGCCTGAGACTAAAGACATTGTTCTACCAGAGTTTTGAGAAGCTTTTGTTTCCTCTTGGTGGAGGGATACATGCTGGGCGGCGTGAGGCAAAATAGTCCCTGCAGGAATGTCTTTTTGTTTAGATTCTCCACTGCTTTACAATCAACATCCATATAAACCCTCAGAAACATGTGGCGTTTACTAGGTTCACTAACAGGTATTAAATAAAAATATAAAAAATGAATAATTCCTTCTTTAAAAGGAATAATTTCACATCAGACCACTCTGAATGAATCTCCAGTTTGGATTTGCACTGATATACTTAAGAATGTGTTAGAATTCCCACTTAATTAGGGTCAGATCTGTTTATACAATGGAACAAACATGGTGAGCACATCACTTGCCACTGACAAATATGTACCTTTGCTTTTCTCTTGCTTTGAAGGTCTGCTTCTCCAGCCCGCTCAAAGTCCAGGACTCCAGTTCGGAGGTAACGCGGTGGTCTGTGACGTGTATTTATTTCTCATGCGCTTTGTGAACGAGACCTTACTTTAGAAATCTCTCTTTTTGTTCCAGTCGCTCTCGATCTCGCTCTCGCTCTCGCTCCAGGTCCGCCTCTCGCTCTCGATCCAAGTCCCGCTCGCCCAGCCCAAAGAGGGACAGGTAATTTCTTTTCCGTCTCCAGCAATGTCACACCTGCTTCTCTCAGTGCTTTTACCTTGTAATTCTTCTGATCAGTTATGTGATTGTTTAAAAGCATGTTGTTTGTAAATGATAAATGAAATGACGAATTAGAATGTATTGTAGGCCCCGTCCAGATCTCAGCCTGACAAAGCGACATACATGTACAGTCAGCTTAGACTAACTTGGTGCTTATAATGAGAAGACAGTCTGGTTTAGATGAGAATAGTCCAGCACACATGCACACAGCTTCCCTCCCAGGGAAGGCCGGCTTACACCAGAGCCTGACCACACAGACGGACAACCTTCGGCGGAGATGGATGGACCCAGCAGGTGCAGGGGAGGCGGAAAATTAGCAGTCAGGGATGCTGACCCATTCTGAAAGCCAGCCCAGCCCATTCCCATCATATATAAGCTCAGGGAAAAAGTGCCTGGAGATCATCCAGTCTAAAAAGACTTGTCCAGGCCATTCTTAGGTACTAGAGCTTACTCACACACACACAAACACCTCCAAGAGCCAGAGTTTTTTTTCTTAGTTTGTTTTTGTTTTGTTTTTGTTTAAGGCCAGGGGTGGTAGAGGGAGGGGCGTTTTTGATAAAACTTGGGGAATCTTCTCTTCTCTCTTCTCCCTCAGATTCAGCCTCATGTTGCTTAGCTACAGAGGGTGACCGAGATCGCAAACTCCAAAAAAAAAAAAATGTTATGATCAGACACCGGTGACCAATTGCTGCAGGCTGTTCTTGTTTTTTTCTAAAGAGTGTGGGAGTCGACGGCTCAAGCACTGACCAGGGTTCATCCTTGCCATGTTAAGCGTCCTCCAGGAGGGTGACAAAAGAGCTTACCTGAGATCAGCCTCCGCCACGGTGAATTAAAGAGGTCGTCCGACGCACAGTTCTGACGAGACGCCTCCTGCGCGTACACAAACAGTTGTTCCACCCACCCCACTCCTATCCCCGAACCCATGCACTACTACTACTACTACTACTGCAGACCAGAATGCCCCCCCTTCCCTCCAAAGCTCCGCCTTCTTGCTTAGCTTCTGAGAAGGGTGTGTGAGAGAGAGAGAGAGAGAGAGAGGAGAGAGCTGGCGAGAGATCAGACTTCAAGACCCTCCGAGTGTGTCTTCGAGTTCTAGCATCCGTCGCTTCTCTGTATGTTGTTTCCGCCACTGTCTCCTAAAGGTAACCAAAACCCAAGAGTTAATGTCCTTCTTGATATGAGCCCTGGTTATAGTTTAAAGACCCAGATTCTTTTGTAAAACATTTGATTAGTACTGAGCGTGTGCAGAGCATGCACTGATTAACACCGCTATGAGTGACTGAGTGAGAAAATGTAAGAGCCTTCGTTTCAATACTGTCACGAACACCCCAAAAAATTAGAAGTCCACAGCGCTCCACTGACCCTAGAGGCGGTCCACCAGCCAAGACATGCTCGGGTTCTATATTTTGGTGCTTTGATTTAGAATTGGAGCTACGAAGTGGGAGATCTCAATACTATTTGCATGGTGCACTCTTGTATAGGCTGAACCCCTCTCTGTTACTTTGTGTATTATGTCTATACTGTACATATAACCCTTATAAACACTGTCCACTTCATTACTCTATATAATAAACAATATACTATACGTATATTGCTCTTTATTGTACAGTAACACTGTACATACCATAGGATAAATTATCTTTAATGTTTTAATGATCTGTAAACGAGACTGTTACTTGCAATTCTAGTTTGATTAAATTGTCAGTAGGCACCAAAATCTTTAACTATAAACACGTCCCCAAAACTTCTCTTGACCCTCAAAGAACATCTAGCTCTTGATTGGGGTAGGCATGGTTTTAGAATAGTATGACTTATCAAGCACTATAAAATAAAACAGAAATCTAAAAAAGAGTTGGGCAACTGTAGTCTTGTTGCTTGTAGCTCCAGTTCGAAACTGAACCAGCGGATGTTGGACTTGGGACACATCTCAGCTGGCTGACCATGTCTGGGGCAAAGTTGTGTAAATATGACTTTTCACCAAACTGTTCCCTGAAGTTAATACATTACCTCAAGTACAACCCAGTGATGAAATAAAACCTAAAGAACAATAAAAGCACTTTTCAACAAAGCAGTATTCAGTAAAATATGAACTGAAAACTTAGCCAGCCAAAAATAATGCAGCTGAATTTTTTAAAGAATATTAGGGGAAAAGCGAAGGCATACTGTGCCAGACCGAGAGAGAGAGAGATTTAAAAAATTGTCTCATGTTTGCCTATTACTCATAAATACCTAGTTGAAAAAATAATGGCACATCAAATGGTCAGTCCGACAGTGACATTAGAAGAACATATATTATAAATATACATATAAATGTTCAAGAAATAAAATGCGTTAATGAAATTAAATGCAGATTTATATTAATAGTAATAACAGAATGTACCTCAATGTTTTGAAATCTCCTCTAAGCTCCTGATTTATTACTCTGATGTGTGCATTAAAACTTCTTGTACATATTTATACGTGGTATGTACTTTTTGATCTGAACATTACTAGGGATGCTTGCTATATCCTCCCTTATTAAATATAACAGGAAACTTAGGTTAAATTTAGATTCTTAATTCTCCAGTAAAATGACAGAAAAGTAATTTTTCAGTCTTCTCACAACTTTACATGTGATGTTACTTTCTGCACCAAATAAAAATCAGAGTACTGATAAGTATCGTTAATGATAAACAGTGTCAGTTTCAGTATCGGTACAATCCTAACAGTACCATTCCCTACTTAGAAACACTAGAAATGAGAAAGCTTTTTTTTTTTTACACTAAAGACCTGAAGTAAAATATCTGTCATTCTATTTTTGTAGTTTTTCAATAAACACTTCAGTTCAAATCCCAATCCTGAATATTAACAGAGGAACCTGCAACCCTGCCCCTGGTTTTGTCTCACTGGGCCTGGTCCAGCTGAGGGTCAGCGCGTTCCTGCTCCTCCCTCGTTTGTCGCTGCCACTCACGTTGGACAGTATTGAAACGGAGGTAAAGTCTGCATGTGAACGTAAGGAGCACATGCAGCGCTGTGTATGGGGTGTGTATGTATATGTGTGTGTGTGTGTGTGTGTGTGTGTGTGTGTGTGTGTGTGTGTGTGTGTGTGT
>JBBMFX010000037.1:23471805-23481956 GCA_037832545.1 Rhabdalestes septentrionalis | reverse complement strand
AAATAAAGAAATGAAACGTTAAAACGTCGTGAAGAAATATTTAAAATGAAAAAAATCCTTGTTGACTGAAACGCTGAGAAATTGCACCTGTGCCGTGTAGGCGGTGGGGTCTGTTTACAATTATCATTATAATTCGAGCACATCTATAATATATTATAGTGTACATGATAACGAAAAATACTTTTTTTTAGCTCTGTATAGCCTCACCCCCTAATTTGCAATCAAACCTGAAAGGGGGCGTGGCTAAATATTTGGCTCAGGGACAATTTCATGAACAAACTTCAGTGAAAACAACGCCAGGGAGGCAACACTAGGGGGGAGACGAGACAACAAATAAAGACAAGAGGAAAAGGTTCATTGGTTGCCCTTTCGTTATGCACTGCAGAAAAGAGGCCATCTTGAGAATGGCTAACTCTTCTTCAGATTAAGTCCTTATGTAGGCTTTATTTTTGCATATTTTAAAAGATTTGTATGTGCAATATTCCCTGCATCCCCTGAACCATCAGTGTTGGTTGGTTCCTCCTCCTTAAAAGGCCCATGTCGTGGAAATTCTTTACATAATACATAATTAAATATATGTATCATGTAAATATGGGAGTTCGTAACTTCGCAACCCAAGCCGAAACCGTCTATGAATGCAAACCCATGCACTTATAAACATTGTGCCATGCAGACTGCAGCAGATTGGCACCCAACATTAATGATGAAGGCAAAAGAGTGTTTCAACATGGTCTGATTGTGAAGAATACACAAAACAAGACAATCAGTTTTAACAGAGATAATTTACTTCGGTCTTAAAGGCACAGCAACAAAAAAGCCTTTTTAATTCTAAGGAGTAAAGTGAGGTTTGAAAATGGGCATGTAAATGTAAGTTAGTTAAGACTCAGTTTGGTCCATAAAGGTCCACACAAACTTTATGAGTAGCCCTCTGCTGAAGAAATAAGAAACAAGGAAAATGAGAAAGGGGCACTTTGTGTGCTTTAGCAGAGCAAAAAATAATAATTTGCTACTTTCTACAAAAAGTTGTAAATGTACACATTTTGTGTTGATAGCACAACAAAACAAAATCATCATATTTAAAGGACTGCTAGAATTATTCTTATTAGTCGACAGAATGATCTGAGGCCTATAATATAGGCTTACATGTGAAATTCTGTGTGGATATGCCAGGTGTACACTAAATTTATACCCATGCAACAGTTTTTTATTTATTTTGTTTGTGCTATATTTACACTAATATGTAATATACTACTTTACAGCTGTGGTGTTTAAACTATAAAGGGAGCATCAGGCATCCAGTGAGAGGCCTACTCACTTCAGTAAAACCTTAAACCAGCAAACCTCCAGTCTGTTTATTTTAGATGTATTAAGAAGCAGTGACTCACTGAAATGACACGCGTAAGGCAATATGAACACAATATGAAAGACAAGGGACATTCACGTGACTGCCAGTAGATGGAGCCATATCTCCAGGACATTGGAAGCTTGCTGTCTTCAGTGAGAGAGCTTTTCCAGTCCCATTGTGACGAGTTGATATTAATTATAATAATTGATATCCATACATTACATTACATTACACTCATCTGGCAGATGCTTTTATCAAAAGCGATCCAACAATATGAGTAAATAGTCACGTTTCAGGACAGCATGAGAACCAGAGGGGTGTTCTAATTGCTAGATCATTATGTACCCATAGTGCAAAAATCAGAGAGGAGAGGAGTTCATCATGAGAGGAGATACCCTCTGCACAGATGAGTCGTCAGGAGGTTTTTGAAGGCTGCTCTTGTATGCTTAGGCAGTTCATTCCACCACTTGGGAACCACAAAAGAGAAGAGTCTGAACTGGGTTTGCCTTGTGTGTACGTTCCAGGTTACTTTATTGTTATCAGCAGCTGCATACACGTACAAAGTGAGATGAGACATCGTTTCTCCATGGACCACAGTGCAACATATAGTGACATACAACATTGAACAGAGTGCAGGTTACAACAGACAGGGGACAACAGACAGAAAATAAGTAGACAACAAGTGCTGACATTACATAAACCTACTGGAGTGATGAGTTTTGCACAGGCTGCAGTTACAGTACAGAGTACCAGGGACGACAGAACACTAAAATAAATAGACAATCTAGCGGAGTAACAGCAATGTGAGAGCGGTGTGAAACTTAGTATACATATTACTGCACATATGCACTGGAATCATATTCTTATATTTATTGTGCAGTACAGTTAGCAGCATTTTAATACCACAAGCAAGTGTAGAGTTCTAGTAATGACTGCACGTTAGGATGCCTGTACTGGCAGCAAACAGGGTTGCAGTAAGCAGGTGCTAATTGAGAGCCCAGAGTGTGGTATGAGAGTAAACATTTTTTAAATATTATAAAGTGTTTATCTTCCCAGTTGCTCTCACTAGCCTCTGCAGTGTGTTACAGTCTGAAACAGGGCAGTTCCCATACCACACAGTGATGCAACTGGAGAGGAGACTTTTGATGTTATTCCTTTAAAATGTGGTGAGGTTTGGTGGGGGGAGACTCGCTCTCCTCAGTCTCCTTAGAAAGTGAAGGCCCTTTTAGCTATGTCGATGGAGTTGATGGTCTAAGTGAGATATTCCATGATATGGATGCCCAGGGACTTGGTGTTTTTTACCCACTATTCAGCAGTGCTGTCGATGGCGAGATGTGGGTGAGCAGGGCTGGATTTCTCAAGTAATTAAACCTCTCCTTTGTCTTGTCAAAATTGAAAGAGAGATTATTGTCCTTACACCAGGCAGCCAGTCTTCTCACCTCCACTTATATTGTCGACAAATTTGATGATTCAATTTGAGATTCCAAGAGTGTAGGGATGTTCCCTGGACAAGCGGATGGAGTGAATAGGACCATAAGGCTGAGTGATAGGATTAAGGTAACTGGGTGCAGAACCAGATGTCACTCTGTCGGCAAGAGTACCAGCTTAATTCAGGCAGGAATGGGGTGGCAACCAAGCTTTCGGGTTGGTTAAAAACCAGCCAAGCTGTTGCATTCAGAACCAGACGTACGAGTCTTATTATGAAAGCTGGAAGACCTATTAGGAGGGAGTTGGTGTAATCGAGACAAGAGACAACCCTGAATCGAGGTGAGAGATAGCTCTGTAGTTTCTTAGTACAATTTTCCCCATCAGTTTTGATTTTTCTTTTGAATCCATACTTGTTCATATTTGTAAGTACAAAGTCAAAAGACATTTTGTGTGAATTGGATATTATAATAATAATAATAATAATAATAATAATAATAATAATAATAATAATAATAATAATGAGATATACAATACCAGATCTAAATTACATATACAACAGTAAGCAACAGCATAACAGGATATCAGTCTAACAAATGAGCAATATATACAAATACAAAAAAATATTTACATGAAACTGCTCTGTGGCACTGGTTTAAATGACCTTTCAGTCACACATTGTGACTATATTATATTAATTTCGCTTTACCTCTTCCCTTGATTGACCCTATTTCATAGGCAGATTTGCTTTCTTATAAGGCTTTACTCCATCCTGGTGGTGGCCCTCTGAAATATTAGCACAGAGTGGAGGATTAGTTTAGATTCAGTTTTGTCAATCATTGGTTGAGTCCACTCCTAATGAGCTATGTTATGTTTTTGAACAATGTAGGGAAAAAATACATCTACAATAAAAATGATGCAAGATATTACAACGAAATGAACTATACATGTACTGACATCACAGCCTGAAGTCATGCCCATTTTTAGCTTTCTTTTTAAATGAGCCAACCTGACAACAGTGAAGCTGAAGAAGGAATGATTGATTCCTTTTTGGTTTTCAGCTAAATTTCTCAAGATGCTTTGCTGGCTCTGGCAGGAAGGACCTACAGTCAGTTTTTTTTTTCATGTCAGAATGAAGTGAAGATGGTGTGTTGAGTGAGTGGAGTAAAAAAAGATGTTGCTCCACATCCTGTTGCACACTGCAGTACCCACAACGGACTGCGGCTTACAGCAGGCTTATCAGGGTTAAAAGAGATGTATGTGAGAAAAACAGACATTTCAATCATTTGCATGTGAGAACTAGTGCTGCAAGCAGAGTTTAGCTAATGGGGCCTCTAACAGACATCAGGGCTGCACATAAAAGGGGAAGCAAATTTAATAAGATAATGTTTTGGGGTTTTTTTTTTTTACCTATAAAAAGTTAACAAGCCTAGTATAAAGATCATTACATTATTTATGTGTATATATATAGACAGACTTGTGGATATGGTTTAGGATATGACATGACTTACCGTGAGCTATAATACAAACGCTGCCAACTTTACACAACAGGGTCTGTTGTTACAAAACACCACACATGTAGAAAGGATAAAGTAGAATCTGTTTAATGATGAAGAATATCATAATGTGACTATTGATGTTTAACATCCTTTAGCATAAAGTAGTATACATGAAGTTCATGTACTTGTAGTGTAGTAGAAAGTACACTCAATTAATACTACTTCGGACTAAATTAGAACATTTATAAGTATAGTTAATAAGGTTGTATATACTAAAAAATACTTTCTTTCTACTTGTCAGTACAAGTCATCTATATTTCACTGTACTATGTTAAAATGTATCAAACATTTTTTTTAAATGTAAACTTCAAGTATACTGCTTAAGTTGTAGTATAAAATATGTATACTCGTTATACACAATAAACTACTTCTTGCTAAAGGATTAGCCTCGTAGATTCAAAGCTAAACTGAAGAAGCTACATTTATATTTACACTTCGCTGATGCTCTTATCCAGAGCGACGTACTCAAGTAGTCCACATCCGTTCTTCAATCTTGTAAACTTCAAGTATATTGCCTCAGAATGTATGATCGTAGTACACTTGAACAAATTTTGCAAAGGGATTAGCGTCGCAGCTCCACTATTAAATTGAAGAAGCTAATTGTACATTTACATTTAGCTGATGCTCTTATTAGATCGAAATAGAGAAGTCCACATCTGTTCTTCAACCCTGTAAATCCATACCTAAATGAACATCAGATATTCACGCGAATTACTGCCAGCTAACTACACCCAAACAACTCCTGTCAAAGAAAAAAAAAGTATGTTTTGGCTGGTTAATTTTACCTTAATTGCGGTAAAAATGTAAATTTATTATTTTTTTTTACCATACTTTTCCTTTAACTGAGTTTCTTATACAGAGCTGTTGATGAATGAAAGAGAAAGCTGGATGGTCTCTGGTGCCTCGACCACAGCAGGATTTTAGCCACCAGATGGCAGAACTGTCTAACAATTTTGCTTCTACACTGTGCTGACTCACTGTTTCACTATACTTCTTTTAAACAAATACTATGTATTTATCTACAGCTTATAGATATGGCAGTGCACTCCCACACCCAAGTTTTCTGCATATAGTTAATTCTAACAGAAACTATTCATCTGTTTTCACTTTTGCGCTTCTATTGTTTCTATCCACATGTTCTTTCATCGTGGTTTGCAGAGGTTCATGATGAATCAGTCAGTCTTTATATGACATTCAGGGCTTTTCACGTGTTCAACAGTACTTTCCAGATCCTCACATGATGAAGGGATCTCTGAGCATTTGAGGTCCTGGACTTTTTCACAGGATGAAAAACACTATGTAGGCCAGAGGCAATTATTCAGGTCATTGTAGGTCGGAGACATTACTTAGTGTACAAATACAAGGTCGTGTTTGTATGGTTATGTAAGGAGGCCGCTGGTGGAGAGACTGCACTCTAGTGGTAATTTACACTCACTCGCTCACTCAGGCTCTCGCACCCTCTTTCTCTCTCTCTCTCTCTCTCTTTACACACACTCGCACACACAAATGCACATGCTGGGGCCTGCTGAGGCCTCGTTGTTTCCATTATTCACTCCATTGTTTGCAGTTCATCACCATTCAAAGGAATACGGCTCCGGAAAAAAATTAAGAGACCACTGCAATTTATTTTTAAATCCACATCTCTATGTGTATGACAACTACTCCATGCCAGTGTCTGTTAAATTCCCACAATAGCACCTCATTCTGCTATATTCTATAGGTTCTGATTAGTGATCACATTATTTAATGAGGAACAGTCTTAAAAAACATTGCTGTAATTAACACCCTCTTCTTGCATTGTTACCAATTGGATGTTAAAACACCAGTAGGAGTACGTCAGGAGTAAGGTAATTATTGCCATTTGTTTAAGAGTGAACAAGAGATTCAAGTTCTGTAAACACTGCCTCATTTCTTGTATTTTGACATCTTGTCTTGTCCTTAAAAGGTATGTTTTAAAGAATGATATTTTTATTAGTAATATTGAGAGCTGTTCTTAAAAACTAAGGTAAAGCTGTTCACTTCAATACATGTGCCTAATTTTCTTCCAGAGCTGTAGTTCAGTGAAAAATCACACATTCACAATTGTCTACTTACTACAGATACAGTTGATCCACTGAGGGCCAGTTCAGAACAGAAGCTGAGAGGCTACAGCACTTAACACCACAGTTCATTTCTGTTAATACGTCCCTAAAACATATCTCAGCTCACTCTCAGCACATCCAGCTCTTCACTGAGGTAACACACACAAAATTGGATGTGGTTTAGGACACAGGATGACTTACTGTGAGTTAAAAAATAAACAGAACATCAGTGGATGCTGCAACAAACATCCTCAGGCATAGCAGTGGTGTGGAATCCTCAGCCAACATAAATACAGAGGAATTTGCTTCAAGATCAGTCCTCTCCAGGATCAGTCCTCCTGAATGTCTTTATGGGTGCAGTTTAAGTGACATTTTGAGGATGTGTTTAAAAGGTGTGCGGGACTATTTACTGATAGCAACATTAGTCATAAAGCTGCAGTAGTAAACTAAAGAGGCCAAATTTGGACTCCAGGCATGTCTTGGCAGATCAACAACAGGTGTAAATAACTTTTTTTTGCAGAACTATTCCTTTAACAATTCCCTGCATTGCAAGCATTTGTATGTGTGCTGAAAAACGTCTTCAAAAATCTGTACTGGCATGTCTTGCATTAAATCCACTCATAAAAACACAGTTAATGCTTCAGCAAACAAAGTGAAGGGAAAGGATGAAACAGATTAAGAGGGAAAGTAACACTTCAAGTCTGCTAGTAACAAGTGTTATGCATTAGTGCTTCATATTGATTGCATCCCACCAGCTAAGCAGGCTACACCCCATATTTTTGCAAACAATGTCATCTCGCTTTGTTACAGCAACATATATTCATTATATCTTTTTTAGGAACGTGCCTGGTCTCGTGTAGCAATTGAAGCAGGCCTTTTTAGGCAAGGCACTTTCCCCTGTTAACATATATTTGTTGTATACATTCTAATAGAAGCAGTGATGTGTTCAGACCTGCTTAGCCATTTCTTAACGAGGCTCCTCTATGAGGGAGTTATTTATTTACCTATATTTATCAGGACTGCCAATCTAAATTACACTACAACCTGAAAAGTGCTTTTAGATTAACATAAAGGTCAATGTGCACAACTGAGCAGGCTATTATACCTAATAAAAAATATAAATTGTCTCTGAAAGCAGCTTTACCTGATAACTGAGCCCAGAAAGACACACTATTGGCAGCTAATGAACATTTTTACTAGAATATTTGTTTTTGACGTGGATGTTGTCTGGTGACTTTGCAGTTAAACTAATCCTCATCAATAAGTCAGTTCAGGCATTAAAGAATAGTTATGTGAAGCAACTATGTAAAAACAAATCTCCTCTTAAACCATATCTAGTCGATCAGAGCTATGAGGCTATTGAAAGCATCACTACACATCAGGAATCATCCACGCCTTTTTCTGTCACTGCATCTCCAAAACCCACTCACACTACTTTCAGCTGAAATGGAGAGCTTGGCAGTGTGATTTAGGAAGGACACAGCAGGTGTCCTGAGGTGGTTTGTGAAAACAGACCCTGTTGTCTAAAACAGATGCCCACAGCGTTCAGCTACGTGAAAACACTGAGTCATACTGTTCTCTAAACTTTACAGACAAGCCTTAATGAAAAGCTGGACTGGGTTTGAGTGGAATTAGAGATTTTTTTATGTATTTCAAAGCAAGATTTGGGTGACTGTTGATTTTGGATGCAGTCAGTTAAACAAATATATCTTGGCTGCATTTTGGGAAAAGAAGGAAAATAGAGTTTTGCCAAAATATTCCTTTAAGACACTTTTAGTAATATGGGACATTAGAAGTAATATAAGACAGTGTCTTACATGGTACTCTGGGGTATGCAAATCATATGGTCTTTGATTTAGTAGTATCTGAATCCACCCTAAGTGATCCTTGAGGACAGAATAAAGCAAACTTTTATTCGAAAGAAAGAATATGGTCTCACTTTGCGAGTTTTTTCTCAGGCTTGTTGTCAACTGTGTTCTCCTCCAAGCATGTTGAAGCGCTTTTATGTATTTATATATGACCTGTAAGACTTGAATTGACAAAATGTCCCAATATGCAGAAGAAACATTTGCTACACTAGAAACTAAACTTAATATAAAGGAAGACACGGAAAACTGGAGGACACATCTAGATGCTACTGTAACTGGAAAATGCAAGGGTCAGTGCAATATTTTGGTTATAATAAAATATTAGTGGTTTTACCTGATTACTAAAGTGGGCTGTACAGGTTGTGGACAAACCTGATTAAGGCTACTTTGAGATAAATGATGATTTCTGTTGTATCACAGGCTATCAGGACTTTGTACAGTTTGGTAATCACTGCTAGAAATATTTAGGTTAAATAAGCAGCCAACATCATATTTGTGCTTTTATTGGCAGTTTGGGTTTTTCTACCCAACACAGAACCAAGACACAAAACCAAACGCAGGAAGTAATGGTTTGAAAAGAACATTAAAAGGAAATTGCTACACAACTAGCTGCCATTAGCTGGGCATGTTACAAATCCATAATTCCATTAGTGGGATATCATTTTTTGCCCCCCAACAATATTGCAATAAAATAGTCCTGACTGCTAGCCTAGCCACTGACATAGAAACTAGCAACTACTAATGTGACATTTCTGTGTTTTGCTATTTTATTTCCTTCTGCATTAACCCGGTGACGGAAGAAAATTTCAAGTATAGCTCTTCAAAGCTACGCCCACCTTCGCGATACATCAGCAGAAGGGGAATTGCTGGTCTTTAAACCAGAAAATCTCACTTTAGACACACAAGACAACGCTATAAATGGCAAGCTGCCATGTGTACATAAGATGAAGTGATGCTACCACATTTCATTTTGCAGAGAATGACCAATTAACGTTTTGCCCTGGCCCTGATGCTAAGAATTACAACATAAAGTACAAAAAAGGTATTTCAAATTTATAACACATATGCAAGTTCAGTGAATGTAGAAGTTCTGCAAAACATTAGCGTTGGGTTTACTTCAGAAAAATACATTCTGTCATAACACTTGTTGCACTTCCCCTTAATCAAATTAAGAAAATGTATCTGCAAATTGAGAACGCAATGATCAAAAGGCCTGTTTCAATAGACTGTGTAGCTTAACTGAATTTCCTTCATGATCATTAGAGTGCCTGTCTATATATCTAGGCCTATTTGAGCTACAAGGTGTGGACAAAATATCAGTATTGTGATTATACTGCAGTTGAGATGACTTGAAGGCCCCATATCATCGCTCAAACTGGCTGGTAAATAATATTGTTTCAAATGGTACCTTCCAAACAATGGTACCTACTCTCCCCATCCACACGATTCAAACGCGAAAACTAAGCTACAAACACATTTATATCACTTTTTTCTGGCTACAGCTGTTTAGCCCTGGCCAATATCTCTTATGAAGAAAATGTGATTACATGAAGATCCGATACTAGAGTATCAGAACTAAGAGTATCTCTCTGGGAGTTAACTGGTCACCCTGTCAAAAACACTGTTAATTGGTTAATGGCTCATTTGCAAATTATGGCTTTTTTACGATATCAGTATTGTAGAGCCTGACTTGGGATAAGAATATGATACCTTGTGCAACCCTAATGCATACACAACATCAGTGGAAGTTCATCACCTTAGAAAAATGAGAACAAAATATCAGTATCAGTATTAATATGCAATTGTGAAGATATTAGAGGTCCCATTTCGTCACATAAACGGTAATTAAATGTCTTCAAACATGTAAGAAAAG
>JBBMFX010000037.1:23428494-23448077 GCA_037832545.1 Rhabdalestes septentrionalis | reverse complement strand
GAGAGTGTGTGAGAGAGTGTGTGAGAGAGTGTGTGAGAGAGTGTGTGAGAGAGTGTGTGAGAGAGTGTGTGTGAGAGAGAGAGAGAGAGCCTGAGAGCCTGATGCTGCTGTTTAATGTGCAGTAATGGATATGGGTGTGGCAGTAGCTTTCTGCTGCAGTACATGGAACTGTTGTGAAAAGCAAATACAGTCTCTTACTTTCTAAACTGAGGATGATTGTTATAAGGGAATCAGGGCAAATCATACCCTCCAATATTATGTTCATATGCACACACACACACACTAACACAAAGTCTTCCACTGCTCTCTAAGCCACTTCCTGCTTTTGACTCTCAACCCAACCCCCCCACTGTTCTTCTCTCCAGCCTGTGTGCGATTTTACTCGGCAAGTGGCAGACGGCCCAGCCCCTCAGTGTGCTTACGTCTAGCACATCTCTTTTTCTGTCTTCTCTCCAATCATCTCTCATCTGAACATGTTTCACTCCCTCCCTCGCTCTCCACTGCTTTTTGCTTTGTCTCGGTCTCTCTCTCTCTCTCTCTCTCTCTCTCTCTCTCTCTTCCCACTTTTTTGTGCTTCATCTCTCTTGCCTCTCTCCCTAGTTGGCCCCACCCACCTCACACATTGGGATGGGCCCCTCTCTCCCTCTCTCTCTTTCTGCCTCATTTTCTTTCTCTCTCTCCCATGTGCTCTCCTTTTCTGGCTGTTGGTATCAGTCTCCCACAGCTGCTGCGCGTTGGCCGTGCGGCTGTGCTTTGCAGTTTCTTATACCTTCATTTGTGAAAGTTTGTAACTATCTATGTACAATTTTGGATGAATACATTCATTCCCATTTACATGTTTTGTTGATTTTTCTAACATCTATTATCTACATGGAATGTAAATAAGGCATCTTTCTGCACAATATCTGTTTGATTCTTAAAACAACATTTAATGTAAAATGTATTACAATGTTTTCAAAGGACATATATATATAGATATATATTTTCACAAACATTCTCTCTGTTGAGAATGTGTACTCGTAACCTTACTAAGAAAATCAACAAAACATGTAAATATCCTTATGCAAAACTGCACCTTTGCATGTGACACTAAATGTATATATTTCTTACATCTCAAAACAAAAAGCAGAACTTTATCTGTACAGATTTTCTGTGCTGATAACGTTATCTTGTCAGACACATATTGTTTGGGCCACTGCCATGTTTTTTCTCAGATTTAATTCTATTCGCTCATGAGTCCATGTTTGAAATGCGGTAACCATAAAAGGTTAAAACTAAAACGAATTTATTTAATATCAATAAAAGCATCTTAATTAAACGATACTGTTTTTGAAAGTTTCAATTTCTAATCCAAAAATAGGCATTAGGTGTGAGTATTAGGTGATCAAAATTAGTATATTTATGAATCGCCAACCAGTCAAGGTAACAATGTAATTTGATACTTATGTGTAGACAGCCTAATCAAATATGTCAAATATTTTGTCAGATATTTTGATACTTGTTGTTAATGAAGAAATTTAGTGGGTTCCATAATGGGTCAGGTTTTGGTGTCCAGCTAAATTGCTAAATGGTCAATTCATTATTGTTTTTATTTCCAATATCTGCTCAATTGGGATAATTAAAATGTAGCATATTATATAAAGGCCTTAAGTATATATCACCAGATCCTAGCGGTGATGAAGCGAGTTGATATAGGAAAGAGAGATGTCATGCAGTAGTTAGCACAATGTGCTACAGAGCATATTGTATGAATGCAGGTTATAGCACAAATTCAGAATTATAATGCTGGTTGCACCGCTGTACTGTATTAAATCATCCAGAAGTTCTGGAAAACCTTTGCAGGACAGCCCAAGAGATTAATTCATCATTAAACCTGTGTGCTGTATGATGTGGCTCATTTTGGACTTTGCACAGGAAGATGGATCCTGGGAAAACCTGTGCAAAACAAAGCTCTATACACCAAGAGCAATTAGTCAAAAACATCCCAAACCGGGCCAGTTAGCTCAATGTATGGGCAAGACAGGGCTCCTCAGCTCATCCATCACCAACACCCTGCTTTTCTGCTTTCTTAAACACCTGTTTTTCCTTTTTTAAGGGATGAGGGGTGTACCTCCTCAGTCAGATGATTTAGACTTGTTAAGACATGCCCTGTTCCTGCAGAAAGGTAACTTGGTGGGAGAAGATGGTGAAAAGGGCTGTGATTATGCTGGTCAGTTTATAATAAAGTAAAGGAACCTAGACTTAATACATATATGCTTATAAAACATGTATGTATTCACATGTGTCTGTGTATATCTATCTATGTATGGGTCAATGATGTGACAGGTAAATATTCTGTTCGGCTGTTTGTTTTTTAAGTTAAAAATAGTTTAAATGTACAAAAACATGCTTTCTATATGTAGTATCTCTTCCATATATGTACTCGCTTCAACATTTCAAAAATCAGGAGTTATTTGTATTTTTTTCTGTCATTTATTGTCAAAAATATCATGTAGTGCGGCCAATAATAACAATAACTATATTCAATTCAAAATAAAATATCTCATTTCTGTAGCTGAAACATTAAAAACTGATTAAATATGCTTAAGTTAATGGTAAAAAAAATGGCAAAAATCCCCTGGAAAATCCTGTTGGCACCTTAAGTTATCTCAAGAACACGTCCATCAGCTCTCCATTGGCTGTAATGTAGATTACAGTATATTAAAGAGCAATAAAATAAAAATCAATTTTGACAGAAAGCAATTTGTTAAAAAAGGCCCAAAATAAAAAGCAACTTAGCATGTCGATCCCATATTCCTATTAAAAGACGACAGTCTAGAGTTGCTTCACCCACTTGGACAAATAATAACACACCCTGCTATGAGGGACATTGTTCTGAGAGACATTTCGAAGGAATAGTGTTCACTGCCGTGAGATTGGGAGATGTTAAAAAAATTTAATTGAATTTCCTTTGTCCAATGAGGAATCTTCAATTGGAGAAAGATCTGGTCAGACAGGTTGTCCCAAGTTTATTCAGTTTATTCATTTGTTAACAAGTCCAACTGTGAGGAAATAAGCTGCCCACATAGGTGACCAACGTGGCAGGTCAGGGAAAATAAAGAACAGTTAATCGTTTTTGCACATAGAACTAGTCATCTGGAACAATGTGTTTTGTATAGAAGGTTCAAAGGTTGGTTGGCAATGCCAGTGTTGTGAGGGAGAGGACCAAAACTTTCTGGCTGATGAAGGATGCTGCTAGAAAGTTTTTAAATGGGGGGAAAGGTGCACACGAAAGGAGCAATGCCATATTTTGAAATCACTGGCGCACTCTTTTACACAGTCAGTACAATTAAATACTGAGCTTTCCTTCTGTGCAGCTAAGATTTCCCTTGTTTCAGTTTCTGTGATTTTGATTAGGTTGTCTATTTCTATTTCACTGAGATTATGACCGTTATGTTCAAGTGATTTCATTTGACTGCAATAGTTAATAAAGACAGTTCTTTGGTATTTATTAATATCACATTTAGTCTGTTTTTTAAAAAGTATTCATCATGAAACCTCAAGTTTCATTACTTGATCCCTTTGTGTTTTTAACAAGAAACTGAACATACTGCTGTGAAAATGAGAGCTACTGTGTATGCCACCGACGATGATGTGGCATATACATACAATATTTGACAGAGAGAGACAGCATCTATTTGAATATTTTAATAGGCAAAAACAGAGTGCAGTTGGATCTCAACCTAAACACAGCGTACAATACACTGATTAATTTTTAATTTGATAATCTTCCTCTAATCAGTTCTAAGCTGTTTTTTTACTTTGATTCTTATATTTTGCAGACATGGCAAGTACATTACCCAAAAAATCTGGTGAAGATGGCATTGGGGCTGCCAGTAACAAATCCTCTCAGCAAACAGAGGAAGCCTCTACAAAACCTTCACAACCCATGGAAGGTAGGACTCACAATTGTTGTATTTCTGCTTGTAATTTTTCCTTGTAACTCCAAGTTACGAAAATAGTTTTCTATGTAATTTCTGAGACACAGAGTAAGTTGTTTTTTAAATAGTATTGGCACTGCAGTTGAATATGGACATTAATAAACCTGTGATTGACTGTTTTTTTTGTTCTTTTGTTTGTTTATTAAAATTCATAACTTACAGAAAATCATGAGAATGAAGTAGAGCATACTGGAGTATTGCAAAAGGAAAATGGAACTGAACACGAAGAGGAGAAAGAGGAAGATGAGCAGGAGGTGGAGGAATGTGGAGAGGATGAAGAGGAGTCCACTGCTGACTGCACTGAAATGAAAACTTGCCAAATGAATGGAGGAGCAGAGCCGGTTACCTCAAATGCGTCCCTCAAAACCCCCAGCAGGTCACCTTCTGCTAATCGGACTGGAAGGAAGAATCAGGTATTTTAAACATTTTTGAGTACTGTATAGAAATTTTAAGTATTTTCCCCTCTGATCACTGATCAATGACCGTCTCACATCACTGAAAACTACAATAACTGTTTTAATTATGTTCTTATTGTTTGATGCAAATTTTCCCACTTTTATTAATAGCTCTCTCTTTGAGCAGCATAATCTGGAAAGCTTCTTGCAGAAGTCCCGACAACAGCTTGTAAATAACTTTGCAGCTCTTTTCAGATGAGTTTGCTGAAATTTCATTGACATTTGTCATTTTATTGGCTTGATTGAAGGTCAGATTATAGTAGGCATTATCTGATTTTAGGACCAAGAAGAAAATCTCTTACATTTTGATATTTCACAGATACATGGTCCTATATGTTTTTCTGGGTTTGGGTAATGCAGGAAGGCCTGTTGAGTGCACAGGGTGAAGCAATCAGTCAGAGAGGCAGCGCCGTTTGCTGCGCTGAACGAGAAGGAGCAAATGGTCCATGCGGCCTCTCAATCCCCCCTTTGTCAGTGGCCATGCGCGTCTTACGCCGCCAATTAAAGTGCAGGACTGTGCTGAAACGCTCCTCTGTGGAGGAAAAAAACAGGTGTTTCTATCCCCAACAACCCAACAGCTTTCATTCAGCAGCTCTAAGCATGTTTCCATATGTTGAGCTGCCATGGTGCTAGACTGTCCCTCTCCATTATTGATGCTCTTTCCCAGCTGGAGCCGCTGCTTTCCTGGAGACAGATGCAGAGCACTTGTTGTTGCAGAGCACCGACTGTTTCCACAAGGACTCCAAACACAGCGTCTTTATCAGTGGGGTCCACTCAGTCTGCCCTCCCTCAAACTGCCCTCCATGTCTGTTTCACCTATTGAATTTCACACCAGGGGGTTCAACTGGGCTTTCTGTGGGCCTCTTAGTCCAAGAAGGTCTCCTCCTGTTAGATTATAACAAAAATTGGATAATGTTTGACAATATATTTTGTCATGTAAGTTTCTTTTTTGTTTGCATTTTTCCAAAGCAAAAAGGCCACGTATGTGTACTAATGTGAGCATTTAATGAAACATGAACAAGCTTATCATTTTTCATTTAATTTATTGATAAAAGCAACAAATAGGCATGATGTATATATTCACAAGGCACATTTGGGTCAGTTACTTGATATTTGTTGATTTGATTCAAATGGAACAATCAATAATCATAGTACTTGTTTTCCTGTGGCACATTAAGAAATAATATTGTAATCTTTTGCCCCAGTTGAACATTTTGACACCCAAATATTTTGGAGTGCCTAAGAGCTCAGCAGTATATTTGATCATTCTTCTCTCGGTAAACATCAGAAAAAATTATTTACCTTCTACATAAGAAAGAAATGCATCATGTATCATTTATTGAATGAACTCATGTTTCTACAGCAAATTGTCCATCTCTCTTAAGTCTCAATAGGTTACACAATAGGATTTTAATGTTATACATTGAACAACATGAAAGTAGCAGTTTGTTATAGCTAATAGTATTTGTAAATGGTGTAATAAAGACAGACGGGTCCTGCTGGTGCTTCAGCGGTCGGCTGTTGGTGCTAGTCTGAGAAGATGCTTGTGTCAAACTGGTACATCCCTGTTTTCTGACCCCTGCCAGGCCACTGCCTGTGTTAAGAACAGGTTTCGAGGTTACGGGGCTTGTTGTGTCTGAATGCTCTGTCTCTAAGAGATGTCTTATGTCTTTGTCACAGGAACTGAAAGAACGCTCGAACTTCATCTGCCCTCTGTGCAAAAAGAACTGCATGACCCAGCACCAGCTCACTATGCACATACGACAGGTACAGACTGAAAGTCCCCATAAAAGAAATAACTCGAGATCACTGTTTACTGATGACCTGCATGCAGAAGTAGGCAGGCCACGACTAAAGCACTGCTGGATCTTTATTCATTTCTGTAATATATTTGTAAAGAATTCAATGATAATATCAAATCCCTGTAGAGGTCAGTAATATACGAGTCAATACTAACACTGTCATGTCTGTTAGCAGGTTTTGTTAATGGATTAGTGTGAAGTGAATTGGAACAGGACAATGATTATTTATTACTAGAGATGCATGGTCATGAATTTTTATGGCCGTTTCAGATTTCTTTACAGACTAATTGGCCCTTGAGTTGATTTTTCTTTGCCTTTTTTGTCCGAAGCTCGTGAACAAATGAAACATTTTTTTCCAGTACATTTTACTACCCAGAAGTTGCAATAATCAACTTTATTGCTCTCCAGCAGGCCACAAATGACATCAGTTAAATAAAGCAGAACACACAAAGTTAACTGTATGTTTAGCACAATGAGTGACGCAGAATTATTCTATAGACAATTTTTATAGCTTACTGATGTAAATATCAGTTGTATCTTTTTCCGCAATGCAAGAACTCATATTTTTTGTAACATAAACCATGTGAGATTTTTAAGCTTGTGATTTGGTTTGTCTATCAGCACAATACAGAGAATGGAAGTACTGATCACTCCTGCAGCATCTGTGGAAAAGCCCTGAGCTCGGCCAGCTCTCTGGACCGGCACATGCTGGTACACAGTGGGGAGCGGCCTTATAAATGCAGCGTGTGCGGCCAGACCTTCACCACCAACGGCAACATGCACAGGTACTGCACCTTCTTATAGATGCTGTTCAGTTGTAGAATGCTGCTACGATAGACAAAACTCCACCTTTTTTGTTTGTGGATC
Organism: Rhabdalestes septentrionalis; assembly: GCA_037832545.1. Classification (NCBI taxonomy): domain Eukaryota; kingdom Metazoa; phylum Chordata; class Actinopteri; order Characiformes; family Alestidae; genus Rhabdalestes; species Rhabdalestes septentrionalis. Next base: position 23,440,973 of record JBBMFX010000037.1, on the reverse strand, counting down.
ACCACATGTAGATAATGCTGCCTGGGAAAGTTTCATTTATTCCTCCCTGGGTCAAGTTGAATGAGAACAGGACTAATAGGAGATTTGACTCAGTTTGACAGACCCCCACATTTCCATGAGACAGTACCTTTGTTTTTGGTTTTTTTACTGTTCAAATAAGTTTCCCACTCCTCCAGATTGCTAGCAGGCTTGGTACTGGTAACAGAAATTATGGATAATAAAAGGGAGAGTGCTGGCTCCCTAGCTGCCTGGTTCTCTGGGAAAATTATTAAGATTGCATGCTCTACCATACAGTGGCTATCAGTTACTTAAAAACAAACCACTTATTCAATGGACACTTACTTACTGATGAGCAAAACCATTATTTTTATTTTAAAAATGACTGTTCCTCACTATACACTACTGTTTGAACTTCCAACATTCGGTCAGGGTAAGTTGGGCAGAGCCTGGCTTTAATGGAACCTGTTTTGTTACATCAGTGTTCTTTTTACCGTTTTTAAAGAACAAAAATATTCAGTAGTCAGTAATGCAAATTGAGTGAATGTTTATAATGACAATAACATCGACACCACAAAAGCAAGTTTTTTCATTTATTGTTTTTATAGCCTGTATTCAAAAGAATGAACATGTTCTAAATGTAAACATTGGTTCCTCTGCATGTGTGTGTTCTGTAGGTTCTGTGTGTTTATGTTCTGTGTGAGATATTTCTGTTTGCATGCTGCACTTCAGTGCGTGTTTATGGTTGTGTGCCCTGGTCTGTTTGTGGTGGTGAGTCTATGGGATGAGTATAGAGGCTTTCTCTGTGTGGCTGAGACATGCAGGCATTCCAGATGGGGGTGGGAGAAGAAAGACAGTCTGAGTCTGTGTGCAAATGGGTGAGAAGGAGGGAGGGGGTGGAGTTAGTAAAGGGATGTTCAGAGTATCTTCAAGATGCTTGAACCAAGCTTGGGTTTAGATTTTGCTAATACGTTCCTAGGGCAGGTACTGCACAAAGGGCAGAAGGCCTGAAGGACAAGAGCTGGGAAGCTTGTTTCATAAACACATAATGTAGCTGATTTTGCTTAATTTCCAGAAGTTTTTAGACACTTGTTCGTCCAGCATTTCTTCAAAAGTTGTTAGGTCACATACTGATGTTAGATTATTACTGCTGGATCACAAACACAAGTCCAACTCATCTTAAGATCTGCAATTCACTGCTCCATTGCCCAATGCTGGGTAGCTTTATACCTCTCTAGTCAACACTTGGCACTGGACTTGGTGACCTTAGGCTCATGTGCTGCTACTCCAGAGCATCCCACTCAGTTGGCAACACTTTTCTTTGATGATTACGCAACTTGTGTGTGTGCAGTGGAAACATTTCATCTGCATAGAGTCCATTTTAAAGTATCCACATTTAGAAAGTAGTGTGGTGTAAACACGTAGAGGATGGAGTCCCTGTAAACAAGGCCCAATTCACAGTAAGAGCATAAACTGCATAGTAAAAAGTAGCTGATTGGCTGTCAGCCCATAAGCCATCTTATTTTTGGGAACTGGCCCTAATTTTGCATCTTAGTATCCAAACAAGAATAATAAAAAAAAACATTTTCAAACAACACTTCAGCTTACACTTCATATCTAACCATAACTGCTTATTGGCTCACCTTGTAGTTCATTTTATACATTTTTAGTTGTTTTACACATGTACTCAGCCCTTTTCACAAAGATGCCTAAAGAAATATGTTTTGGTGTAAGATAATGTTCAGATATAAAGACACATGTGTCTGACATGTGCAATCATAAACAAGTAAACTTACTCTTAAGCTCTTTGTTTATGGCCATATTTCCCGTGTTTTACTGAGAGTATATTACCATCATCTTTCTGAAACATTTCTGTTACACCTTACATGGTGCAGTCAGAAATGAACATTGTACAGTTTAACACAGAAACAGAAAATATGGTTCCATTTAAATTTATTTGTATTTGTCTATATCTGAGATCCAGATTCTCATTCGTAACTAATATTTTTACTAAACTTGAGTAAGTAAACTTTATTAGTAAAACAGGGATCAGTATAATTAACTGTTACAAACACAAACAGATCAAAACATACGTTGCCTTATATCTTATCTGTATAGAGCCTTACAGCTTTACAGTGTATACTGGTGATTGTGTGATTATGTGAGTGTGTGTATGTTAGTGTGCATGTTATTTAGTAAAGTATAAAACTAGCACTCTTTTACTGTCAGATTTTCAACACCCAGATGGTGCTGGGGGGGATTGTTAATTGCCATTAACAAGGAATGTGTTTCTTGGCATGAGGCTAACTCAGTTAACTTTAGTTATTCCACCACCCATTCTGAATAATCCACAACCCTAAAGAGATCAGTGTCAGATTGCCAATAGCAAAGGCCACAGTGGCAAAGAGAGTGACAATTGCTTTTAGAGAATTTTACATGTGTCTACTAACACACAGATTGTAGAAAAACTGAATCTTGCAGCAATGTATTTGTATCGGTGTATTTGTACATGGATACGGAAACTTTTCTGCGGCTGTGGCTGGTGGCTGGTGGGGAAACTGGTGGCGGATGGTTACCACTTCAAATCTAAAATCATCTTCATTTGGCTGTGTTCTCACGTGAGCATCACGGTCGGCTGTGTAGCGAGTGTTCCAGCCCTACTGGCAACCTGCAATATAATCTTTGATAATCGCATCCTGACTTTAATATATTGTGCAAACGTATATGGTACTACATTTTTCCAATTGTTTTGCTGGTGCACTTCGTCTGTCCCTTTTCACAACTAAAGATTGTCACAAATTGCATGGTTGGACTACACTTACCCTGTTTACTGCGCAAATGTTGGGGGTCAGAATTTACAGCTATGTGACAAGGTTTCTTCTATCCCTGTGATATACTCAACCAATTGGAAACGCACTAGTCAGTACCACAGTGAAATTCAATTGTACCCTCATGCCGAAACACATGGCTGCTGGAATCATGACTATGCAGAGCACAGCATCCTATTTCCCACTGACATCTGTAAATTACAGCACCCTCTGGTATTATTGGTGAGCAACTGCAGGAGAGCACAGAGCAGCTCAGTAGCCCCAGGTTCATTCCTCCTACAGCTGAACACAAAAAATGATCAGTGTCCTGTGCGCTTTTATTTGCTTATATTCTCAGCCTACCTTGTTAAAATGCAGCTATTAGGTCTTTTAGGTGCTTGTTTTGAGGTGAAGAGTTTGTGAGTGAAGCCAGATGGCCCAAGATGTGAAATGGAACAGGATTCAGGCTGTCAGGGTTGGGTCCACATATGGACGGCCCTCACTCCATCTCTGCTATTAATATCTCTGACTACAGAATGTAAAACAAGCTTCTCAGCACTGTGCCCACTGACATTTATCCTCTGCCGTCAAACGCGTTCAATCTCAGAGGCAGAAATACATCAGGCCCATCAAACCTTCCCAACAATACCATTTACATTTTTAAACTTTATTCAACTGTTTTAATGAGGTTCTGATTAAAAATAACTCTTTAAGCCTTAAATACACATCTACAATGGCCGTTTTTAACAAGATCATGCTTCGCAAAACTTGTTAATTCTTTTCTGTTCAAGTGTTTAAGTTGATGTAAGTCATATTATAATTTCATCACAATGTGATTCATTCAGTACTAATGCACAATGTTACTGACCTTGGCTCAGTGATGTAGGGTTAAATACATTGGCCTAACTATAGATATATCCTCATTGGCATTTAGAAACAGTAGAACTTAACAGTTTAACACAGAGGCAATTCAGGATCATTTCTGTCTCATTATTTAACCCACGTCTAAACCTAAGCATCAGGAGCCTCATATCTGGTGGAACCTGAAAGGTGGGTTTGTTTTTGAGAACCGCTCTAGGGAGGGGGCTGCACACGTTCTAGCATGTCGTAATGCGACTCTCCGTCCACTCGCTATGTTCTGGTATCTTGGAGCGAAAGCCCTCTGCTGTCTGCATGTAGGTCATGCATTTCCTCCAGCCCACAAATTTTACTCCACTTTTTTACTGAGGAAAGCATAACATAGTATTTAAACATTTACTAATTGTGTGAAATAACAGCTGAATACTAAGTTCATCTATTTATATGCCAAGGTGTTTCCTCAAAATTTCCTCATTTGAAAGAAGACCTTAGCCATTGACCAACACATACCTCTTGCATACAGATGGCATTTTGTGAGCCTGAAATCCTTTTACTAACTTCATAACCTAAAGAGGGTTTCTTAGTTCATCCATCTCACTTATTTGCTAGTTAGCAGGCTTTAAACAGAATATAAAAAAATATTTGGTTAACAACGAAAGCTTTACAATACAGCCAGAATGACATGCAGCCATTTTTGTAACTTCAAAACGATTACTAAGCTATGAATCTCAAAACAGTAGTCCAATATCTGAATATAGTTTGCTCTGTACTGATCATGGGTATTGTCAGTGTCATTGCTTTAGTGTTGATCATCTCGACAGGGATCCTCTGGCTTGAGTATTGGTATGGTCATTTTTGTAGTTATTATTTGGACAATATTCTTATGTGCTTTTTGATTTCTACAGACACATGAAAATTCATGACAAGGATCCAAACAGTATTCCTGCGTCCAGTCCTGCTTCCCTACCCAAGCGCCGCAGGCCCAGTGTCAAGAGGAAGCCAAGTATAGAGGATGATAAGGATAGAATCGATGAACCACCAAATAAAAAGGTATGATTCTGCATTTTTTTATTGAACTTTTAATTCTAAATAATGTATTTATCTCAAAATGCTAATATGAATACTAAAAAGGCCTTCTCACTAAGGAACACCAGTTTTGAAATCTCTATACTGGCAGTATTGCTTAATCAAATGTTTTGAACATTAAAGTAAAATTCATAGTCTGTTTTCCCTGTTTAGGTATTACTGGTGCCTCGGTCAGGAGATCGAGGTCCTGTCAAGCGTGAGGAAGAACTGTTGCACTGTCCAATCTGTTTTAAGACGTTTATCTGTAAATATGGCCTGGAGTCGCACATGGAAACACACCCAGACACGACACTCAGGTGGGGGCAAAACCTCATGTGTGTATATTTACTCTTGCAAAAATAATTTATGGCTTACACTTTGTTTATTTCATTACCTCTGCAATACAACAAGTTTAGTTTAACAAGATTTATTTCTCGTTCTAGATGTAACCTGTGTTGTATTACTTTCCGCACTCACCGTGGCCTTCTTCGTCATAATTCAGTCATTCATAAGCAGCTGCCCACAGATCCTAGTGGAAAACCTTTTATCCAGAGCAACCCTTCAATTCCGCTGGGTTTCAGCGATCTGTCCTTCATCGACTTTTCCTGCCACAAGTTTCCCCAAATTGCACAGGTTGGACCTGAATAAAATGCATACTTGAACCAGAAACTAGGGAGACACTATACATGACTTGATATTATGATTACTTGTCTTGATTGACTCTGAAATTAAATTTGAACCTTTTGATTTGTATTTATTTATTTATTTTTCAGGTTTGGTGTGAAACAAACTTGCGGCGCTGCTCCAGCAAGTTCCATAGGTTTGTCTGTGAAGTTTGCAACAAGGCCTTTCCACTTCAGGGATCTCTGGATCTACACAACCTCTCACATAAAGCCAGTTCAGATTCCTGTGCTGAACCCCAGAAAGGAGAAACTGACTGTAATGAAAATGCATCTAAAAACCCCAATTCTCTGGATTCCAAAGAGGCAACTGAACCAACACCACATAAGGACATGCATGCTGTAAACGGACAGAAAGATTTCATGGAGTCTCTTGGTCTCCAGCTGTCATCGCTGACCAAGCCTGAGCGCTCTGAGGAAGAGAAGCAGCTAGAACTGTTAGACAGCATCCGTTTTATACGTGTTGAGGCCCCTGCAACAAATCTACCTCAAGAGAACAACAGCAGTCTTGGCGTCTGTCTTGTAGACTCTATCCCTATTCAAGGCTTAAACAAGAGCACTGGGCTCAGCATCCTTTCGTTGCAGCCACTTCCAGGTGGACGTGTCAATAGTAGTTTGGTTGTTCGACCTGTGAGTAGTCAAACGGGAGTGGAACTGGCTGACATCCAGCAGATCCTGAAGATGGCTGCTTCTCAGGTGTCTTTACCTCTGCTTCCAAAAGGTCCTGGAAGTCCTCTGCAAGCCGATCCCAAACAGATTACCCCTCTTAAACCTAAGCCACTGGTGACACCTCGATCCAGCATGGGTAACTCCACAACACCCCCACCAGTCATGAATGCCCAGCAAGCCTCTTCAGGTTGTATCAGCCCTGGCTTACCACCCCCTGCAAGCCAGCACCTCCTCACTTCCAAGCAGTCATCGAACTCCTCATCATCCTCATCCTCTTCTTCTCCTACTAACTGGGAGAACAACCATCTGGGGGCGGATGGAACTGGGGCAACCATTTTGACATTTAGCCCACCTACAAATATCAAACAGGAAGAGAATGGGAGTAAAGAGAAAGAAATAAGAGCTTCAGGTGGCAAGAAGATCCCAAAGACAGAATACCCTTGTCGCTTTTGTACCCAAGTCTTCTCCTTTCCAGGTGGTCTGCAGGCACATATGCGGCATCATTTAGGAACCTCTCCATACCAGTGTAGCATCTGCACCTACACTGCTCCCGACAACGCCACATTAATTCGGCATTTACGAACGCACAGCGGCGAACGGCCATATGTCTGCCGCCTCTGTCACTACCCTTTCACTGTCAAGGCCAACTGTGAGCGCCATTTGCGCAAGAAGCACATGAAGAACACTCGAAAAGAGATAGAGAAAAATATTGAGTATGTTACCTCCTCAACTGCAAATGGTTTGTCGGGTGGTACCACACTGGACCTCCTGGATTCAGCTGGCACTGGGAACACATCCTGCCGCTACTGTGGAGAGGACTTGAAGACCTACAGGGCTCTCCAAATTCATCTGAGAACTCACAACGGCTGCCAGAAGAAGCCTTTTGAATGCCGTCAATGTGGAGCAGCCTTCCTTGCCAAAAGAAACTGTATTCATCACTTGCTTAAGCAGCACCCTGATGTTCCAGAGAAGGAAATAGAGGATCACATAAACACTTCCGTTCCTGCCACTGTTGTCTCTCCTGTCCTGGCTAGCTCTCCTGCCACAGCTTCAAATGGGCTTCCACACATTGTTCATCCTAAACATGGCAAACAGGACGTTAACACCTTCTCCGCAGCTACTGATCAAGAGCAGCCTTTGGATTTCTCCAGCAAGTCCCTGAAAGTTGTTGGCTCAGATATAAAACCTGAGGCTACTTCTTTCTCTCTGTCGTTATCAAATGACTGTTCCATGGAGCCCATTGACCTCTCCATTCCTAAGCATACTGAAGGGAAGAAAATAAAGAGAGAATTAGTTGATACTACATCACCCTGTCAACTGGAGATCAAGAAGGAGGTTCTTTCTCCAACAATTGACAGATCTTTTGGAAAAATCTCTGGTGTTCACACACTCTCAATCCCTACCCTTGCCTCCACTTTTATAAGCGACTTGGCCAAGCCCACCACACGCCTAAAGCCACTGCTGCCCAAACCAGTTGCTGCCTCCAACACATCAGAAATGCCCCCTTTGGCTTCCATTGCCCAGATCATCTCCTCTGTTTCTGCTGCACCAGTGCTGCTCAAAACAGGGATAAACACTGAGAAACTTGATGGACTAATGGGTGGTGAAACACTAAATGATAAAAAAAATTCCAGTGGAAATGGTAGTCCTGAGTCCTCCCCTTTTAGTGCATCTGCATTTGACTCTTCAAAGAAGAGAGGAAAGAAGAGGCTGTTCAAGGAAGTGATGAGAAGTCCTAACACTTCAGCAGTTACTGGGATCGACTTGGAGTCCAGCGGAGAGTTTCCAAGTGTGGAGAAAATGCTGGCCACTACTGATGCAAATAAGTTTAGCCCATATTTACAGACCAGCCAAGTGGAGCCACTGAAGGAGGAGCTAGAGAAAGAGAAACAGTCTGCTAGTGAGGAAGAGAGGGAGGGAAAAGAGGACAAACAGAAGGTCCAGCCACAGAGCAGAGGGAAGAAGAATGCCTATTCAAACTCGGTGCAGAAGATGAAGTGTCCCTACTGCCCTCGGGTGTTCCCATGGACCAGTTCATTACAGAGGCATATGCTTACACACACAGGTCAGATATCACTTTTATAGAAGTTTGATGGCTTTAAGGGACGTTCCACCATAATTGAATCAATAAGATGTAAACAAACTTCACATAGGCATAATTGCATTCATGCCTTATTGCCTATTTTTTCTATTATAGAGCCAAAAAGAGCAGAGCAGAAAAGTTTTAGACAAATCATTCCAATCATCAAATGTGCACTGAAGTAAAAAAACATGTAGTACATCGGTGTCTTACATTATTTCTGAAACTGTTATGGAGTTTGATGTCTGAGGAATGTGAGGTAAATGTTGTGCTTTTTAAAAAAAATCATTTTAGTGTGCACATTACAGAAACCTCTATACCATTCCTTGAACAACCATTGTATAGACAATTTGATAGTACTTTCTTTATTTAGATTCACTGATACATATGATGAATGACTCTGTAAAGATGATATAATACTTTATTAGTCCCAAAGGTGGGAAATTTGCACCTTACAATTAAAGTGTTAAAACACCATACAAAATAACACCTTACAGTAGAATATAAAAGCACTATGCAAAAAAGTGCACGATGCAAAAAAGTATACAGCTATGTAAGCTTGTGTGTGAAGACAAATACATCAATATTTGTATATGTGTATGTAAACAATAACGTGGTTCGATGTTTTTTCTTAGGCCAAAAGCCATTTCCTTGTCCTCAGTGTGATGCATTCTTCTCCACCAAATCCAACTGTGAGCGCCACCTTCTTCGTAAGCATGGGGTATCCAGTCGCAACATGGCGCAGAACACTGGATCACATTTCAGATCCAAAACAGACGAGGGGTCACAGGGGAGTGCAGGTATGATCATCTTCATTTCTTTCAACACTCTTTGACAGGCTTGAGAAATTCTATTAGATTTGTCATGTTATTATGTTAAACATGACTGAGTATGAATGAACAAATTAATCTACATGTATCTATATTTAATCTATATTAATTAAGGAAAAAAATCTATATTGTAGAGGGTATTTCTGATGCGGAGCCTGCTGTGTTTGGAGAAGCTGACATTGCTATAAAGGAGGAAGAAAGCACTGCTGCTGAGGTTTTGACAGAGCAACTGGGACACATAGTCACAGAACAGCCAGACTGCAAGAAAGAAGTGGAGAGCTCACAGAGTGCGGAGTGCAGTCACGTTAACGAGGATAGCAGTGAGAATGATGATTCTCACAGCAACATGAGTCTTGATATGAGCTTTGGTAGCAAGCTCATTGAATTCAAACTGTCCGCTGAGGAGGAGCTGGAGTCTGGGGCTGCAGAACCTACAGTGGAACCTGAGAAAGCTGCATCAGAGGAATTTCCTCACACTTGTATTACTTGCAAAAAGACCTACCGCCAGGCTGCTACCCTCAGCCGGCACCAGAAGATTCATCTGCAGGAGAATCAGCTGGAGGATGGTGATAAGAAAGGGAGGTCTGAGCCTGCAGAGTCTAATCAGCTCACCAATGCCTGCACCTCCCCTGCAAACACAGTGGAGCAGCAGATGAGAACTCCTGAGAAAGAAGAGAACAGCAGTGTTACGGAGACTGGAGCAGAAGACGAAGGGAAGGAGGGACAGAGAGAGGAGAGAAGCGATGAGGAGGAAGAGAGTGGCTCCTCCGACCTGAGATGTTTTGAGGAGGAGAACGAGTCTCCAGGAGGTAAAACCGACAAGAGGAAGAAGATTTGTAGTGTCTGTACCAAACGCTTTTGGAGCCTGCAAGACTTGACCAGACATATGCGTTCACATACTGGTAAGAGCAAATAGCAACCAACAGTAAAGATTCTTTATATGTCACCTACTTGTAGTGAAATGAGCCCATGATTAGACCCTTAAGAAAATTAAGCAATTTAGTTATTAAATCATTTTAATTACATTAAAGAGAAAAATTGAAAGGCTAAACTGATAAAAAGAAAAAAGTGGTTAGGGAGGCCAAGTGGTTAGGGAGATGTCCCTGCGATCAGAAGGTCATGGGTAAAAGGGGCCACTTTACTAAGATTATACAGATAATGTCATTTTATGTAGAGCCTTTTGTCATTTTTTGTTTCTTTTTTGCAGGAGAGAGGCCTTATAAGTGCCAAACATGTGAACGGACCTTCACTTTGAAGCACAGCCTAGTGAGACATCAACGCATCCACAAGAAAACCTCAGACAACAGAGGGGCGGAGGGGGCAGATGACTCTGAAGAGGTCACTTGTGCTGCAGATGGAGACGAGCTGCAGTGTTCCTCTGGAAGTGAGAGTGAGGCAGCTGCTCCTACTGAGAATGCAATTGAGGGTAATGAGTGCGCGCCCCAGGCAGAAGAAGGTAAAGGACAAGCAGCAGAGGAGGAATCCACTGAAAAAAATGAGAAGCTGGACGATGATACTGCCAACAAGGATAAGAAAGATTCCACAGTGGAGCCTCCAATAGATTCTCAAACGGGGCCCCAAGAGGGGGAATGTAAAGAAGAGGAACCTCATATGGACCCCCAAACACCTGGCAACCCAAAACCCAAAGAGATGGGTGACTCCAGTCTTACAGATAACCACAAAGCTGCAGACAAGCCTATCCTGTAAGGAGGCCAAGCAGGCGTGTGGATTTGACTTTTAATGAATCTGTGCCATACTTCAGTGATCTTCCACAAACACTAAAACAATGACTGGTGTCCACCAATAATTGATTCATGCAGGTTTTGTCATGCATGAAATATCCAAAACTGGAGCCTTTTTTTTGCAACTCGATGATTTTCCTCTCAATGCCTTAACGATTTTTTTTGTTTTGTTTGTTTGTTTCAGAGATTTGGATCAATATGTAACTGGACAGTATAATTTTTAATCAAATGTATATGCTTGTGTTTTTTTAATCAATCATATATAAGTCTTTATATCAAATTAGTAAGTTTTGTATGATAAGCCGATGGTTCATATTAGCACCATTTATAATGTATCATTCTTAAGTAAATTCCAGTTTGTTTTTAGTCTTCATGAGTTCCGCTCGGGTGGCATTCTACAGACAAAGTGCCTGAGACCTTCTCTCTTTGGAAATCTGAGATTAGGCCTCCGTAGTTTTTGGAGGAATTTTTATGTAAATCAGTGGCCTAGTGTACTTTTTTTTTCAGTTGGGGTGATCGTTGGTCAGTTGTTTATTGGCAATATTTGCCTGTTGTGTACATTTTCTTCTCTGTTGAATTTCACTGATAAATGAGGCTCTCTGGGGTGATCATAGATGGCAGTTGAGACAGCTCCCCCTGGTGGTTTGGGGTGTAAAGCCTGAACTTAATTTAGTAGCGGGTGGGCAAAAACTTGCCATACTGGGAAACTGATGAGTTTGCAGGCCTTAAAAAAGGAACATATTCACAGTGTCCATTAAACCCCACTTATTCTGTCTGGCCCATTACAGCCTAAATGTATATTCAACTGAATACAGCATTGCTACAAATTAGCAGTACTGGTTAAGCACAGTGTCCTGATTTGTTGACCATAGTTTCTCACATCAAGTGATCAGTAAACTTCAAGATGCACTGTGTTAACTAGTAGGCCGAACAAGCACTTACCCATGGCGATTTATGCCACATTTTGTATTTAATTACAATGTGAATCAAAGATAATTTTATGTATGTTAGTACTGTCTGCGCTTCATCCATGGGTTTTATACTTGAAATCGCCCTGCTGTCGTTTGCCTCGCCTACTACAACAGTGCTGTTGACACTGCCGCCTACACGTCACCTGTTAGTACCTCAGCATTAGCAAATCTAGCCTTGTTGACCACAGGTTCAGACCTAGGCCACTTTTTAAGATGCGACTGAACACGCTTCGCCCCAATCAATGATGGAATGCTGTACCTCAGAGCCAAACACAACTATGCAATGCTACAGATGAGCAGTAACTAGATCGGAGAGCCCTTCACGGTTTATCTCAATAAGTAACAGGTCTCCCAAGGCCAAAACTAGTCTGCTGATTTTCACTGATTCTTAAAAGATTTCTCCAGCTGGGCTTCCAGAAAACAGTACATGGAAACACAACAAACGGTTGAATCACTATATTTTTGGAAACAAAAATTATTTTTCCTACAGTGGTGTGTTATCGAGAAATGTGTGCTTGCCTGCGGTTCGTCATGTATATCAACAATAGAGGACACACTGTATATTTTATGTATTTATTGATGATTTTGGAGACTGTGGTCAGAGCTCAATGCGAGAAGCCATGTGGACTCCCAAGTGTGCTACAAGGAGAATCAGCAGAAAGACGACTGTAGCACTGAACAATCTTGAACTTCTTTCTATTATCAGTTATTTTATGGATCAACTTTCTGATACCTGAGCTATTTGCTATTTTTTTGTTTGTTTGTTTGTTTGCATTCTTG
>JBBMFX010000037.1:23388363-23399053 GCA_037832545.1 Rhabdalestes septentrionalis | reverse complement strand
CGTTAGACCCGGAGCGCATTTTAATACTCTGCAGCTCCGTTAAAGACAGATGTGCATTTTAATGCTCTCCGTCTCTATCGGTTTACAGCTAATACCTCCGGGGGTCGAAGGGGTTGTTGGAAAGGTCTTCTGGTCGTCTATTTTACTGTGAAGTTTGAGGCGGATTGGTGCCTGTTTAGTGGATCTATGCGGTTTGGAAATCCTTGGGGTCAAAAATAATGGGACAGCTTATTTTTTTTCTTCTTTCGAATACTCGAATCTCAAAATGAAAACTCGAATGCCATCCCGCCGAACGAATATTTGAATATTTGAGTATTCGGTTACAGCCCTAGTAGCAATACAAAAATATTTATAAACGTATTTTCAAAAGCGGCTTTGGAGCAGAAGACTTGGATGTGTATGTGGTGAGCCTGATTACAGCATGATTACGAATGATCTGCCTCCTGTGTTGTTGTGTTTTTAAACCATTGTTTTATATACAACAGTGATTTAGTTAATATTGCTTATCTACTACTATCTACTACATGCAGTAATGTACTCGGTATAGAGAACAACTGCAAATAACTATTTTTGTTACCAGTAAATCACTTAACAATAAGCTGTATGTCTAAAGTATTTATACCCTAGCATCTGTGAAATTTTATTTGTTAAATGTTTTGTTTTGTTCTTGTCCCTGTGTGTATGTGCTTTTGTAACATAAGCAATTTCCTGCAGGATCAATGAAGTTTTCTTATTCTGATGGTGTCTAGCCTAATGTGGAGATATTAATGTGTAGCGTTGGGTCTCTTTTTGGCAGAACTCTGTGACGCGAAGCGCGCCAATCCCCAGCGACGCCCAGGGGCGGAGCGGTGCTCGCTTTCACACCTCGTACAACAAGAAGTACGTCATAAAGATCATCACCAGCGAAGATGTGGCTGAAATGCACAACATCCTGAAGAAGTATCACCAGGTAAAATCAGGGGTACTTCTCAACCTCCGTATTCAATTACAGGGTTCCCACGGGTCAGGGAATCTCTGGAATATCATGAAATTTGAGTAAAGGCATTTCCAGACAGGGAAAGTCAGGGAATTTGATCATTTGGGTATCAAGTCAAGGAATTATCAGGGAATTTTGTTTGTAGCATTTAACACCTGATGTGTATTTACGCATCTTGGTTTCCAGTGAGTGATTTTATTCTACACAAAACCTCTTCTGCTCTGAAAACATGCATAATTCTAGAAAGCAAAATCTTTGCAAAGTCTGTGTCAACATCTGTCCTTACACACGCCAACTTACAGAACATGCTGGGCAGTTGTAAATTTCAAGATATTTGGTTGAAAATGAAGAATTTAAGGACTGGTTCACCCAGAGTGATTATGACAGAAGAACAAAATGCAAAGGATGTAAATTGCTCAGACTTCTCTTCAGTATGGGAGAGAGTGCACTTCTGAGCTGTGTGACTGGAAAAAAAACATGCTGCGAAGATGAAGACGCTAAAAAGATCCACCTTGTCTCAACTTTCCATCACTGACCTTCTACAAGTCGTCCACATCAAGCAGCTTTATAGCACATAGAACTGATTGTTCAGAATGGCCCATTTTTCCAGCCAGTTCTAGATAAAACCTGCATGTAAAGGATGTCAGAGATGGAGGTTTTGAGGTTTTGAGGTTCTGGTCCATTCAACATGGTGAGCTGCGTTTATTCAACAACAGTAAATGCAGTTTTGAATTCTGTAACACTTTTAAATGACCTTTTCTACTCAGCATCCAAACATTATATTGGACATTTCCTCATACGGGAGGTCATGGAAATTCTGCTTTTTGGTCATGGAAAAAGCCAGGGAATTTTAAGTGTGACTTAGGGTGGGAACCCTGCAATTAGCCTACCTATGATCTAGGAGGCTGCCTTTAAGGAACTGATTTCTGGAGCACAAATGCTTCTGAGAAAAAGACACCACCATGAAATGTTGTCTCATTCAAAGACTCAATGTCTGGTCACGCCTGGAGCATGGATTTTCTTAAGTGGAAGCGACTGGAAGAAAAGAGTAGGAGGTGAAGAAGGCTGTCCCTCTGAGAAGCTGAGTCACCCTTATGAAGAACCCTGACGAGGGTGAGGAGCATTTATGTGTGTGTATCTTTTCTGCTTCCAGTATATAGTGGAGTGCCATGGCAACACATTACTCCCACAGTTCCTGGGCATGTACCGCCTCACCGTGGACGGAGACGAGACATACATGATCGTCACACGCAACGTCTTTAGCCACCGCCTGCCTGTCCACAAGAAGTATGACCTGAAGGTGAGTGGTGCGACAAGACCTTCTGCAGAGTGTTCAGAAAATAACTGTGCGAATGGATGACATTTAGGAGATTAGTAAATTGTACAACAGCAAATGGGATTTTTCATTGCTTTTTCAGGGATCCACAGTGGCCAGAGAAGCTAGTGACAAAGAAAAGGTAAAGGATTTATTTAAATTATACATAGAATCTGGTTCAATTCTGTTCTGAACATGTGAACTGATCTGTAGGGCCAGTCAGGCGTGTGGTTTTTGAGTTTATGTTCCAGATGAGCATGCACTTGCACGTTCAGTACATTGCATGTGTGAGTTGGATACTGCATTGGAAAACCCAGAAGGTTTATTTTTTGGAACGTGACATTGGCTTCACATTTATTTGTTAATTGTGTATCAGTGAACTCCCCAAATAAACGAATGCTTGGAAAAAAAGACCCTATTCAATTCTTTGTTTTCAAAAAGCACCTCTTTTGCGCTCCTTTTTTAGTGAGTGTCTTAATCATTTCCTTTGTTTTATCCCTTCTCTTGCTTGACTGCAAACTTTGTAGTTTGGAATATTTCACAATGAAAATAGCAAAATATAGGATAGAAAATAGACAACCATAAACCAAGAAAACATTTAAATAACAATCAATTATTTTCAATAGGACTTTCTGATGACTTCTTGTCTTACTAACTACAAGCATTGTAAATAAAGGACTGTGTATACAATATCTTCCATAATTACATGAATCATAATGCTTTTCATGCTGTGTTACCTCCAGTTGTGTTACTTTATGTTGTGTTCCAGCACACTGGATTTGAAAATGTGTAGTGGTTCACATATTTAGTATATTTAGAGTCTGGGATATGTACATGGGGGAGGCTTTCAATAAAAACATTGCATCAAAGCAAATTCAGTAACTCTGATTAGCATTTGTTGTGATTCTACTAAAACAGTGTATTTTTAGTCGACTGAAATCCAGCAAGGGGCTGATGGCTGCTTTGTGACATCTCATGCATAATGTATATATGAGGGCATGTGAATAATTTGCATGCGTTTCCCCATTCTCTGTTTTTTAATATGCATGTACACCCTGTTGGCATGGTGGAACGCCCTCATTCTGTAGATTTTATTTCTGCTTATCCCTCCGGCTGTATATGATGCTCTACTGCAAATATGATATCCTATATTTGTAAATATGTGTCATATACAGAATCGATTGTACTCTGCATTCTAAAAAGTTGTTTATACCATCATTTCCTAAACACTCAGTAATATCATCTCTTAAACTTTTATCTAATGACACATTAACAACTGTTAACACTGATTGTTTTTATTGATGTGTGTTCTGTATGTATGATACTGTTCTTTTTCAAATTAAATAATTTTAGACTGTATTACCTGTAGGCCTACTCTCAGTTAACATTAAATAGGGGTGTAATGATGCATATATGGTATGATTTTTCAATTGTGAGGGCAAGATTTTTTAAATTTTATCTCTGATTCTACAAAATTTGTTTATTATGTTCTGATTTTCAGTATTGTAATGAAACAGTAGGCAGCAGAGCCATAAACAATACAAACACAAATGATGCATCCAGATGTTTAGTTTTTATCACAGACAGTGGTTTCCTTGAAAGAGCTTGAATGAGAAGAGTGTGGAAGAGAGAGAAGGGCGTATTGCAACGCAAATTTTAAATTTCATTGCTCTTTTTTCTCAATACTGTATTGAAATCGTTAAAACAGGGCAGCTGATAAGGTTTCTACAGTGAGATCTTTCAGCAGGCCTCTCACCTTCTTTCTAGCAGCCACGCCCACCTGAAGATGGGGCTCCACCAAAATCTCGCATGAGCCAAAAGCTACAAACCATCCGGATCGCCACGCGCTTTTACTGCGCCATCAGACACGTAAGGACACACCAGCAAAGAGCTGTCTCACATTTGCTCATCCCTCAGCATGTGCCAGCCCCTGCGTTTGCCTCAGGAAAAGCACTGTTCCTCTCTGGATCCCATGATGGGCCACAATCTCAAAAGTGCTGCTTGCTTTAAGCTGCCCTCATCCAGAAATAATGTGATGTCTTCTCCCACAGAGACTTTATCTGCAGGGATTCCAAATAAAATTGATGGGGGTTTTGGGCAGAGAAAATTCCCCTTCGCTGGAGTCGATGAAGGAGAGTCCGAATCTAAATTGCTTGAAGAAAAAATAAACAAAAAAATGTTATCGTAATGGCTATCGTAACAAAAAAAGCTAGTGGGGACCTCTGTACCTTGTCTGGTTATTCTCTACTAGTAACATTTGCATTTTTCTAAGGTTCTTTTATGATACATCACCCCATTATCTCTCTAGTGTGCATGATGTCTTTAAACCTGGTGTCCAGTCTTGAGGTCGACCGATATGGTTTTTTCAGTAGCCGATGCCGATATTTTGGAGTCAGGGTCAGCCAATGGCCGATATATGCTGCCGATATTTTTTTACCCAATAATTGAACGTTTCCCCCTCTATTGGAAGTAAAATATCACACTTATAACACAAAGATAGATACACAACATTTCTCAACTTGCCATTTATTGAATAATGAAAAATATGAATATAAACTTAAATAACAAAAACAAAAACTTCACAACAATACAATTAAACAATAACTTAAACTTGTAAACAATAAACACAGCAGCATCAAAATCTTTTAGTGCAATTCTTGAGGTAAGGAACATTTTTAAACATGCACATTACTTTTTGTATTATGATCAACTTAATCCCACTTCCAGTCTCTGAGTCTTTCTCCTCCCACCCGTCCCTCACTGAAAGTTGTTGGTACTCCCAGTTTAAGAGCTGCAGGTTGTTGTGCAGGAAACACAAACATTCTGCATTTTCTCCTGTAACCCGACTCCTCTTCTCGTCATTGATCATTCCAATCTCACTAAATACTCTCTCACTGGGAACAGAGGCTGGGGTCCAGCACAAGCTGCATGGGCCACATGTTCCACAGCAACAATAATACTGGGCTGCCCGCAGAGGTGCCTGTCTGTAAATCAGCGTAGTGCACTTGGATATCGGCCGATGCCGATACATTATAAAAAGACAAATATCAGTCCGATATATTGACCAGCCAATATATCGGTCGACCTCTAGTCCAGTCATGTCCACAAAGGTTGCAGGAGCAGGAAATCACCTGGTTGCACCCGCTGAATCTATTGGACTTGGTTGTCAAACAGCACTCCTGCTTTGTTGGACTGATAACCTTTTTCTTCACCCTCCCTTTGCTCACAAGATTAGACACCCATGGTCTAAAAAACAACCGTTCTTAATCAAAGGTGTCATCAAGATTTTTAAAGTTATTCAAGTTATTTTTAAAAACACCATGTGTTATCAGTGAAGTTTTAAAGGTTCTCTAGACATGGGTTGAATGGAGTAATTGTTCTATTGGTATGTAAACTGGTGTTTTGTATGGTTTGAGGTCAGCTATTTTAAAGCATTTATGATACGTACCAACTAAATGTAATTTTATATGTGATCCTGTGTTAATGTGACAACTTTCAAGGTGTATTTTTCAGTCTGGCAAGAGATTGGAATGTGGGAAACAAAGTCATTGTTTGGTCTGAGAATATTCTTTGACCTAATTAAAGATGCATAATCCTGTTTATGGTTTATAGTAGGATGAATTGCTCGCCTAATTAAAACTAATTGGGGTGTAATTACAAGGTTATTTTAAGAGGTTCATTTTTAATAATGCAGATTTTGAAGTGTTTATCTTATTTCAGTTAGTCTCTAATGTATGAACAGTATGTTCTTATTGTCATAGATTTGCTGAGATCTGGGATAAAACAAAAGAGACGTAAATGATACTGTCCTTGACATGTCATGGAAGAGTTGAACCCTTTTACTGTACTTTAACACTGAGTATGTCACCACATACAAGGCAGCCACAGACAGTCGTGTACACTCTGAACCGTCTTCCTGAAGACATGCCTAAAAAAAAGCAATAGAAGCATACAAAAACAAGTAGACAGTCACTGCTTTAATTCTCTACTCACACCACCCTGCTGAACCCAGAGTGCCTGCTGCTTCTGCTCTCTTTAGACCAGCTTTTCAAAACTGACATAAAATTGTACATTTTCAATGCAGAAGTGGACTGAAAGTGATAAGGCTGCACAATATGTCTTTAAATAATTATTGTGCAACTGAGAACTCAAAGTATGATGCAAATGAGCCGTCTAACCAATCATATTACGTTATTATGTCTTAGCCAATCACAGGATTCTAAGCGTAATTTTAAAAAAGGTAAATTATTTTGTTTAATATAATGCAGATCAGTCACGTCACATCACATTACTGACTGAACAGTGCATTACAAATAAATTTGATAAGACAATAATAAGATATGTAGCAATATAATCACTAAATTCTAGTATTTCATATTTGCAGCCCTATTCTCAAAGAACATTGAAAACATTTTCTTATGCTAAGACTTTCCTTTAGCTTCAGTTTTTGCTAACACCCTTTCTATCTTTTTTCCAATGGGAATATCAGACAAAGGAGCTCCCAACTTACAAAGACAACGACTTCATCAATGATGCCCAGAAAATATGCGTAGATGAGGAGGCTAAAAAGATGTTCTTGGAGAAGCTCAAGAACGATGTGGAGGTTTGTGGGCAGTTTGACAGAAACATAGCGAATAGCTGTTAAATTCAGCTCCAGATGGAACTAAATACAAAATATTGTATTTAGTTCCATCCTCACAGCCTGATGGAATCCTGTTTTTTCTTAGACAAATAAAATAAAGTGTTACAAATTAGACATTGGACAGATATTTTAAACCTTTAATGTTTTTGAGATCAGCTAGAATGTATTATATGAGAAATAAAATACTTCACTTATATGTTTATAGTGGTGTTGGGAATCATCAGTGACATCCTGATACAATATTAGGATTTGTAGGTTCTGATTAGATCTGTAATTTGATTTTATATATATTCTAATTACCGACTGTAATTTTATTCTTGGGTCTTTGTGTAAGTTTAAAACATGTAAAAAAAACCATTTTTTGTCATACCATGAAAATGTATTCAGTAGCTACATGAGTAAACATGGCATATTCCAAATAACATATTTCACCCTCAAAAACCAAAGCATTTAAACAGTGCAAGACAACTTGAAATTCAACTGAATTAATTTTAAATAAAGTTAGAAGCCAAAAGCTCCTACTAGATAAGATGCTGTGCTGCCTGCCAGTAAAGGATTATAGAGGATATGGGACATTTTACCTCCTCAAATTCAAAACATATAAATTATCATTTAAAATATAAGTTTCGGAGTCAGAGTGGCAGTACATTAATTAAAGAAGAAAAGAATCAATCCATTTTTTTCTCGCATCTCGAATGTATAGTAATGTGCCACATACAATATTTGTTGTTAGAGACACTGATACTATTCTCACAATTTTGGAATCAACTCTGTTCTTCATCTGGACAATATCCTACAATATTTTTAAAACTTTCTACAATATTTTTTAACCTTATAATTATAATATAATTATCTTAATATAATTTAAGCTGTCTTAAAAGATATGTTATTTGAAACATTTTACTCATGCATCTGCAGGAAATATTCCAGTTTTTTAATTGTAGTTGTTGTTTACCTGAAGGGAGTTTCATGTTAACAAACTGGTGAATTTTGTATTTGTCTCCTGTTCATCTTGTTACATGGCACTGAATGTCTTTCATCCAAAATAATCTAAAACTATATATGTAGTTTCTGGCACAGTTGAAGCTGATGGACTACAGCCTGCTGGTGGGGCTTCATGACGTGGAGCGTGGGGAGCAGGAGCAGCCAGAGGAGGAGAGCGAGGATAATGATGCAGGAGAGGAAGAAGGAGCAGAGAGTGATGGAGGGGTGACGGGAACCCCACCCGATAGCCCCAGCAATACACTAGACAGCAACAAGCCTCTAGGTCCTGGGGAGTTCGACCCCAACATTGACGTCTACGCCATCCGGAGTCATGAGAGTGAGGACATTTGTTATATTTTATTTGCAGAATATGAATGTCATTCAAAGTATTACCAGGAATAATGTAAAACCAAGTAGTATTACCAGGAATAATGTAGAACTGCCCTGCAGTTTGCAGTCTTTAGAAAAGTTTATCAACAGGACCAAGGTTGTGGATTGACTTCTAGTCTATAACAAGCTGATAAGAAAAGAGGTATCTGTGGCCAAAAAGAGATCCTTGTCTAGTCTTCAGTGTGGACAATACTGATCACCCGAAAAAGACGCCAAAAAGACCTTCTGCAGGCTGCACCGACAATAAATGTTAAAATGTACGACATTGTTGTGGTCAAATCAGTGTTGTGGTGGAATCAGAATAGTACTTTTAGTAACAGACACACCAGCATCTTCCTCCCCATGAGCCTCTATAACTCCTCCCCTTGTTACACACCCACACATCCGACTCTGTAACTCCTCCCCATCACACATTATGTACAGTATCATATTATTATTTGCAATCATCTACTGTATGAAATATCACTATTGATGTCACTATTATTTGCAGTAATTGGACTCAGTATAGAGCCACTATTTGTGATAATAGTTGGGAATTAATGACTTCAGATTGTTTCAGATTGACTTATCTGTCACCACAGTCGAAGTGGAGTCGACTAGTTGTTTGGTGACATCACACAGACATCCCGCAATGAGCAAATTTTAACAAAGTTCTTTGTAACATTAACAGTCAATATGACAATTCAACAAAACAAAACAGCTGATTACTTGAATTTTCTGGTAAATGTACGTTTACAACAGAAAGTGGGAAAGGTTTGAGCCACGCAGCCACTCAGCGTCCTCTGGACTGGACAACTCTGTGCAGTGCTAGCATTAGCCATGTTAGCTATCGGATACTGTTTCAGATGCCATGCAGAATGCCGGTACTTGTACTGTCCTTTAACACTGATTTGCATATCACCATGCTGTTTGTGTGTCGAGAGTGAAGTATCTCCCTACATGTGATGTGTGTCTGTCTCCTGCAGCCTCTGCTGCCATGTCTCTTTTTTCTTGTGGTTTTATGGTTAGATTCCCCTCACACCAACGAAACTGCCCTTTTTATGAAGTGACTATAATAACTGGTTCTAGGAACGTGGCGTGGATTGCTTTGTGTACACAAGCATGCACACGGAGAGAGGAAATAAAACACGACTCGTCGTCTTCTCTCAGGGGACATCGACTTGTGCCTCTGACATTGACGCATCAACTAATCAGCTTTTCTGTTAATGTCCTAGTTACTTGTAGTCTACGTGAACAGTCATTTTATTTATTTGTATATCTATAGTAGAATAAATATCAGGGGTCACCAACGTGGTGCCCCCAGGAACCACAGGAGTAGCCCTAGGGGCGGGTCCCAAATATAGCACAACTCACCAGTGAGCAGCGTCTAACATGTTATTTTATCCTGTTGCTATTCTTTTTTAATCACATTTACGTATTGTCATTTTACGTTTAAAAATGACAATATCCAAAAAAAACATTTAAAACATTATCCATGAAGTTTAGGTAAACTCAGCACTAGTATATGAAACTGGTAGCCATTCGTATGGCTCAGTACCTGTGATGTAGCTCTCAGTCTCAGAAAGGTTGGTGACCCCTGTTAAATATCATATTAGTGTATTTAGTACAAAGAATATTTTCTGCAGACTTTTATTTTGTTCTTTCATAACATGAGCAATTGTTACAGTTTCCTGCAGGATCAGTGAAGAGAAAATCTTCTGATTCTGATTGTGTGAGATAAATAAACATATTCTTCTTTTCAGATGCGCCCAAAAAGGAAGTTTACTTCATGGCAATCATAGACATCCTCACACCTTATGATGCTAAGAAGAAAGCAGCTCATGCAGCTAAGACAGTGAAGCATGGGGTAAGAAAAGATATCAGTTTTACCACTCTGTTTTTAGACTGCAATAGGACCTCAACCTAAATGCATTGTATTTAATTTACAGAACTGACAAAGGCCACCCTTTAGTTCACCGTAAATTCCGGACTATAGAGCAAACCTGATTAAAAGCCGCATGCTCTAATTTTAGAAAGAAAATCAATTTTGTACACCGGATTATAAGCCGCATGAGATTTTTTAAAACTTAAACATTATGGTTACATAAACAAATACATATTGCACATGGTTTTATTTTTCGAACAGTGTCTGTAACACGGCTCCCTTTATGTATATGCACGTATCAGTAACACACACATTATGTTGCTTATGCTTTTTTACTGAACAGTGCAGGAACAACATTCCATCTCCTAAAGGCCAGTAAAAATAGATCCCGTATATAAGTCGAACAGTGTGTCGAACAGTGTCTGTAAAACGGCTCCCTTAAGTATATGCACGTATCAGTAACACACACATTATGTTGCTTATGCTTTTTTACTGAACAGTGCAGGAACAACATTCCAT
>JBBMFX010000037.1:23350180-23360328 GCA_037832545.1 Rhabdalestes septentrionalis | reverse complement strand
AATTTACCAATTAATTCATTAAAAATCCTACATTGTGATTTCCTGGATTCTTTCCCCCCATTCTGTCTCTCATTGTTAAAGTGTACCTATGATGAAAATTACAGGTCTTTCTCATCTTTTTAAGAGGGAGAATTTACACAATTGGTGGCTGACTAAATACTTTTTTGCCCCACTGTATATCAAGTGTGGAAGTTCAATGTGAGTGAAATATGTTACATCAACATGATTCATGTTATACAATTAAGAAAATTGAAGAACAAAATGGTTTGATGTTTTATATTGTATATATATTTGAATTGAGTGAATTCAGCGCATTACTTTATTTTTGTGTTTTGAAACTCCTACTACTATTATGCACTGCCACTATATGTTAATTGTAATTAAACCTTGATCATTCTTCCTTTTTCCAGATGAATTTCATCCTCTTCATTTGCATCATCCGGATTCTCCGGCAAAAAATCAATTGCAGGGACATTGGCCGGAATGAATCAAACCAATACTCGTGAGTTTGTGTTATGTTGGAAGGACTGTCTCTAATGACTAAGTAATCTACTGGTAATATCATAATATAGTAAAACCTGGTTAAAATTTCTGTTACATAAGGATCAACAAAGACTATACACCACAACATCTCTTACAAATAAGCATACAAGTGTAGTTTTCTTTGAAAAATTAAAAGATGACGAGGATAATAAAGGTTTATTTAAAATATGAAATGGCATACAATACTTCAACCAAAACAAACAGCCAAATCCAAGCAAATTTGCCGATTGCTGATAATTACTAGACAGGTATATCAGTAGCTAACCGGATTATCTGATTGCTGTAAAATGTATGTAAATCTGGTCCCATAGTTGGTTACATAAAATAACATAAAATAACATAACATAACATAACATAACATAACATAACATAACATAACATAACATAACACAACATAACATAAATGTATTTTCTTTATTTTCCTTGTCACTTTACCAAGGAACAGCAGAATTAAGGTGCAGTGAGAGGCATATAGTTAAACACAGGAATAAAATAATAGTTAAATAACAAATGAATAGTAATAGTAGTATCCAAATTATATACAAATTGCACTGGGAGAATAAATATGAAAATTCGAAATACAAATTGCACCGGATGTTTCACAGTCTAATTGCTCATAGTGAGAAGTAATTGCACATTACGGTGAACAGTTCTATTCTGAAATGTTTTCAGTTGGTTAAGTAGTACTCTTGTTTTTAGCAGCAGCCCCATATTTATTGGTGCATTGTGCTCAACTGCTTAATTGTGCATCATTAATGACATGACTAGTTAAAGAACTGCATTTATTTTATGGTTGCTTTTGGCAAATTCGAGTCTGACTTCTTTTGTTTTTCAATGTCAAACAGTGTCACAAATGCACAACAGTAACTTTGCATCAGATTTGGATCATAATAAAAAATCATCATGAACCTGAAAGAAGTAAAGATGGACATTTGAACTGAACACTTCTTCAGAAGAATTTCTACTTAGTTCATTTGGCATCCAATGACAGATAATCATTTTCACTGATAAGCTTTTGCTGCTACAGGTTAACAAAGGTCATGTTTATTCCATGCTGAATTATGTATTTACAGTAGAGCCTATGACCTTATGAAGCATATTCAGGCTTCATTTACCATGATAATTCATTTATGATGATATTTATCTCTTTTGTTATATAAAGTCAATGTGTTTGATTTGCAGGAGATTGGCAAAATCAACTCTCCTCCTGATCCCCCTGTTTGGAATAAACTACATCATCTTCGCCTTCATGCCCCGCCACATACAGTCCTATGTGCGGCTGGTGTTTGACCTTATCTTGGGTTCTTTTCAGGTATGCATCAGTAAACGTTAACTCTCACTCACACGCATACACGCAAACCCTATCTTTATTTCGCTCTCAGCATTGTTTATGTGCGCCGGATTCTCTAAATGCCAGGAGAATACGGAAAATGGCAGCAGCAGTGATGAATACACCCTGGGATAAGCCCTCCCCCCTCCCCACTACTTCAGACTTCAGTCCATGTTTGTTTTTCAGTTTCAAAAAGGTTAGATGAGGATAGAAGCATGGTCTCATATTTTTCATTCTACAGTCCGATAAAATATATATAGAAGTGAAATATGACTGTGTCACTGGGAGTAAATATAGTTGTATAAAATCCACTCGGTTTGGTAGGAGTCAGTAAAATCCCCCAAAGTATCATAACATAAGGTCATCTTTCCAGCTGTTTAACGAGATTCCTCAGTGATGCTTTAGAGGCAGTGGACGCTAGGGAGCACTCCCATGCAAATGTCTGATTTCACACTGATTTGAGGACAACTGACCCCTGAAGTGGATGCTGGGTGCATCATGAATTTCAAACAAAAGTTTGGAGTATTCACAGTACATATCATACTTTTGAATGTCTAGACACTATTGAGTGAAACTAAGATTTAAGCATCTTTGAGATGCGATAGTTTTGTGATTCAGGACTAATAATTCAGCCTCATCCGACATCACTAATGCCCTTGAGGCTGCCATCAAATCCTCATAGCAGTGTTCAAGCATCTAATGTAAATCCTTCTGTGAATTGTAAAGACTGTTATTGCTGCAAAGAGTGTCAAACTTCCTATTGACTGACATGAACTGTTTCTTTAGTGCTGGAGCAAGAAGGCTAACGTTGCTCACCCTAGAAAACTGATATTTATTTCTGTAAAAATATATCACCATATATTCTCTAAATCCACTTAAACCTCATTCAGCTCCATAGTGATTTAAAAATGTACCTTATTTTGCACAAACGTCTCCTTGCAGCATGTTGAAATTAGTTTCTTTTGAAAGCTCACACTAAGTCATACTAAGTCCTAAACCACATCGTCAATCTGTTCCACCTTAATAAGGAGTGGCCTTCAGTTTTAGTAAGCTGAGAGACTGGGGGTGTGTCTGGAAGTATAAATTAGGTAACTATAGACTTTATTTTATGTTAGCAACTTTGTCTCATAGCACTGCTTCAGCACTATAGGAGCAGAATTTGGACTCCAAGCTTGGGTCCTGACCAATAGACTATATCTGGGGTTAGCAAAAAAATAGATTTTTCTCTGAATCATTTCTTTAAGCCCAGACGTTTTATGCTGATGTGCAAAGTTTGTGTGTGTGTGGGGGGGGTGTCCTTTGGAAAGGACACATTTTCATGCTTTCCACATTTTCCAACATTTGCTCATCTCAAGACATGGGCAATGAAACAGTACCCATGTATCAATATGAAGTAAAGTACCCCCACCAACGAGGGGCACCTGGGGATCAGAGTCCGAGGACTGTACCTTGCTCAAGGGAACCTTAGTGGTGACAAAAGCAGATCTGGGGTTTGAGCCTTTGACCTACTGATTGCAGGAGCAACACCTTAGCATTTTTACACCACGAATGGACACTGAGGTCATTCCAAGCACGCCAGGTTCATCAATAATCTAGCTGTTTCTTTATCCTGTGAAGAATGTACTCAGATGCCTATGAGTGAACATAAATGGTGTCCTGTCTGCTCACATGGTTTGAGAGTTCATGGCCATCAGCATAACTCCTCTATCGGTCGCACACCCACACAACAGTCTGTACAATAACCTGCTGCTACTTTGTCATGCATATTTCTTATTGGGTTGATATCAGTATTGTTATGTGCATTATTATCGTGGTTACTAGTTATATACTTACCCGTGGTATTTATACCCAGTATATGTGAATATAGTATAATATAGAATCTTTTCTGCAAAGGGTTTATTGGATGTATTTAGACTTTATATTTTATATTGTTCTTGTATTTGTGTCTCTGTGTGTCTTCGCAGCCGTGACAGTAAGATTCTGATTCAGAATTTGTTTTATTGTTTCCTCAGGGGTTCTGTGTTGCCGTCCTATACTGCTTTCTAAACGGAGAGGTATATTTTTTATTTTTAAAAATCTAAAACAACATTAACACCTTGTGTGTAGTATTTTGATTGTTATCATATACATTTATTTTAGTATTACCATTGTTTGTTTATTGCCCATACTGTTTTGTTTTTGATGTTATTATTTTATTATTATTGATATAATTGGTTTTCTTATATACACTACTACTCAAATGTTTGGACACACCTTCTCATTCATCGATTTCGTTTGTTTTTATTATTGTCTAAATTGTAGAAAATAATAAAAACAAGTGTCACGTATTGCTCGATGACAGCTTTGATTTTTAAATCATTTTTTAAACTTATTCATGAGGATTAGACCTGGAATTTATTTGACAGGTGTTCTTCGTTAAGAGTTCATTAGTGGAATTTCTTGGCTTCTTAATGTGTTTGGGATCATCAGGTGTAGTGTTCGGGTTGGTACACAGTCAGTGATCCTATTCCACCATGGTTCTACTCCACATTATGGCGAGAACCACTTAACTAAGGAAACAAAAACAACAGTCCATCATTACCTTAATACAAAAAATATTCAGGTTTGTTTAACTATTTTTGTTTACTGCATATTTTAATGTGTTCCTTCATCATTTTGTTTGTTTTCAATATTAATCTACAATGTAGAAAATGATAAAAACAAAGAAAAACTTTGAATGAGAAGGTGTGTCCAAACTTTAACATTCACTTAGCATTATATAATTGTTTACATGCAGTTACACGTTACATTTCATGATATGTTTGTATAATTTACATGCTGCATTTTGACTTTATGCCTTTTCTCTGGATATTTATTATATTATCTCCAACACATGTTAAAAATATGCATGCGATAATTCACACAAACTGAAGAAATGTCATATTTGTCTAAAGGCAGAATGTTTTTGTCAAGTTTTGTAGTATTATATATTCCATAGCTCAGCAGTGTATCCCTCATTTTACAGAATTCACAACTTTGATCTCTCCCTTCCCGCACCTCTATTATAAATACAGACAGGAAATTTGGCTTCCTATGAGTTTCTATTAAAGCCTTTTCCAACTCTTTAGACTGGGGAATCTTACACTTTGAACCATTGGGCCTCTGCTGCGGTTGGAAAGTTGTTGCATTTACAACATGGTTCCAATTTTCATTATGCTAGACAATCCCTTAAAAAGTCATTTGACACCTGGGTTGCACCATAAGAGCTGGTATTTCATAGACATTTTGATGGCATTTGAAGCTGGTTTCTTCCTAATCCCTGATTTCATCACTTTTTGATAAGGCTTAATACGAGGTGTCTGAAACTGATAAGACATGAAAGGGAGAGACAAACAGCTTTTTATCTTTTCTACGAACTGATTTATTCCTGTGGGAGCGATTTTCCATTCATCTGTAGTGTTTTCTGCCTTCTCCTGTTCATGACATTTCTCCCTCTCTCCCTCTCTCTCTGTCCTGTGTTCAGGTACAGTCTGAAATTAAGCGTAAGTGGCGGCGGTGGCACATGCAGAGGTTTCTGGGTGCAGGTACAAAATACCAGCAGCCATGTCTGGCCAGCAACGGCAACCACTCCACCACTCAGATCACCATGTTGACCAAATGCAGCCCGAGCACCCGTCGGGCATCAGCCTGCCAGGACGACTTCTCCACCACCTAAGCCGAGCCAGAAAGGAGAACGGGATCAAGGAGCCAGTCCCGGGACTCAGGTTCCATCATCATCGCAATGGAAATGGCCCGGCTCTCGTCAGCAAGTAGATGAGTAGATGGTCGTGTTAGATAGGCATGCGGTCAACAGTGCGTCCGTGATGTGAGCGTTGGTGTCCATCGTCATTCTTGCGCATAGATCAGCAGAGACCAGTAGCTGGGAACGGGACACTAAATGAAACAGACCGGACCAAACTGAGTTTTCAGTTTAATTATTTTGGTATTATTACAGTACGCATACAATATACTGAAAATGCACCAGTAAACATCACTATACAATATAAGAGTTACCAACAGGTGTAGACTGGAAATATCACCTAAATGTAACCGTTAGAAGCTGAAAATAACGGTCAGCCTGTGGTCAATGCTGAAACTGACCTGCCTTGTTAGTGTCCCGGTCACATTAAAGTACAGGAAAATTATTTATGAAAGTTAAAAACTTGTCTTGTGATCATATTACTGTACCCGACTGAGCAGGGAAACTTTCTCACCCATTATATTTCACCTTCAACTCCCCCCAACTAGTACCAGAAGAAAACTCAGCTGGTTCAGAGACCCTTCCTAAAACAATTCATGGTGTAGAAGGAAAAAATATTATGATTTTCTAATCGGGTTGATTCAGTGTCAGTGATAACAAGGTTATTTTGTAATTTTATATCATTTACAAGTTGTATTTCACTCATAGCTTATTGAAACAAAAAGAAATTCAGTCAAAAGTACTAAAGCTTTAACTGATACCGTGTTTGGGTTTGCACAAAGGAGACATTTTTGGCATTTATGTTGTCATTTTTAATTATTTGACATAAACAACAAACAAAACAAAGTCGTTGAGACATGAAATGCAAAGTGTAATTACGTTTTAATAGACAGCAATAATTCGACTTCTAAGAATTGAGAATGAATTCATAAAATTCTCTTTCTCTTGCTCTCTTTCTATTGCTTTTTCTTCATTTCTCTTTGTCTCTATTTATTTTTTCTCTCTTCATTTCCCAGACTCTCTCTGTTGTTTCTTTTCTCTTTCTCTGTCTTTTTTTTTCTCTTTAGTTTTTCTGGTTCTCCTTTTTCTCTTTTTCTTTCTCGCAACATATATAGAACAAAAATAAAAATCCAAATAATGATATCACTCATAATTACATTATAGCAGCTCAGCAAAACAACATCACTAACTTCATTTCTGAGAGTTCAAATGGGAAATCAGCACCATTTCTGTTTACTGTTTAGATTATAACTGGGTAAATGTGAGCTGTGCTGCTTTGCTCTGTGCAGAAAGACTGTAATTTCCAATTTTCATAGAGTTATCGCAACTGAAATATGAGACAATATGATTATCAGTGTTTTTATATCACAGTACATCATTAAAACCAGTGACTGTCCCATCCGTTCTAGCAAGATCTGGCAATAGAGTTATCGGAAGTCTTCTTGACGTGTGAATGTTTTAAATCTATCAGCTGGTTTTGTGGTCAATGCCAGTGTCTGGATTGCAAGGACAAATCCATGTGACGCACACTGTATTACAACATTTCATATTTCTCGGCAGTCTGCGTCTGGCAAGGGCATCAGCCAGTCCTGTTAAATTCTGACTCATCCCTAAGACTTCCACATTCACACTCACCCTCTCTCATACACACACACACACACTCACACTGTGTTTTCTTGTGTTGGTGGACTATAGGCTGACATTTAACAATGTCGTCCCGCTCCTTTGTTGTTTCATTACGCTGCTCTAGGGTTCCAGTGGTCACCCTTAATTAACGGTGTGACCTCAGAGGTGTATAATAGGTCCACTTTTGTTTTTCCTCTCATTATAACTTGTACGCTATTGAATGTGACTGACTTGAGCAATATGACCAACATGATCTGTCCTCCTGAAATTTTGGTTTTATTTCTTGCCCCTGTTTCTGCTGTGGAGTTTACCTTCAAATGTGGGTGGCAGTTCCTTCCGCTAAGGGTCATTAACATTGTTTCAGGTTGATGCCAATTTGTAAATCATTCTGCACATTTTCTTGCCATGGTTTATGTCTGTGATTTATTGTGAGATCATTTTTTACATGTTGTAAAAATGTTTACATTGTATTTGTTTGTAATGTGTTTGAAGTCCTGTGGTATATACTTAAGATATATACTTATATCATTATATAAGTACTTATTTCAGACCAGAGGGTTCAGGAATGATCAAAAGACATGCTGTAGCACCTGCATTGGTACAACTCTCCTGTACGTTTACATGCACACTCCTGTAATGTATATAGAAGGGAAAGCACAAGCACAACTCCTATTTATGCTTAGATAGATACTATGTTATATGGAGAGCATCTTATATTGGTTGATTAAAGTGATTTGTAGATGTTGCATGTCATTGGCGGTCATATTTATTGCGCATCAAATAAGATAAGAGTTTGTTTATGAATACTTTTATGTGCAAGTTACATGAGAAGGTGGGTAGACTATGGCAAAAAAGTATTAAACTACACACATAATGACCTTATAAAGTGTATAAATGTTGTGTGTGTGTGTGAGGGGGGGGGTTATTAAGCAACTGACTATTATTATTAAACAGTTCATGTCAGTAATTTCAAAGAGGTTTGACATTGCATTGACAAACTGGAGCTGAAACTGTAATGAGGGACATGTGTTCCATTTATATCACTACTGTAAAGTAATGGAGGTCTAGTTTGGAGTAGCTCTTTCCTGTCCTGGGGAGGATTTTGATGCCCTCAACACAAGCACATTTTCTTTTATTGTGCAATATTGTCCAAAAATCAGAGAATCAGAGACTCCCTACTGCCAATTTAACTCTTCCATCCTTATCATAAAACCCAACCAGTCACAGTTATGTCTTCCCAACATGAGCTTTTCCCACAGTTCTCATTGACATTGTTCCCTTTCAAAGATTATGATCAGATATCCCAAGACTTTTCAACATATAGTGTAATTCTGGGGGTGCTCTTTTTCAGTTGGGGACTATTTTGGTGATCTACCAATTCTTGTGTGATTGTAAGGAATCCCATTTTCTGTATATTCCAGTTATTTTCACATATTTTCTTTTGACTTTTCCTTCTCTTATGCAAGCTTACAATATTCCACTTAACCCTCCCTGGAATAATTCCTTTTTAGATTCTCAGTAGAGATCAATATAAGGCAGATGATGTGGGTGTGGGAATCTGCTGTCTGTGACTGTTACACCCACAGGGACTTTAATGATATTTAATTCTAATACATAGACTTTAATATGGAGTTGCCACCCCTAAGCCCAAACCCTGTGTTCCAGTACTTTTGTCCATATAGTGTACCTTATTATGGACTAATGAATGTGGTTTATTTTACATTGTTCAAAAATGACACCCACCTTCCCTGGTCTTCGAATTTCAAATTTCAATAGAAACATTTATTTTTTATTGTAAAAAATGAAAGACAGTGAGGGCCAAGAAGAATGAGATGAGAGTGAATGAGAATGAGGTGGATAGATTGCAAGAGATCACATGAGAGTGATACCATCTATGTTTACCCCTCCTACGAAATACATCCCATCTGTTATTTATTTATCCATGAAATCCCTTCTCAAATGATTCCCGTAAGTTTCTCCCCTCTTCTCAGCAACGCTCTGCAGCAGTTGTGTTGTCCATCCTTCAGCTCTCAACCCCGTCAGATGCATGAGCCGGAGACTGAACAAGCTTTGGCTTGATGTCCAGTTTGATAAGAGATCCTCATCGTTGTATTGTTTTAATAACCCTGCAAGTTCCAGCAGGAGGCAGTGTTTGTGGAGGATAATCTCAAGCTGGACTGAATTCCACGGTAACTGCAGCAGTCCCAGAAGAGCCAATAGATGTTTAACAGGGAAAAACGCACTTACCATGGCAGTACTCTCCACAAACTCGATTGATATTCATTTGAAATGGTGCTGAGCTCTGGTGCCTTGACTACTCATCGAAATCTTACTGATGATGTACAGAGCGAATCACAGCATAGAACAAAGCCTAACAGTGGAATAAGTTTCAGAAAAAGTTATTAATCTTGGAGTATATGTCTTACTCTACGACTGCACAGACACAGAGACACAGGAAATATAAATATACCTGTTAAGTATTTGTCATAACACGTGGTTTGGAGTAGTTTTCTATACCAAGTATATTATTGTATGCAATAGAGATAAACAATAGAAATGTAGCGCATTATTAGTACATGAGATAAGCAATACACACCTGTATTTTAGGGTTTGTGTTAGGAACTTTACCTCCAGTCAAGGGAAATCTTCATTCTTCAGCAAACCAGGACATTTTGGACAACGCCACGCTTTACAATTTGTGGACACAGTTTTGGGAAGTACCTTTTCTATTCCAGCATAACTGTGCCCCTGTGCCTTCCAACACTTTTGCAGCTGGTGGCCTAGGGACTTCAGACATTTTTGGGATAGGGAGGCAATTGTATTGGGGTGATAGACACACTTCATTTTGTGATTTCCATGTAACGGTCTCATTGTGTACAGGTGACCTTTTATTGGAGTCAATACCAAAGGACAGTGTTTTTCAATGTGGCA
>JBBMFX010000037.1:23320755-23345308 GCA_037832545.1 Rhabdalestes septentrionalis | reverse complement strand
TGGAATCAAATTTTGCAAAAGTGGGGGTGTTGAATCCCCCCCAACCCCCCCTGTGTGCTATGCCCCTGCGTGAATGAGCTATGTGCCTCATGAAATACAGAGAAAGAATTTTACACTGTGCACACTGTGTGCTGGGCTGTGGCTATAAGGGCCAACTTTACACTACAACAGGATTAGAGAGCCATGTTAAAGAGGAATATATTTTGTATTTTGTTGCAGTTTTTCACTTCAATAAGCATAACTGATTAGAACATTCCATTCACTCCCTTGTCCACAAAGTGCATATGTGGAAAATAAGTGACAAGGTTATTTCACAACTGATAATTAATAAAAAGCACTGCTGTGCTCCTTAGAGCAAGCTTTACAAAATATTTACAAAATTAACATTTTCCTCTGAGATACTGCAGCTGTTGTGGAATATACATTTATAACAACTCAGATATTTCGAAGGATGACAGTAAGTTCAGTGAAAATCTTCAGTGTCATCCAATGAGAACAATGGCGCCTGCCTGTTCCACCCAGTAAGTGTTTAAATATCATATCATATGTGAGATACATCTTATATACAGGCATATTTACAGCTCTTGGATTCTTGTGGAGGCTTCTTACAGCTGAGGCTCTTGAGGTGAACTTTTTGTCGCTGCTTTTGTTAGTTTGCTGCTATTTTATCAATAGGTCTTCTGTGATCACTGTCCTGCCAAATGTGCTGAAGGTATCTCTGTAAAACCCATTTAAAACAGTTTTTGATCAAGAGTTTGATCACTGTTTCTCTAAAATAAAACTGTAATTTCTTGTTTTCTTATTTTCTTTTAAGTGTCTCGCATGTGGCAAAGACTTCAAGAAGCTTTGGTCCCTGCATGAGCACAATAAAATTGTCCATGGCTACGCGGAGAAGAAGTTCACTTGTGAGATATGTGAGAAGAAGTTCTTCACGATGGCACATGTTCGCAAACACATGATCGGTAAGTTAAGCTGGGGGCTTTCTAACCATCCTTTTTGGTGCTCATGCTCCCAGGCTAGAATCTGCCTAACCGTTCTTTGTGCTCTCAGCTCATACTAAGGAGATGCCATTCACCTGTGAGACATGTGGGAAATCCTTCAAAAGGAGCATGTCCCTGAAAGTCCACTTTCTCCAACACTCAGGAGAGAAACCCTTCAGGTGTGAGGTAAAAACATTTCTTCACCTATTTTCAGCTTACAGTTAAAATCTGGGTTTCACAATAACTGATTTCGTTCATTAAACACATTATCACAAATTGAAAAGCATTGGTGAGTAATTAGGTTCAAAAGCGACTCAAAATTCTCGCCATATTGTGTTATCTTTTTTATTCTCCTGACATACCACTAGGGCTGAATACTCGAATATTCCAATATTCGTTCGGTGGGGTGGCATTCGAGTTTTCATTTAAAGATTCGAATATTCGAAAGAAGAAACAAAAAACACAAGCTGTCCCGTTATTTTTTACCCCCGGGGGGTAAATTCGGACCAACCCTACATACCACATACTCTCCCTGTCACTACTTTAAGTGTTAATAAAAGTTAGTAAAAGTACTTTGTTTGGTTTGGTTGCGACTAGCGTGTGGAAATCCTGAATTTGATGAAGTCACATAGACATGCTTCAGCAGGCCTGTAAGAATGAGGAGGAGGGCAGAGTTGGGAGAAAAGCAGTCCGTGTTCCATTTATCAAGAGTGGGTCCATTCCAGTTCGATATCTTGATTTACTAAAAAACATGCAAAATTAGTCTAGGGTTCCAAGTGTTAAATTAAAAAAAATGGCAAAACAAAAAAAACAAAAGTTCCCCCTAAATGGATGAGGATGAGGAAGTGTTTTGTATCTATGAGACTGATGAAGCTAACAAGTAATGAAATTTCCTACCAATTATAAGTGAGCAAACTGAATACCGCTGTCATCACACACTTGCCTAACATGCTAAGTTGTTAAGTAATCTCTTATAAATGTGTCTGTTTGAAATGTATATAGCTAACAGTTAGAAAGCAGTTGAAAACTTGTAGTTTGGGGGAAAGAAATCAGTACGTTGGTCATTTCTGGGACTGTCTTTTCAGAACTGCAATGAGCGTTTCCAGTACAAGTACCAGCTTCGTTCTCATATGAGCATCCATATCGGACACAAGCAGTTCATGTGCCAGTGGTGCGGCAAAGATTTCAACATGAAGCAATACTTCGACGAGCACATGAAAACCCACACAGGTAATATTAATGCACCCAGCACCTAGAGTTAAAAAACACTGCAAGAATTCTTTCTACCATCAGTCAGGCATATAATAATAATAATAACAATAAGAATACATGTATTAAGGATTTCTATTAAGTACTTTTTCCCATCGAATAAACATTGTGTCTCTTTTCAATTCACTACTAATTTTGTCTTCGTGTCCGACTTGTATGAGGGAATTCTAGAGTGGTTTGAGGGCGCTATCTGAGTTATTATGACTTGTTTTTTATGTCAGGGTTTAGTATTTAGTAAATCCATACCTTAAAGCACAATAACAACAATCTACTTGGTGTGTTTGATAAGAAATTTCTTGTTTTGTAATGCAGAGGACCTACTGCCCCTTAAAAAAAATTCATGTACATTAAAAGCCATATAAAATAGCACAAATTCACAACCCCTGATCAGTAGAAAGACATAGAAAAGTCAACTAAATGTAATAGAACTGTGGTGTGTTCAAATTTCAAGATTAAAGTGAATGACCATTAGAGACAATTCACATTAAGACACAATCTTGCTTCTTTGAAACAATTTTGAGTGAAACTTTTGAAGTCAAATAATCACACATTTCACCCATATGGCATGTTTAATCAAATACAGTGCATGATCATTGTATTTGAAGATTTTAAATTCTAGAAATAGAACTGAAATTTAATTGTATGTTCTGTGGACTTATGTGGCGTAGAAAAATGACACAATGAGGCACAACCTCAAGTGTTGCTTCTTTGCAACAATTTTGAGTGGAACAAATGATGGGTTGTGTTCATTTGTCCTAGGAGAAAAGCCGTACATCTGCGAGATCTGCGGGAAGAGCTTCACCAGTCGACCCAACATGAAGCGGCACCGGCGCACTCACACCGGAGAGAAACCGTACCCGTGCGAGACGTGTGGCCTACGTTTCCGCTTCTCCAACATGCTGAAAGCCCACAGAGAAAAGTGCTTTCCAGTCACCAGCCAGCCAGTCCCTGAGGCCCCTCCTTCTGAGTATGACGGAGCATCCATCCCCAGTCATGTCGCAACCAGTCAGGTGTCCTCATTTCCGGTGGGGGCGGAGCCATGTAAGGACGCTGGCCTATCAGCGCATCCACATTACCCTTTACACTCACACCTACTTCCTCTACCACCTCTGTTCCCCACTGCAAGGACCGACTCTAGCGAGGCCTAACTAATGTTCTCTGTTCTGGTGAAGCTGCAGGTACTTCTAGTGTAGCACATACGACTGTCTGTGTATTGGGGGGGGGGGATTTTTTATTGTTCTATCAGTAATAAAATGTGATCACCATTCAAGTAGATACCATTTTTCAAAAGATTTAAAAACAGTTTCTTTAACACATTAATTAATCCATCAATGCCTGGCCAACAAGTGCATTCTATGATGGTTACATGGGAATGGGATGATTCCCATTCATTTTCATTTGCACGCCACCTAGTTGTTGTTAATCTGCCCACTTTAATAGCAGGGCTAACTCTGTCGATTACTAGGTTAGTAATCGAGTCATTTAAGGTTAATTTTGCTGGTCAGCGCATGCAGTTTAAAGCAGTGAACATTTAATTTGACCTCTAATGCACAAAATTTGTAACAATAACCACGTTCATGAGATCCTGCTGGTGTGGGTTTCCTCTCTGTCCCAAGAAAACAAATACATAAAATAACGTACCTTTTCAGAGATTGACTATTAAACACGATTTAAAAATTACTTTATAATCGGGAGAGCCAAACTGATTTCAAGCAAGGATATGATTAGAAAATGATACATTAACAGAAAGTAAATAATTTGATAATAATGCATTCCAACTGTAGATATTTAAGTTGTGTTCTGCAATGTCTCATTGGGTACAATTGAATTTTTGAGTTTTTAACCTCTAAACCTTGTCCAATTTGAATAGTTTGATAAATAAATAAATAACGGACACGATGCCATGTAAAGTAATTCATCGCTTCTTTTTACTTTGACATTGAACGTTTAAACATAACATTATCTGTTGGCCTTGGTCAAGATCAGCTCCTCAGTCTAGAGTGATCAGCTACCTTATTTTTAATGCCCTTCCTTAATGTTTGTAAATTCAATGTCTATCTCTTCTCTCATGAAATCTGTCTGATCCTTTTATATCCTGAAAATCATCTGAACAGGCAAAAAAACAAACAAACGTGATCGTGCCATTTTTGTTATATACAGTAACCGTAAAGTGACAACTAAACAGAACATTTGAGGTGTGTATGAAATTAAAGTTATATTTGCAATATATATTCAGTATACTAGAGTTTTAGGTAGAGTCAATAAGATCAGTTGTCGTAAATGCATAGCATCACAGATGTTTCTCACACATTTAGGCGTTCCTCAGACAGCAGACAGCCGAGATTAAAATGCAGTCCTTGTTCAGCATGCAGTCTATGGGGAAAGCTTTTGATTGCCTTGGAATTTGACCTATATGGAATTTAAGTCTATTTTCATACTGAACGTTGGGGTGTAAATGAACGGCATTATGCGAATAAATAGAGCCATAGAGGGGGTGTGTCTCCCACTGAGATCTCTAAGCGTATCTGTTCATTCCTCACCAACAGATAGAGACTGTTACAGCAAATGAAATACAATTAATTGAATTAGTTTTTTTGTCTGATTGTCCCATTCACTGTTGAGTACAAACCGATATTATCCAGGTATCTTATTTCTAGTCTTTCTCAGTGGTACTACATAAGTATTCTTCATCTGTGTTTTCTCATTGCGCTGACTTTTGTCTAAATGTGTTTGTTTTCTGTTTATTTTCCTACGAATATCCTCAAAACCAGTTATATATATATTACTACAAAAGAAAAGTGGGACGTATAAAGAGCCATAGAGGTAATGTCAAAGCGTATCGCATCTTACTGTAATAATCCAAAACAATTCTTCTGATATTTTTGTTGTAATTTTACAGAATTCAGTCAGAGATCTTGGATTTGATGAAAAAATTGAGTGACTTCCTTCACAATTGTGGTGATAGGAAATAGAGGTCAGAGTGTTTGAAAGTGAGTGTCTACAACCGTTTTATTCACTATCCAAAATCTAATATTTATAACACTCTGGACATCTGGTTCCTATTACCACCATTCTTAGAGTTTAGAGTGTCTCTAAAACGACTTCACTTGCATTTATAACAATCGGATTACATAGAAAATTTGTGAAATTCCTATAGAAGCATCTCTTAAGGCTGTGGTTCAATATTTACATTGCCTTATTGGCTCTTGCACTTATTCATATACTAATATATAAGTATAATCATGTTACAATTGTATGTGAACGGAGCATTAGTAGTCTTGCCCAAAGACTCTTATTGATGGGGTTGTTCTTGTCCATTAAGGGCATCAAACCCTGATGTTCTTCACTGGAGCATGATTGTTCCACCCATTGGACACATCTTTAACACCAGTGCTGAGGCAGTTCCCTACAATCCTAAAGTATTCAATACTGTCATTTTTATTTGCTTTTCTTCATGTTGAAAGGATGTAGATGCAAGCTGCTGTATGTCTATGGTGTTGGATGTGCTTTTGTTGGAGGACGGCATATTCATTTTTTCAAACATTTTGTGAAAAGCCCTTTATTTCTGTGCTTTCTGTCCTAATATAATTAGGCTTATATTAAGGGCACGTATAATATGATAAGCCAGTGGTTTATGATTTTAGTTCACAGTAAACCTTGTGGTTTAGTGTTTGAGCTCCTCTGAGAGCCAGTTCATGTCACTGCTTTGACCGCTAATTTTCCCTGCTTCGCCCAACGATCCGCTTGTTGAAGCTGCTGTTGATAGGTTGGACAAGATGGACGGTCAATCTCCACCCTGCTATGAATGACATATAAAACTAAAAGCTCATTGAATTGATGTTAAGACCTTGATTTATCAGAAGAGCCAGTCACTCACCTAGAGCTGTGATTGGTCACGCTGTCAGAGCCTTGGTTTGAGGCTCATTTGCATATTGCAGAGTCATATTGTGGAGCCAAAACTAGTCAAACCCGGACTTTGGGGTCAAACATGCTTTGATATGGTGCAAACACTAAGTTAAATGGGATCTTTGCTGCCATTCCATTAAGCTTGTCCCGCCTACAACAAGAGGAACACACATGTGGGTGGAGCTTGGGTAGGTGAAATGGTATTCGTTGTTCTTGGAACTGGCCCCAACACTAAACTAAATGTGTCTTAGAATGTGAGCCACTGCGGTAGGCACTTTAAAATAGTAGTTTTAACATGTACTGTATACAGATATGTGTGACGGTCCTGGTGGCTTTCAGCCCAAATATAAATGTATCTACTCTTAGGTCTGTCACATTGTATTCTTTGTATATTATAATAGCAGTCCGAGCATACAAGTACATGTTTTCTGAATTGTTTTCCCTCTGAACATTGTTATGCTGATGTTTTCCCTCGAAGAAACGTTGTGACGTATCTCAACGCTCTTCTAATATGTGAGAATAAGGAGGTGTAGTTTTTTTTTTCTGTACCAGAAAGGCCTGTACTATTAAGGGTCTACTGCTATAATTGATTGTGAAGCAGCTCTTTTTCTACAGGGTTAGATGGGAAACATCACATCGGAAGGATTTGTGAGAATGAAAGGATTCTATATGTTGGCTTTCCGATGTTCTCATCAGCATACTGCGACGTCAGGGGATGAAATGGACAGCAGGACCTTTTTCTGTAGCGATACTGGTGTGTCTGGAGTTGCTGTTGTGTTGTTATTTGAAAGGCAGACTTTTCTAGGAGCTATAGAATATAAAAGTGATGTTTATACTGGTAAATTGTCATTTACTGTACCACCTATTATATCTAAGAACTCAACTCATCCCTGTCCATTCTAGACATTTTTTGTATTAATGAACACTAATTACTTTGTGTATAGCTTCATTGTTTCAATTTTTGGTGCCACTTTAATTTACCTTGCTACATAGCAATGACATGAACATGCCATATGGGTGAAATGTGTCCATTTTTAATGGCATGTTATGTCAGTGTTATGTAGGAGAGTCTGAGCTGAGTTTGACCCAGTTTTCATTGTTTAAACGTTTTACACTGTCAAATGTCATGTTAATCATGCAAGTTTTATGGATGGCATACAGATCTCCATGGTATATTTCAGGCTGTTTCCATTGTAACTGCTACATTTGTCAATTTTCACATGGAAATCATATTATTCAAATCCAGCATAACTCAAATAAAGATGTGAATAATATAAATACACAAACGTGGCTGTTTAAATGGCGTCAAAACTTTTCGCAAAGTCCAAAAAGTTCATGTGGTCATTGCTTTGTAGTCCTCTAACTCGGTAGTGGTCCATTCTTTGTCTCCCCCTGCTGCCCAGCGACTGCATTCAGACATCATCCAGCACATTCAATAACTCTCTGCATGTTTCAATTCTGTCCATTCGCTTTTGATCACATCTTAGTAAGTCGTAAAGCATTGAGACGCACTCCTAATACTGTAGC
Organism: Rhabdalestes septentrionalis; assembly: GCA_037832545.1. Lineage (NCBI taxonomy): Eukaryota > Metazoa > Chordata > Actinopteri > Characiformes > Alestidae > Rhabdalestes > Rhabdalestes septentrionalis. Next base: position 23,337,626 of record JBBMFX010000037.1, on the reverse strand, counting down.
TCCGGAAGCGTATCCGATCTCCCTCAGCATCCCATTCCAGCAGCTCTCCTCCTCATCAAACCTGCAAGGCGCAGTATGTCATCATGTTATTGCGCTATATGGCAAAACATACTCAGACACTACTTGTGATTAATGAGTTCAGGTAGTTTCAGGTGTAAACTTGGCACACGTTATATCTCTAGAAGGATACGCTGCGTCTGCAGGATTAAGCTGTGGACCAGTTCTTTGGAGCGATGGGGCTCCAGAACTGTGATCAATCATCAGTACCTGATTTCACTAATGCTCTTGTGTGGCTTAATGCAATCAGATCCTCACAGCAGTATTTCAATATCTAATATAAATATTTTAGAAGACTAGAGGATGCTATTGCAGCAAATAAGGGATGAACTAATTTTCATTTAAAGTCTAAGATTGTGAACAAATACTAGAAGTCAGTAGTCACCCAAATCTGTACAGTAAATGAGCTGATGACTGACCTCCAGATATCATTCATCTCAGTGGGTTCCATCTTCTCTGTGGTGTCATTGTGTATTACGGCAAAGCCTCCCACAGCGTACAGACAACCAGCCAGCTGGATCAGGTTCAATGAACTTCTCTCCTGAGGGAACTCGATGAATTCTGACCACCTGTGACATCAGGTACATGCAACAATGAAGACAGATGGGAGAATGACCCACAATAAGAGTAACTGAAAGATGTGTTTGTTCTCCCAGTTTGTATCAAATTGAAAGCAATTTCTGTTTTGATTTTTGTCATTTTTCTCTGATGGCCTTTAGATTTTTTCTACTTTATCTCTGCTGCTGCCAAATGAATATCATCAGTAGATTTGCCAGCGATCAGGATATCTTGGTGGCGGATTTTAAGTGACACATTGCTATAATACGTGTTGAGTGTCGTACTGAGAGAACACTGATGGCTGAAAAAACACAAAATGAATTTAAAATTGTCCGTTTTGTTAAACGTATGTTGCTGAGAGAGGCAATGCTATGCTAAAAACTACACATAACTTATTAATTTCAACCTTTCAGCTAGAATGAATATGAAAACTTTTTTGTTGATGCCATAGGTAATCACTTAAATGCATCTATAATGCCCCTATAATGTATTTTAAAAGCTCCTTTAATTATAAAGTCCCTATACGTTTGCTATGGAAACTTAAAATATGTGCATCACTCACGTGTTGCTGGCAATGTCGTACACCTCTGAGTTGCTGGTAAGGCCATTGTCAGTGACTCCTGTCACTATGTAGATTTTGTTCTTGTGGACGGCAACACCAAACAGGGAGCGAGCTGTTTTCATAGGCGCCAGGTCCTTCCACTCAAACTTAGTGGGGTTATAGACACACACTCTCCTCAGGCACTTCCTTTCTCATTAAAAAATTAAATCAGCAGGTTAGGGCATGATCACATTTTCTGAGGGGTGACTTTTAATACATTTTTATAATCCTTCACACTAATGATGTAAATAAAACAATTTTTTGGAGGAAGTGTGCCCCTAATTAGTTCACGACAAACGAAAAAAAGACAAAAACCCACTTGCTTTCCGATTTTCCTCCCAGGACATAGACCAGCCCATTGTGTGAGACGGTGCCATGGCCGTAGACGGAGTATGGAAGAGGGTCTGATTCTCCCCATTTGAATGATCTGAAGGCAGCCAGGAAGAAAAGCACAGACACTGATTTTCTACAGGCACAAAGACGCGTACTGGTGATTCATGAAGAATATCTGCATTCCACATCATCTGACAGGAAATCAATTGATGGGATTTTCATTCCATTAGTGAGAACTCACTGTCTGTCGTAGATCATAACAGAGTCTAATGCGTGTTCTCCTTCTTTCAGCTCTTTCCCACCCACGACAAAGATGGAATTCTTAGCCTCGGCCATCCCAAAGAGGCAGCGGGGGTTGGGCAAGGAGGGCATCCCCAGCCATTCAGAGCTCATGGGGTCAAACTGGCCGAGAGGGAAGATAAACAACGTACAGCATACAAATTAGCTTGCATTATACTTGCTTGGTAACACTTACAAAATGTGACTGTCTACTGCTCAGTCGATTCGCTGAGCTCTTGGGGTGGAATGTACAATAGATTGAAAGAAATAGAGTGGTTAATAATTGCAGTCATATATTTCCTTAATGTTTTGTCCTAAGCGCTAATGATATGGCCCCAATATAACATAATATGTATACGCTGACAGGCTAGCCAAAATTGGTGCATTGATATGCTGTGATACAGTTTAGTACACTATATAGTTACATCCATAGTAGACTGGTAAAGCAAAGCAAATCCGTGACCTTATAATGGAATCAAAGTGTATCATATGGCCAAAATGATAAATGAGCTATGTAGTCCTAACATCTGTTTCGGTAGCGCCTTAATCCCTGATGACCTGTAGATGAATCACTGTTGGGATTAAAATGAGGTTTGGCATACTACAGGCATTTGTAATGCAGACCATTATAGACCATTGCAAACCATTTAGTAGTGTAGTCAGGTCAAGAAGTTATGTGTAAGAACAAAAGGCATACGAAAAATACTTCTCCTGTGAGGTTACCTGTAGGAAGTAAGAACTGAAGGGATCGTCTGTATCCTGCTCATTGTATATAAGACCCCCAGCCACAAAGACCTGATTCTCCTTGGTCACCAAACTGCAGTGATTTTTTGGAATCTGGGTTGATGAGGATGCTAAATAGCATTCATTTTCAGCAGGGTCATAGGCGTATGTCCCTGTGTTGCTAACCATGAGAATCAAGTTTGTTTGGAACATGCCAAATCGTGGGTTATCATTCAGGATCCCTGGCAGCATGCTCTCCTCCTCATCCTCATCTTCGTCATCCCCACCCGCTGTGGCTTCTGCTTTCCTGCTGGCTGATCCTTTGACCTTGGGCAGAATTCCTTTTTGCGCATCCTTGATGAGCTGCAGCTCTTTCTTGACATCCTGGTCGACTCTGATCAACCTGTGCCCCTCAACTTCCTCCTTAAAGTAAACTGGTGGCATCAGGCGGAACCGCACACAGTGCAGGAGATCTGGCAAGTCCTTTAGCCTTTCCCTCGGATCGTACTCAACCCATTTCATTAGGACCTCAAAGACAGTCTCTTCCTTCTCCACGTTCAGAGTATCGCAGGTGATAATGGCTGCCAGCTCTCCCGAGCCCAGTTGCTGAAAGTCCTTGTCCCTGACGAGGAACTCAAAGCGGTCACAGATGTAGTCCCGAGCTTTGGAAGCCAACCTGGGGCACTCCAGCAATAAACCTAATCTGAAGATGGCCAGACAGTTGCTCAGGACCATCTTCTGCTCCAGGTAGGTAACGCATACGCTGAAGATCGAAGGGATCTGGTACATATTGGCTACCATGAAGATGTCCTGGACATTTTGCTCAGTGAGGTTGATGGTGGAGGTGTAGATGTACCTCAGGATCATCCCCATGATTCCAGGTTCCACATCTTTCAGGACAATCTCTCGTTTCTTGCTCTCCTCCATGTCCGAGAGGAACATGGCTTTGAAGTATGGGCTGCTGGCGGCTAGCACCAGCCTGTGGCAAGGGAACTCCTGGTACTTGATCTTTAGCACGCAATCCACAAACTTGTCATTCTCCAGGAGATCGCAGAGCCCATCTTGCAGCAGCATCTGCTGGTACATCCGCGGCTCCGTCAGTGGGTCCACTGGCCCGGCGGCCATCTTGTCAGGGTTTTTGGTAGTGTTAGCGTGATACGGCAGTAGGAGGGTCTGCACGTTCTCTCCCACTGCTGGACTGATTGTATTAACTGTGTGACCCAAAGAGAGTGAAGTGGAGGCTGGTGCGATGGTGTGGCTTCTCCCTTCAGCTGTCAGGGATCATCAGCCACGTTTATTTTTAGTTCTGAGCAAAGCTGTAGGACTTGCATTTGGAGAGGCTGAAACCTGAATCTTCTCCCTCTTCCCTCCCCCCTTCTTCTCCGCCATCTTTACCAAAAGGCAGACAGCTGACATCCTGCCAAAAAGACCATCACATATCAGACCCAGAGGATGGGTTTTTTGGGGCTTGACATGATTCCTATTGACCAATGTGCAACAAGCCACACTACTAAAATTAATGCACCACAAAGGATTTTGGTTCCCTAAACAATGTAAGGCCTTTTACAGGTATGAAGAAACTTCCCATGATATATTGGTTCTTTTTTAACCAATTTGAGAATTCTTCATAATTTTTAACTACATCTCATTCTTTTAGGAACAAGAATTTCTCATAGAACCCTTTGTGGCAACTTTAATTTTAAACTTCAATTTGGGCAATAAGAATAATGTCTCTCACACCAAAAACACCTATGGGTCTGATATGTGATGGTGAGTAGAACATGGTTACTATTTGCCAAACATTTTTGCAACACCATGAGCAACTCCATTGAATAACAATTTTGGTTCTCTAAACAATATAAAGCCATGTACAGGTATGAAGAACAATGACATGATATAAAGGTTATTTGCCAATAGAAAGGTATTTCCCCAAAGATTTACATTATATAAATGTTCTAAGAGCTTCTTAAAAGGGTTCTTTTTAAATAGCATTGTATAACATGTATTCTTCTTCTTCCTATTTTTATTGCTCTAGATATTGCTGTTATTTGACTGGTTTCTAACAAAATGTGTTTCTAATGAAAAATCTACAATGATACTGCAGAAGAATGCTTTGAAGGTAAATTAATAGCTTTCTGTGTGCCCTCCTGTATGATTTTTCTCCAATTTGGATACCTTGTCAGTAGTAGGCAGGTTTTACATGCGTATATCTTACTTAAATAAAGCAAGTGGTACATATCAAAACCTTGAAATGTTATGATGTAAATTTAGGATGCAATATTACCTACTCATTACCCATGGTCCACAAGTATGTAACAATTACAATTGAATTACTTTTTTAAACATTTCTCTAGATTTGGCTGAGCTCGACTGTCCCTTGGTATTGCCAAAAAATCACGGCTAGTTCAGGTTACAGGCTTATTGACTGACCCTGTTTCTCCTGTGGTGGCTGCATCCTGATGTAGGGCATTCTCGCAGAAGCATTTGTCCATATTGTATCATGTGACAGAATTATACAAAACATGCCTGTTAATCTTCTCATGGGGGATAACAAGGGTAACTGTAGTTCACAGGTTTCCAAACGTCACTTTTTCCCCCTTTTTTGGGACACTGCTTTTCAAACGGGGCCTTCATGTGTCAGTCAGTAGAGTTTACATCCAGCAGAGTTTCAAAAACACAAGTGATATTTGGTGTAATATCAACAGACAGACACACACACAAAGCCATCTTTTTCTTTAATGGTTCAATATATTACATCTGAACAAAATATTTGGCAAGCCCATTCTCTGGATATTCAATATGGTTTTAAATAAAATGAATAAAATAAAATAAAAAAACAAACATTTATTTGTTGTTGAGTGTGTGAATGTGTGAGTCTGTAGTAAAGGCCAGATGGCATTTACACAGCAAGTGCACTTGAGGACTATTCACAGTTAAAAACGCCTTGTGCTTAAAAAACACCCTTCTGCTGAGCAGTGGCCATGGTGACGGGGGCTGCTTAGGTTTGGTATGGAAGCTTGGAATCAGTGAACCGTCACTTTCCACCCGTTTAATCAGTTTTGGGTTTGACTGCCTCCGGTTCAGGTTCCTCCAGCAGTGCTTGTTTTCGCTCTCGCTCTTTCACTAGCTGGACGCCGCAGTAGGTCACCAACAGCACAGAAAGAGTAGACAGGGGGAAGCCTGAAGGGGCAACAAACAAAGATAAACACAGTTGGTTTTCGATCAGAGTCCTTTTACAGAATATACTTCCATTGCACTAAACATAGAGTAAACAGATTACCCTAAATTTGAACTGTTAACTATAGTTTCATTCAATGCCGACTGGACTAATGGACTACGTAAAGTGCAATTCTGTGGAATGCTTAAATAATCAAAATGTATCAAAATGTATTGTTTGTCCGCACATATACTTGGCCAATAAACACGATTCTGATTCTGATACCTTTGAAAAGCAGTCTCTTGGCCACCAGCTTAGCAAAATCCAGGCTGTTCAGGGCGAGGACATTATAAAGAACAATTTGCCAGAAGTTGACAGCATTGAACAATCCCCTGATACGGCGAGACATGGCCTCAGACATAAGACCCTTTGAAAGCAATCACAAGGAAAAGAAACTTGAGTTTTGTTGCATTGAAGCACCTTAACAGCTTGTATTTATTTCTTGTTTCCTTAATAGCCCAAAGCAAATGCTCTTATTTGCCGGCTCCTATTATAACACTGATACAAAAGGATAAGCTGTATTTGATTGACAGGTGTTACAGTTCAGGGTGTATAATTTTACCTCAACAGTAGACAAGGGTGGCAGAGAAAAGAGCTTAGCAACCCACAGCTCAAAGTTCAGGCCAAAGCAGTTGAAGAAAGACCAAATGTACACCAGCTCACAGGGACCGAGCCACAGAGTTGTTACAGCAAAGGTGCAAATTGTTGCCACCAGCTCCTTGAAGATCCCATCATGATTGCCTCCGATGTAGTCATAGACATACCTTGATAGTAAATACAGGATGATCTTGTTTACGCATGCCGATATCTGAGATGCAGGCATGTGCAGCACTCATAAATTAGTCTTATTCCTTGCCAAAGAACTGGGTTTAACTAGAATGGTTTCTCAATTTGCATATATACATACATGTATATAGTCTTTCTGTAATAGACTGAGTATTACTTACTTGCACAACCAGTCATTAATGCCTCTGTCAAAGTGCCTGTATAATGGAGAGAATGCAAAAACAGTTAGTCAAAAGAAGTCAGATATATTCTATTACTTGTCAAGTGCAAGAGAAACATGAATACTTACGTTTCAGCAAAGACATACAGCATGGTGATACATTTAGGAGGCTGGGGAGGGTCCAGGTGATCAAGTCGGGAAATGGTGTTGATAACACCAAACATGACTGCTGCTTTTACCCAGTCGTACACCAGGTTTGAGTAGGCCAACCCAGCTGGAATAATAAGAAAAACAGGACATTTAGAAGTCCACCACAGAAAATCAGTTGAATTGTGGAGAGGAATTTACTGTATTACTGTAGTTTTGTTGCTGCAAACATTGTTCTAGTCCTTAGAGAAGACAAGAGATTGATTTCCGGGAATTATAATATATGTTTGTGAGCCCGATCTCATGAGTTTTGTGAAGCCATTATGATACACAATCTATTCAAAAACATGCTATGCCTTAGGCCTTTTTTTCTACACTTAATTTTTTGTGCAAGGACAATGCTTCGTTACAAGAGTTTTTCACTGTCTTTGCCTCCAGTTCATAAGGAGTTGTCTTTTGTTGTAGCCTATGAATGAACGCTTGTATGCAATATTGTGAAAATATACTACACATTTCCCACAAAATGTGTTGTAATGATGAGTTGACTCCTTATTGTTTTTAAATAGATATTATGATGTGATGGCTGCACAAAAATTTATTTTATAGGATAATCATGCTTGTTGTATTTAGACTTTGCAAGTATTACAGCAGTACTCTGATGAACTACTAGCATAATTAGGAAATTACAGTGACATTATGTTTTTCAATGGTTGGGACCTATTTCAGAAGTAAAAACATTTATCTGGGCCCTCTGGGGATCCTAAATATGCCGCTAACCCTGACTGTGAGCCATAGCCTAACCAGATTTCAGTAAATTACTAAAAATTAGAAACAGCTACAACAGGTCTTTTCTGAAAGAGTAACTGTAAAAATCTGCATGCGTGTTTTATGTATTTGTTATTGTTTGGTAAAAGCTACAATGTTCTGATGAGCATCAGTTTAATCTAGATGAGCTAAAAATGATAATATTCGCCAGTGTTAGCTTAGTGCTAGTATATTGATAAAATGCAAATAAGAGATCTGGTAGATATTCACGTTATTGAAGAGGTGGGCTATTAACATATTTATTCATTTATGAATTCATTTTGTTTGTCCAAAATGCTCTAATAAACTTTTTTTTGCCACAGGAAATTTCCAAGGTATTTTGCAGGTTTAAAGTCTTTCGTTTTTTTATTGTAAAAAATGAACATACCTAAAGACCAATCAGAGAGGTCTTTCACTAGCTTCATGTCACTGGGGATCGTCAGAATATACAAGAAGTGGAAGAACACGTCCACCACTAAGATGGCTCCAAGATGCACCAAAGCATGGATAGTTATGTTCCACATTTCTCTGGGTTTACGAGTCAAATTAGGGTTATTGGCCTGAAAATACAAGAACATATTCCTATAAAGCGAACTATATTAATTCATGGACAATATTAGAATATCAGAAATAGACTATTTAAAGAAAATCTTGATGGTTTGGTGGTTATACCAGTTTAGCATTAACTAATGCTGATATAAAAATATGTTCTTTTGCAAGGAGACTCACCTGGTCATGGAATTGATCAAAAGTCATGATGGGCCCGAAGAAGAAGAAGGGGAGGTAGAAATTGTACTTAATCAAATCCATGAAGCTGTAGTTGCCGTCCTTCTTCTCACAGTTCTCTAGGGCAAAACTCATACAGCGCATGATGGAGAACCCACAGCCCCCATAGAACAGGATATCCTGGAGCTCAAAATTGCCAGTCACAAAACCAGCCTAGAACCCAAAGAATGAATAACAAGGACAAACGAATGAATAAGACTTACCATTTCAAAAATGTCCTGATATAGTTATTCACCCAACACATGCTAAAAGTGTCAATTTTTTTTATTACTTCTTCAGCTGTTGAATTCTAAGGTTAAATTTGATAAAGATCAATATAATCTTCCAAAAAATAATGTAAAATATTTTCCAAGACACTTTTAACTCAAATTTTAGCACTAATCTAGAATCAGTTTATGACAATAACCGCCTCATGAGTAAATAACCGCCACTTTTTTAGAGCTCACAGTAAGTGAAACTGTCTATGCACGTCTATGCCACCTTAATGAAGACCTGAATGCAGTTTGACTTGGTTGAGATACATTTCAGAAGGTTACTATGGACTTCTAGTGTTTGCCAGCTAAATTAGCCACAGTTTAGCCACTTTAGCCAAGTTTGAATGAACATGTTTGTTGACTGGAATATGGTTTTGTTTACCTATATCAGGGGTGAGTGAAAAATAAGTAATTATATCAATGAATTAATACATTAATTACCTTTCATTTACTCTCAGGGCAACACAGTCATATTATAGTAATTAATGAGTAAGCCTTAAGGTTACTAATTGAATAGTAGGCCTACCATTTAGGGGATTAATCATTATTGTAATCACTTACTTGCCAGGAGACAAAGGGCTCCATCTTGAAGGTGGCCAGACTGGTGAGTCCAGCCACGAAACAGAGCCACTTTCTTTTGATGAGAGCCACGCTGTAGAGGATGATGCAGTGAGACAGGATGAGGGAGAGGTATGTCCAGCCCATAATAATGAGCACTGTCAAGGTGCCATAAAGCATGTAGATCAGGGACCTGTGCTGTAGATCAGAATGTGAACGATTATGGCTTTGGAAAATCTGTGTTCCCATCATGGAAGGCCCAAAACATGCTTAAATAGTGGTTTTCCAAAACTTTTTGTGGAAAGATTGAACATATGACCTTAGTATATCATTTAATATTATGAATGGAATTAAAGGAATATAAGTAAGGTTATGTAATAAATCTGGATAATAAAGTACATGTAAATTAATTACACTGTAGATGATAATAGTATATTCAAATTATGGCATTCTTAGTATGATTTTTAGAACTTTGCTTGTTAGTTGTAGTTTAAAGGGCCCATATACTACACTTTTCATTGATATAATTTCTCCAATCCTCCCTTCACACCTTACATGGAATAAAATGATGGACACATGAAACTGTTTTGGTTTTTGTGACATCATAAAACCATCACAATACAATTAAAATGGGCTGTATTGTGCATATATGCACTGTATGGACTGCTGGAGAGTGGGAGTGAATGAAACATTTTTGAAACTGTAACAGTCATGTTATTAATCTTATTCTTATTCATTCACTCATTTTGTGTAATCGCTTAATCCATGCTGGGGTCGCGGGGTATCCTGGGGTAAATGGACACGAGGCAGGAACTCACCCTAGCTGGAACCCCAGCCCACTGCAGATTGAAGCTCTTGTATTAAATAAATTTGTTTTCCATGATATGGGCCCTTTAATAAACATGCAAATGTTAGGAGGACCTAGTATACGAAGCAGTACGCAGATCTATTATCAGAAACAGTTATTGTTACCTTATGTCCATTCATAACAATCTTCACCGGAGGCATAAAACACAAAATCAGAATGCATGTCACATTCATTAGAACATACTGAGATGAAAAGAAGCTTGTTGTAGTTTGCTCAAAATCAACATTTTATTTAGTAATCAGTTTCAAAAGCATACAAGATACACACAGCAGTCTTCAAACACACATGCATTTTAATAGCTATTGATGTTACAGCAAGACACTAGCGAGACAGCACTCAGGAGCAATGCCAGGAACACATACCCACCTTAGGAGAAATCATAGAGCAAATTTTGGCAAAGATCACATGGCCAGAGAGGGCGAACAAGATGTGGTTGCGGAAAGTAGTGAACCACATTGCCCACTCAAAATCGGCTACATCCTAGGAAGAATAAAGTCAAAGTGAACTTTATTGTGATCTCAACGCAATACAAGGATTCAGAGAGATGAAATGAGTTCAGGTTTCGCAGTGTGCACATAGTGCAGAAGACATTGTGCGACATACAGATTAGTACAAATAAAGAAGTATACATAAGACTATGTGGACAATATGCAAGTAAATTTAGCTCAAGAAATACTGAATAATGTTTGATTTGACCAAATACGTCCTGCTTATGTGGACAGCTCTGGACAATACATATAAATAGAAATAAAATGTGCAATGAATTAAAAATTTACTTGCGAACTGTGCAAACATATACAAAATATCATCGATATGACCAGTCAATGTATAACCCCAACTCTGGACTCTGGGAAACTGTGTTCTCTCGAGAAATGGAGTTTCACCCAATACCTGTGGGATGGGTTAGACTGGTGTGTGGAAACCTATACCAGTATCTGACCTCACTCTTGTGGGTAAATGTAACCAAATGGTCTACAGACTGGTCTACAGACTAGTGAAGCCTACCCTGAAGAAGAGAGACGTGTACTGGAGCAAAGGGATGGGGGTGAGATGCTAAACTCCCATTTTTAGAAAAACATGTCTACATACTTGTCTACATACTTTTGGACATGCTTCTACTTAACAGTGTGACTTGTTTGGAATCTGAGGCAGGTAGCTTCGGTTTGATAATGTCGGCTAAGATTAGAGCTCTCTCAGTAATGTATATATACCCAGTGCAGTCTCTTATTTTACCATTTTTCTGCCAAAGTAGTGCCATCCTGGTTTCACACTGCCCTTGAAAGTCTTCCTGTTTACATTATCTACAAAGGAAAGGTAAATATTTTAGTATACACAAATAGGTCTCAACAGAGGCGGTTCTACACAGGGGTCAGGGGGGCCAGGGCCCCCTAGAATTGCTCCTGTCCCCCCTTATGCCCCCCCTGCACTGAACAGTCAAATATTTATATCTAAGTTTCTTATTGCGACATGCGCTGGCTCGAAGAACGTAACTAACGCTACGTGTCTTCAAAGCGGACTACTTAAAGCGCTACACACGCACGCGCAACACCCAATTAACGTTGGTTAATCATTTCTGAATTTTACAGGTCCACGTGGAGACTGACCAATAGTATTGATTTATAAATAAAAAAAGACCGGGTTATACATATTCCCATGAAGCCACCAGTGGGCAGGTATTCTTTTAATGATAGATTATTCTCAGCCTTGCAGAAAGTGGATCACACAAAGCCCTGCTGCAGGAATTTTTAAACACATGTCTCTACTGGGCTCAGAATAGTCCATAATTGTCCACCAAGAGAACACAGTGTATTGTATCTATATTGCTCAGTCTCACAAATGTCATAGAGGCATATTTCACTTCAACGAGTGAAAATATAATATCTTGAGCTTTCAATATTTTCCTGTGGCCAGAAATTGACCACAGTATTTGCACAAACACACTTGCATCAACACTGTGCTGAAAATCAGTAATGGTGTTCCTGACAGTTGATGACCAGCATGAAGAAGGCTAACAAATAATACAGAAAAATAGATGGACAGCAATCTGTAACTGTAATCTAGTGCACTTATAGAACAAGTAGATTTGATCAAATGGACAGGATAGGTGTAAGTGGATAATCAGGACACATAGCCATCCACATAAAAGAGAAGGGATCCTATCACCCACACACACAATAACAACCCACGTCATGTCCTTTTATAACACATTTCCACATGTTTTTCAAAAATTTTCTACAACAGTCCCGGATGCCAGGATATTTGATTTACACTGCAGTAATCCAGAGCACCAAACCTATTTCAGGATGATCTCGTTTGGCTCTTTGAAATACAAATAACCAAAGATTACATAATCTGTGTCACTGCATATTGGTGCTGGTTGTGTGTGTTTAAAAAAATCCTTGCTAATAGACTCACAGACTACACTGATTTTATGAGTTTGATTCCTAATATCTCTTTTTTGATTCCATCTCAATTCTTGGCACCCTGTAATTGCTAATCCAATCGTGTCATGCATGTAGGTCAGAGTGGGTCGGTGGAAAAATGAAAGAGCAAATACGGAGCAAAAGTGATACTTAAAATCCTGCACTCAGCTGAAAATTAGCTGAAAAAATTATAAAGTATTGACATTATTTATTGTTTAATTAGAGCTTCATTCCTCTTAGCGTCCTATTATGAGAGAAATAGTTCAGAAGCACTACAGGGACAACTGTAATTGGGTCTTTTCCGGCAGGGATGATACAGTCTCATTCTAATCCCCTGCCACAGGCTAATATTGTACAAACCCTCAGAATCAAATATGGACCTGTATTTGATGTATTATTTTATCATCTATCAGAAAGATGACATGACTTACCACTGGATGCATCTATGATCCAGCTGCCTGCCCATACGAGAGCCAGTGCAAGGACAGCAGTGTAGAGGTAGAGCTCAATCTTGGGAAGGGCTGTCTTGATCCCCATGGTCAAAATCTAGCACCAAATCCTGAAGGAAATCCATAAAGTGTAAAAATGAAGGTTGAAAAGGAAAGACAAATACATTTTATGCACCCAGACCATATTGATACACAACAGGCTTTATGGTACTTATAACTCATAAAAAAATAGAGCTAAGACATGTAGTGTAATGACAGATGGCTTTTGTGTTTTTCTTTGCTCAGAAGAGGAGATTTTAGAATTGGGTTCTTTATCTGAAGAGAGATCTCAGCGTGGACTGCTCAGTCTTGGCGTAGACTGCTGTAGAAAGTGTCCAGACTCTGAACAACACCTCCTGGTCTGAGAACAGCTCTGGACAGGATGTTAAGAAACTGCAGAGATGTATTCAGGTTAGATCTACCATTTCAGGCTGGACATTTCCACCAGGAGATGCAGGACCAGAACATCCAAGATCAATAAAGACTTGTCTCACCCAGTAATTAACTCTCAGACCTGCTGAAATCAATCAGGAGATTTACAGCCAGAACAGAGAGACTTTGGAGGAGATTCTATCCTCGGGACATTAGACTCTTAACCAGGACACATCACACAATTTTAACTGTTCATTATAACTGAGCTTTCTACCTCGCTGTACCTCATCTGCCACCCTGCCTTACTAATTCTCTCCTGCCTCTCTACCTCACTGTACCTCACCTGCCTCTCTAACCCTCTGCATCTCTGCATCTTACCCATCATGTTATTTAAGCTTATATACATCAACAACAAACCACTACGCTGCCCTTTACAGGACTTGCTCTGCCCACTTCAGATCATGTTTATGCTTGTCATGTTCTTTATATTGTATCATTAACCTTTAGTTCATTTATTGTAACTAGATTGCAAAGTATCATGGATGTTTCAGGGCCACATTTCACTATGTGTTATACTTGTATAACGCTTTATGTGACAAATTAAGTATCTTGAATCAGTCTGTCTTATTCCTGGTCCTCTATTGAATCCCTCCACCACACCAAGATTATGTTAGAGGTCCTAAACATAAAGCATTGATCAATTCAGAGTATGTCAGGTTATAATTGTGGGAGTTGGTAGATATGGTGGACGCTGAAAACTTACAGGTGTGTCGTTCTATTACCGCCAGTGCCACTGCTTTGTGTGAAATGCATTCTGGATATCCTGACCCCTACAAATCCAGGACGCTTCCAGGTATTTCTCCTACGCTTTGTGAGAGGCGAACTTTGAATTGAAACTATAATTGTGCCATTACTGATGACGTTTTATAAAATACATGAGAACACACGTACAGATAAGAACGGTGATAAAAGTCCAGAGATATTCAGGCAGCTATAGAGATTCACTGATAGATAGTTAACAGCTTTATGACATTCAGGAAATGAGCATCTGTCATAAATGCAATACAAAGATTGAGCCATCCCTCATTTCGTACATCTTCCCTGAATCTCGTTGTTAGTGCAAAAATATTGTTTTCTGCCCATTAAACCTTTGACATGTTGAGAATACAGTTAAAGAAAATGGGAAGAAATGTTTTACTGCAACAGGCTGCAAAGTGCCTTAAGATACAAGGAGCCTAGCTAAAGGAGTTCCAACCACTCAGCATTCAGCAACACCAGTATACTGATCACCGCCTGATCATCTGGAACCATCTGCTCCTGTTTCTTCACTGTTTCAGGACTTAAGTTAGATTGTTTTGTTGCGCTTAAATAATTTATATGTAGGTCAATATGTGGCTCAACAAACAAAAAACATTCCTCTGAAACTGGTCAGATTCAGGGACTGGACTGAAAATGAGAGCGTTTGGCACTAATGTGTTTTATCAATGTTGGAAAAGTGTCTTTAAAAATGAAGAATGATCGCATGAAAGACATTGAATCAGCCAGACAGAAAGACTGTTAACATAATTGAAAAGGCTTTACATGTTAATCACTTTGAAGACAGATTAAACAGTTTTGAACAGCTTCTGATAACATGCATGCACACTACATAGAGCAGCACATGTTTTCTAAATACTACAGATCACAAGTTGTTGTTCATATTATCACACAAAAGTCACACATTAAAGAATGAGGAAAGCATGAGCAATTAAAGCAATTCAAGCTGTGAAACTGACTGTAATTCTGTACAAAATACTCAATCACCTCAAAAACTCTCAAATGATGCATTTGCACCATAAAAATTAACATTAACTAATTTGTGTCCAACACCTATGTTTTGTACTACATAAAAAATGTCACAGAACTGATTCTGGCCTAAATTATTGAGAATTAATTAAAAGCAATGATTGGAATGCTTTTGACAGGTGGTCTGTTATTTTAATACAATTCAAATTTTTAAGATTGGCATTAATATAAAAAAGGAAATGAGTACATTTTAGTCACTGTTCTTCAGATCTGTCCTCAGACACCCTAAGAGAAGATATGTGGCTGGTATCCTAGATATGAAATATGACTAGTCCTGGACTTTAAACTAGTCCCTGTTTAAATCTCTCCTTTAAGTGAATAACATGCCTCGTCCTGGACTTCATAGTGATATCAATGGATATTTTTTTCCCATTCAAAAGAGAAATTCTCCATTCATAATACTATTTTACTTTTCAATCTCACTTCATAATGCTTTGTGGTCCAAGACCAGGCTTAATCCCTATCTGGGAAACCATTCAGGGGGGGGTTTATTTTCAGATGTGGACATTATGCCTGGTCCTAAACTATATCTCTCTTTTTAATGCAAAATCTCCATTCATAATGGAGTCTAGAACTAGGCCTAATATCTGTCTTTGACATTTAAAACTCAGTGGAGCGGTTTCAATGGAAAATCGTTCTTCGTAATACTGTGCAGTCTAGGAATTGGAGTAACCCACAGAGACAGCATTCCATGAGGTTTACATTTCAGAGAATAGACATTATGCATCAATTCATTGCCCAAATACATAAACTCACAAAAGGTCCAAAAAAGATGACCCCCCCCCCCCCTTAAACCCCAGCGGACGGCGTCGGCTTCAGACTTAGT
This sequence comes from Rhabdalestes septentrionalis, assembly GCA_037832545.1. Classification (NCBI taxonomy): domain Eukaryota; kingdom Metazoa; phylum Chordata; class Actinopteri; order Characiformes; family Alestidae; genus Rhabdalestes; species Rhabdalestes septentrionalis. The sequence continues at coordinate 23,321,541 of JBBMFX010000037.1, read as the reverse complement.
GACTTAAATGGGAGTGTCCCGGTTCACAGCTACTGAGAAAGAGCACCGTCAGCTGCTCCCCACAGCCTCTTCTTATTTTAGCTACAGTGCAGGGCATCTGCTATCTGCTGCGCTATGTGATCTCGGGCGGAGGATAAATCTCCAGAAACCCCTGTAAAGGCACTGGCCAGTTAGAGTGGATAAGTATAGTAAAAGAAGCAGAAGAAATCCCAAACTGAATGGCTAGAACCGAGGAGAAGAGAAGCGCATGCAGGTTGAATTTCGTCTCCCGTTAAAAGCAGCGCAGGGAGGCAGAGCGCGCGCTGAAAGTGCAGCCACTTATAATGAAGTGCCGCTCCTATAATAAAGTGGAGAGGAGCTTGGAAACGAATACTGACCTTAGCAGAGCTTTTCTGAGGAGGTCAAGCTGGTTAGGTTTTGATTTTTTTTTGGAGAGCAGGTTTCAACTCCCTAGAAAAAATGGGGGTGAAAAAAAGAAAGAAGAAAAGTGGGAGGATGAGTGTGGTTTTGTCTTAATGCATCCGTGCTGATTGTACAGTGGCGATGTGCAGTGGCTGGTGTGGATGTTGTGAACTGAGGTGGTGGTGGGTGGGGGGAAGCTGGGGGGCGTATATTTAGCTCTTTTTTCTCTCAAGCAATGCAGTAAATGGGGGAGGGCTCCAGTGCTGTCCGTCACTGAAATGCAGCTCAATGTAAAACAAAACCAGAGTGCTGCACGGCGTTCTGAGTCTAGTGTAGTGTGGTTGTGTGCATACATACACACCCACACCCACAAATATAGGTCGC
>JBBMFX010000037.1:23301816-23314034 GCA_037832545.1 Rhabdalestes septentrionalis | reverse complement strand
GGTTGAGCGCATAGCCACTGACGTACCGCTTTCCACTAAAGCTTCTTCGAGTTCCAAAAGGTGGAAACCTGAGGGCACGACACTCAGACACACTTTTACCAATGCAAGTGCGGAAAACTTTGCATGTCCCTTGTCCACACGCACTTTTTAAATATAAATATGTATAAATATTGCTATAAATGTGTGTACTTTGGGAAATGGCAACCACCATTGTCCTTAGCTGATGTATTGTAGTTTTGTATAATGAATTTACCAATTAGTAGTAAAAAAAATTAACAAATGAGTATTTTGATTATTTAAGAAATTTGGTATCAGCTTCAGAGTTTTTAATCATTGTTTCTTCACTCTGTTCGGCTGGTTATTTACAGTGTTTTCTGTGTTTCCATTTGTCAGTAAAACTGTCCAGAATTACAGGCAGCTTGTGCAAAAACTGCACCTTAAAGTAATTTCCTGCCCATAATTTATTTCTGTCTACCTCAGCACGTCTTTTATTCCTGGTGGGGTTTTTTTGTTTGTCAACAGAGCAATTACAGGCCGTTATATTTATGTTTACTTACACTGGTGGAGGCAGGAAAAGTCTCCCAAGAGTCAAAGCTTGCCCCCCCCACACACACACGTGTTAAAGTATAGACTGGAGCTCTGAATTCATCCCTCCCAGGTTTTTCAGCATGGAAATAAAGAAACAAATGATTAGAATGTCTAATGAATTTAAAAATAATACAAGTAAATTTGCATGGTAAGATGGCATTTCATTAAGTAGGTCCTTGTAGTTGTCATTTATTTTTGTTTGTGTTTGTGTTTAGATGTGGCTCTAAACATTACTTCTCCTAAATAGCCTGGAAGAACTCGTTAGTTTAAAAGAGTAACTTCTTTAGATGAAGGAAAGATTTTACTCTGCAATGTGATATTTTAGTCTGAAGAGCCTCAACACTAAGTGAAGGGGCGGGAGAGAAATACAACCCTTCTATTGGCTGTGTGGTTTATCTGGTGCCACCTATTTTTTGTACCAGGCCTCCTTTCTCTTTCCCTCCCCTTAGCTCTTGCATGCTCTCTCTGGTCTGCTCTGCCACAGCAGTCGTCACTCGAGCTCCAGAAAGAAATAAAATATCTCTGTGCCCTTAAAATGGAGCTGCAAGCGGCAGCCAATGTATGTTAGATCCCATAGAGCACTGGGTGGAGTCAGGAAGTCGGAGGGTCTTGTTTCTTTCATTTTTTTTTTGTTTTGCCCCCTCCCCGCCTCACTATTTTTAAATTCTCTCGCTGGTGACCTCAGTGTCGCCGTTTGGAGTGTTTGCTGTGGCTTTGGTATTTCAGGAGATTATTATTAGTTTGAGATTGTAAGACCGGCGACTTTGATGGCATCTCACTGCTGGGGAATGTTTTAGTGTGAATCTGTTGTAAGCCAATTAATATTGCCTTTAAAAAAGAAAAGGACACCACTGCTGTGCATGATGATAATAGTGCTTTTTTTTTTATTTGATTGATCCCTGAAGGCCATTTAAGCTCTCATGTAAGACTATCGTGTGTCACTTGGCTTAATAGTTTTTGACTTTCGGTTTAAACTGTTCCAAAGGCGCTGCTTGATATGTCATAAGACATAAAGTGACTTCTAGTATACCCACAAGGAGCTGACATGTCTTATGGTTGAGTTACTTTGAATGTTGTCATATTTTGTATATATACTGTTTCTATTTTTTTTTTATATTTTGGGTTTTTATTTGCTGCATTTGTGGGAAAAATGAACCAGCTATGTTGCTGTTGAAACAAATGCTATGGTTGTATCAGTTCAGTTTATTTTATTTGATATGTTACAGTGCTGTCAAAAGCCTCAAAACATATCTCAGCTTGGCAAATGCTATTAAATATGTTGCTTGTTTAATTGCTTTCAGTTTTAAAAGTTGTCCTTTATGGATTTCTAATGCTAGTGCTCTAGGCATCATCTAATAGCAAACTAAGTCTGGCCACCAGCTGAAATGCTAGTCATGAAATAATATGATACGTTACATGTTTTATGTGTGCTGGATTTTTGTTTTCCTGCCAAATACCCATGGACAGTGTGGTCAACTGAGTCATTTGGACCAGATTCGTCAGGTTTCTCCTCCTACTTTCATATCTTTTTAGCTCTTCAATGTAGTTTCACCATGTTTTTTTTCCACTTTCTTTGAACCAGTTTCGCTGTCCAGTAGCAGTCTAAAGAAGAAGAATCGGCGGAGCCTCTTCAGCTCGTTCTTCTGCTGCTTGCGGAACTATGAAGCTGATCCTCCTGCCACCACTAACAACAACACCAGCCCTCTGCCGCCTCCTGTGGAGGAGAACGGAGCCCCACCTAAGGTGAGGTGAAAGAAGAAGGCTTGCCCTGGCTTTCACCAGAGCTTGTGAAGTTAATTATGGATGGGAATGAGCTTTGGCATATGTTAAATTCCTTCAGCTTGAATATAACATTTTCATAATCACCTGTAGATCCTTTTATAATATTCTAATACACGAACCTAGGGCTGTAAACCTTGCAACGGTGTAACTGTCAGATTGCTCAAGCTGCTATTTGGCCATGGTTCTATACACTTTTGTCTGCTGTAACACCTTGGATCCAGTTTGTAAATGATATTTAGCAGAAAAGCAAAAAAAATCAACTATGAATCTCAATTCTAATGTAGAATGGTAATTTATAATGTACATATGTTAGCTGAAAGTGGAGAAACATTGCAGTTTCTTTATAATCCTGTAATCTAAACTATCCATACATTGGACACTGTGCTGAAGTTACGTTTTTGTGGAAAACGACAAACATACAGGCATATACTTCCAAGACCTCACCCTGGATAGACAAGGACACGCTGACACAAAGCCTTTTAACAGCCAATGAGTGTTGGACATTAGTTTGAACAGAATTTCAGTTCAGATGCAGCATTGCTTCATCACTTCTGTTACTTACTTTGTATGCAAAGACCTTAGGCCATACAGCATTGGGATATTTATGGAATTGCAATACTTACAGAATTGTAATACACAATGTATCGAAGCCTAGTGCATTGGGAGGTCATTGGTGACTTCCTTTCCTAAAATTAGACACTGTTGATAACCTTTTTGTTACTAGACTTGTTAAAGCAAGGGAAACCTCTTGAGTACTGTAGCTTTCCTGGACTGAAAATTGAGCAATGCTGATATAGACATTTGTTCTGTTCGACGTGCTTTAGTCTGCTTTGTGCCGAGTTATGTAGTTCAGCCCATCCCGCCCTGTGTATGTTCCGTTTTGTTGATAGACCTCTGCATTCAGTTTCACCTTAAGTGTGCTGTCATTTCTATTTCATTGTTACCTTTGTAGACTGGTATGTGTCCCGTGTTTGTTGTATCACCTCACCCTCTACTGTTTGTGTGTGTCTCTGCGTCTTCATCTCTCCTGGTGTGTCGTGGCCCAGTGTGAGCAGGCTGAGGTCATCCCTGTTCCCGGTGTATGTATTACCCCTTTCCGTTTCTCCTGCTTGTGTTTTTGCATGCGGAATGGAGAGGGGAGTGATTTCAGAGCCTCCTTTCTGAACTGGACTCTGCTGCGAAGACTTTTGACTCATTATGATAACCTTGGATTGCATGCACTGCATTACCTTTCCAACACTGCTGGGCTGACTGGAGTGTTTCTGGCACAGTTTCATAAATCAAGACTATTTGAAACACAGACTAACACTGTCACATACCAGAGGCTGGCATCAGGAGAAAGAGAATAAAGAATAGTTCACAGGCAAGAGTGCAAAAATTTCAGTTGTAATAATAAAGCAGCAAATTAAAATATACAATATATTACTGGCTTGGAAACACAGATGCTCACATACCAGAGACTTGCGTTAGAGGAATATTGCACAAGAAAGAGCACAGCAATTTCAGTTAAGTATTGAAAAATCTTGTAAATCTAAATTGCTGTCTCTCTGTCTTTTCCAAAATCTTACCTGGAAACCACTATTGATGATCAAAATAAATATATCCTTGTTTTGAAGAATGGGTGGTGAGGGGTTGCGGCTTATGCTATGCACACACACTTAAAATGAGTAGAATCCGTGTAGGAGAGAGTACCTGCCTTTAAAAGCTAACATTAGAATGTGTACAGATAATATAAACACTTAATAATTTCCAGACCTCTCCTCATGAAAGCACTGTTGTACAGGTTAGGTCTCATCAACAACCCTATTTCGCTTCTTAATTCAGTTAAATCAGCAGCGGCTGATGGTTTCTCAAATCCTCGTAAAGACTGGAGGTGAAATCTGGAACGGAACCTGTGTTCAATTTTAAGTACCGTTTTCAAACGGAACAAATATTATATAATACTTTTGTTTGTTAACTTGTTTATTTGCCTCCAGAAAGTTCCTTATTGCTCAAATAAATTACATTAAACAATTAAATGTAAAATTAATATTAAATACCAATGTTGTAAATGTAGTTTTGAATCAAAACCCCCTATAGATGTTTTGTTGTTACTTACCTTGAACAATAAACCATGTATTATTAAACTGAGCAGTAGGTTAAAGCCAAAACCTAAAGTGCTAAACTGTACCTAAGCCAAAACCTTGTTTTAATACTGTTAATGTTGAGACCAGTTTCAGGTTTATGTGTAGGTAGTCTATCGTAATAAGTTGTGAATATATTTTGACATAAAATGAGTTGCTAGTGAAGATTGGACTGGATTTTTCATAATACAACCACAGAAATCATAATTTATAGAGCTTGTAAGTGACTCGAATAAAGTCAGTTGATTGGTGTGCGTGGCAAGAGCTCGGCCTTCTCCTCCCTCACTCTGCTTTGATGAAATGCACCAAGAAGCCTAGTTTGAACATTGGCAGCAGTTTCCATTAAAGACAAAGAGTAAGAAGCACTTTGATACCTACTTTTGTGTCGTTGGACTGTGAGCCCAGTACAACTTTTCTTACTGTCTTAATTATGAAGGTCTTTCTGTTTGTCAATATCAATGATCAATATAAATGTACCTATCAGTTTGAAAATGAGTGAACAGCAGTGTTTTGCATGCGCAGCCTTTCAAAATTTTCAGTGTACTTGATTTGAAAATCTATTGTCTGTTCAGGTTAATTTTTTGATTTCTTTTTTGTACTTGATGATGACCGCTCTGCTTCTCATTAGACTGTATAATTACCAGGCTTTGGGCAAGCCAGTGGCTGTATGTGTCTTTGAAGTGTGTTGTCATGTAGCACACAGGAACAGGTTCGTTAGTGCACTCAAATTTACTTTGCTGAAGAGATTAGTTTGATTCATCCACTTAAAAAAAGACCAGGATTATAGATTAGGTTAGGCCAACAACATAAGCTCCTGCACTCCTGTGCTGTGCAAGAGAGTGGAGTCTTCACCTGTAGGTTTTGGGACCAGTTTGAAAACAACTGACTGTGCGAACAAGAAGTGCTAATACTTGCATTGTGCTATAATCCCTCCTTCTTTCCCTTTTTGAAGAATTTGAGGCATATGACTGGAATACTGCCCGAGTGCATTCTTTTTTAACATCTTAACATCCTTAAGCTATTGCGATTCGCTCCGTGGAGTTTATCAGCCATCCTCCCCCTTCTCGTCTGATAGCATCTCCTTTCCCAGCGCACTCATCCTCCCTGTGTTCTGTTTCCCCAGCCTCCAGAGAAATATCTCCTCCCGGAGGTGAACATCAATGACTATGGCAAGAAGTGTGTTGTAATAGACTTGGACGAGACTTTGGTACACAGTTCATTTAAGGTAGGCAAGTTAATAACCGACTACTGCTGCATCCCCACAGATTGTTCTCCAGTAATGCCCTAACAATCACTGCGTAGGTTGTTTGAGGCATGCACAAATACTGTAACTCAGCTGAAAGGGCTATTGAAATGCAGCTCGGTTTAAGCGTGATGGAGCTTGTGGCCCACAATGTTTAAATCAGCAGGGTATGCACATGGATTTGAGCATTCACTGTACATTCACTGCTGCTCCTACTGGGAATAGATGTGGAGAGCAGCACTGATTTTAGCAGCTCTCTGCATCTGTGTGATCTGAGTTTATGGTACGAGAGGGGCCAGCAGTCAGACAGCTAACGGCCATCGCTCGATTTGTTCCAATTAAATTTGTCCAGGTTTGGCATAATCCCCCTTTGTCTTCTACCTAATCCAGTGTTAGTGATTTTGAAAATGGACAACAGTGGCATTGATGTGTATAAATAAAAAGCAGTGCATATTTTATGAACTGGGAGATTCTTCAACCATGTCATTGCCACAAAGCTGTATCATTGAAGCCAAATATCAAAACTAAGCAACAGAAACATGTATAAGGGAACATGTATAGTGGATAGTTTGTTTGTCTAGCTATTTTAGAAGTCTTGTTTTGTGAAGGGCGCTACAGTGTATTTCTTTGAGCATGTGAATGAGAACACAAACATTTTTAGTGATAAATAAAAGGGCTTTATTACTTTTTTTAATTTTTTGCTGTGTAAGTGCAATGATGCCACCTGGTGTTCATTTTGATTACTACTGGCATTATGTTCAGACAGTATCAGTTACAGTTGCTCTTTATAAACATGTTGTATTTTCCCAGCACTTCCTACATTTATTCATCAGGTCATTTTGTGATTTGTTTGTTTGTTTTAAATCTTATAATGAATTGTACAGTTGTGTATGCAATTTTGATGTTTATTTGTATATTTTCTCCTCACAGCCTATCAGCAATGCAGACTTTATTGTCCCAGTGGAGATAGACGGGACAGTCCATCAGGTACTGTAACACTCTTGGAATCGTCTGTTTGTGATAATAAAATGAAGATTTCAAAGCAGTCGTAACGCTGTACGGCAATTACAACTGCTTGCTTTCAGGTCTTTTGAGGTGCCTTTATGAATTAATGGCTGTCGAAGAGGTAAGCATGGTTGCTACCCTGTTCAAGTAATCCAGGATAGGCTGTGTCTGTCCTGGTTGGCCTATTCATGATTACTTGCACTGGGTGGCAGCTTTGTGTCTTCACAAAATAGCTCTCACCATCACTGTGCCATGATGTGTATTCGTCCAACTCTGTAATTCCTGGTGTCCCGTTAGGATGCTTATTGGGAATGAAGATGAATGTTTTAAGGGATGTGTGTTGTTGTTCTAGGTCTATGTGCTGAAGAGACCGCATGTGGATGAGTTCCTGCAGAAGATGGGAGAATTATTTGAGTGTGTGCTCTTCACCGCCAGTCTAGCCAAGGTTTGCCTGCTACCCAGCACACTTTTAATGCTGCCTCTTTCAGAAGGGGGGGGCGTGTTCATATGTTTTGCCTGTAATGTAAACACTGCTTACTTTGACCTTTGGCACACATGGTATGTGTGCACACAGCTCCTCAATTTAACACACCAGTGCTTTCATTCTGCTCTTACAACACTGCTGTCTTGTGGTTCTTTTTAGTGCTAGAATCATCTTAACCGATCTTGTTACTTGCATTTATGACACTTGTGGTGAGATTAGCCCATTATTGGTTTTTATTTTGTTTGTTTGTTTTTGTTTATTTATTTATTTATTTATTGATAAAGTATAAGAATGTTTCATTGTGAGGCAGGGCTTGTTTACTGTGATGCTTGTTTGTAAGCATGCCTAAAGGCTTGAGAATGGGTGGTGAACACTTTTGCTCTACTCCTAATATCTGACCCAACCCTCTTTGTCTCTGTATGGCCAGCATTTGTTTTAGCTGCTAATGCATGGGTAAGTGTCTCGATTGCCACCACGACTCCATGCCCTGGTAGCGTTAGCCCACAGAGCCTAGAAACAGACACCGCCAGCTTCTCACTATTTTAAGAGCTTATGTTTTTTAGCTGGGATGCTTTACAGGTCATCGTGAAGTTTCCTTTGTTGCTGTGATACAATGTCTCAGATGCTGCTGCTTTTGTCGTTAGCTGTACATGGCGCAATAACTGTTAAGAGCCATGGCTGATTGTTCTAGAGTAGTTGCTTTGTTTTTTAGGATGCCCTAGCCTGCCTTTTATGTCTTTTAGGCTGAGAACTTAAGTGGCTGAATGCTTATTAGCTAGGCTCTTGGTCTGAAACTCCTTTATATTCATGTTTTATTAATCAGGTAAGTCCCCTAAGGTTACAACCTATGTTGTGTGGAAGGCCTGCATGTCATTCTGGTTCTTTGTAGAATTTCTTTTGTAGCTGGATTGTGTAAGGGGTTTTTTTTCCCCCCATTGATTTTACATTTTCATCTGACAATAGGTTATGTGCGCAACTGGGTGATTGTGTTATAACTTTCAGTTATTTTAAGTCCTGTGGTTCATAACCACTCTATTGACACAATGGATAGTTGACTCTTTGACGTCTCTGCTGCAGTATGCTGACCCCGTTGCTGACCTTCTGGACCAGTGGGGAGTGTTCCGGGCACGACTCTTCCGGGAATCCTGTGTGTTCCACAGAGGAAATTACGTCAAAGACCTCAGTCGGCTTGGGAGGGAGCTGCATAATGTCATCATAGTGGACAATTCACCCGCTTCCTACATCTTCCATCCTGAGAATGCTGTGAGCCCCGTTTGCAGTCTTTCCTTGCAGTTCATTTGCTTGTTTAGCAGTGGTGTAAAAAGCTGAATTCTGTTGTTAGTTAATCATTATTAATATGCTTATTAATATACCCTCATTTTTGGGGGGCTGGAGTAAAATGATCTGACAAATCTAAAAATCTTAAGTTCTGAAAACTAATTTACATTCTTAATACTTTAGCAGTGTCTGTCATTTATCACTTTTTTGATGAAGAACTTAATCCCCCCCTACTTTCAAAAAATGTCAAACTTGAAATCAGTCAAACTTGAAATCAAAATTGTATGCCGAGACTTTTATACCCCTAAATTTTAAAAGATGATCAAAATGACCCATGTAGCTTCATGTGAAAGAATATGCATGTCTAATACAAATACAGTTTACAATACAATTACAATACAAACACAGTGTATTTTTTTAGTTAACACCACCTCTCTGTGGAAGATACATTTGAAAAAAAAATGCAGAAGTTTGGGCACACTTTCGATCAGGACTAATGGATTTCCTTCTAGTCACCTTCTAGAAATATTCATATTTATCTTGCGTGCAAGATGAATTTAAAATCTATCCATGGATCCAGGCACAGTGAAGGCCGTTAAAAAGCTTTAATATATACTGTTTTAAAGTAGTTAAAGATTGAATTTGATTTATGTTTTAAATAATTTTATTGTGATGTCCAAAACATTATTGATTCTATCTATTTAGTATAATCCATTCTGCCTTTGATCCCCACAACACATCTTGTACCTCGGGCTGCCATACAAACCCAGAGCATAATACACCCCACCCCACCCCACCCCACCCCTATGCCTTACAGCTGACAAAGTGCCCTTTTACAAATTCTTCAGCCTTTGTTTCACCAAACATACCTTTGGTGATTATTCAGCTTTTGTTTCATCCGACCACAGTACTCATTTCCAAATTTTTTCGAAGATAAGTCACAGTTAAGGTTCACTTCTGGTGACCTTTTCCATGTAGATGTAGACAACACAACAGTGCATTTCTTTGCCATCCAAATACTCCTATAGGCCCGTGATGAGAGTTCCCTTTGCATAGATAACTTGTCTACAAATGGTTTTGTTTTTTTGTTTTTTCTTATTTTGACTTCAGGAGGTCTCCTTCTGTTTATCAATGATATTTAGAGTAGTAAGTGTAGTAAGAAAGCAGAAATTGTTTTGAGAGGGTAAGAACAAGTTTAATTGTTTAAAGGGTGAATTGGAATTGTCTGGATCTGACATGGATTATAACTTTATGAGTCAAATAGACCTTACCCCCCCAAAACACTAAATCTATTCAAAATTGTGGCAGAAGTTTGTCCATTTAATTCAAATACTGAATACAACTATATCTATTAACACGCAACCATATTTTTGTTATCATTGACCCTTATATGCGCCCAAATTAACAAGGTCATGTTTTCTTCATAGGTTCCGGTGCAGTCATGGTTTGATGACATGACTGACACTGAGCTGTTGGACCTGCTACCGTTCTTTGAAGGACTGAGCAAAGAAGAAAACGTTTATGGTGTTCTGCAGAACCTCAGGGCCAGGTAGCAAGCTAAGCTGCCCAGCCTTAAGGGGGCGCAGTGGAGTGATCCGATGGGGGGGGCACTGTTGATTTCGCCTGTCCTCTGCTCTCCCAGACATCACTTAACAGCAGCCCGTTGCTCACTACACAGGAACAGCAGACCACCGTCTGCAGCCCACCAGGGAGACCCATACAGTGTGATGAAAACACCACTACACGCGGACCTTTACTGCTCGAGAGAGCCAGATTTCGCTCTCCTATTAAGTGCTTAATAATAAACCAAAAACACCAACTCCTCCTTTCTTCCCTTTTAAAATGATAGACTTCAAGTGCAGATCTTTGGGTTGTTGCTATGCAGGCAGGCTGTATGGCCTGTAGAAGTTTAAAAGACTGTTTTGGGGGTTTTTTTTGTTTGTTTTGTTTGTGTGTTTTCCTTCTTTTTTTTTTCTTTTTTTTTCTTTCGCTTACCCAACCAAGTGCCTTTTTTGAATGTCATTTTTAACGGGGGGACAATACATGTTTTTGTACATGGCATCTTTCCAGAGAATCTTTTCCAGAATTCTTCTCTTTAAATCGGAGGCGAGTCAGAAGTGTTTTTGTAAAGGCACTGTTGCTGAAGCCAGAGGGTTTTTTAAATTGTGGGTAAATGTCTCCATCTGTGTTCTTGTTTTCTTTTGCTTTTGCTCGTGCCATCATATAGACAAAGTCTTTATTGTTCATTCTTTATAGACGTGTGTATTTGTTTGTCTTCAGATAGCAAAGGAATGCATTTGCACTTACGTTAATTTTACGTGATCCTTTTCTTTTTCCGAAAGATGATGAGCAGCAGTCTCAGACTGAAGATTGTACTGTGCCAACGGATGGTTGTGTCCGGCCCATTTTAATGCCATTCACTTGCTGAAGCTCATCATCAGCATGTGGGTCCATTTTAGCAGGTGACCGAAGTTCGAGTTTCAAAATTTAAGGTAGAAATTGGTGCTGTGATGGCGCCGCCCACGCCGACAACAGGGTCTGGCCATTTCAGCATTCAACCAGAGATTATAGCAAGTTAGAGTTATGAGTTGAATTTTAGTATTAATATTCGAGTGCTTTTTTTTTTTAATTTTTATTTTTTTTAGGTGATTTAAACTGTCTGCCTTTGGTGATATTTCTTTGACACCATGCGGCTTAAGCCCTGCCCCCTTTAATTCTCCTTAAAGGGGCAAGCATCCTTTTCCTCCCAGGATGCGCAGTTGCAAATGTATCCCTTTTATTCTTTTTATCAGCTTCATTGTTTGATGTAGTTGTTTTCTTGAACGTGGTTCATTCGAGCCATTTCTGAGATTTGCTTTGTTTTTAAGGTTTTTTTTGTTTTTGTTTTTATTTTAATTTGTTCAGAGCTGCAACCTGCTGCTGCTACCGCACAGCGGATTCCAGCACATTACAGACGCCAGAGCGGCTGGAGATGCATGCTGTTAGTGCCGGGGTCTGATTGGTGGGCGTTAAAAAGTGCTGAGCCCCCCGTGGCCAGCATGAGCAGCTCGCCGGCATGCGTTCTCGTCCAGAACACTTTTGCCCGAGGGGCCATTCAGAGGAGTGCGCTCGGAATGTAAGCTCTTACCGAACTGTAGATTCCAGGTGAGTGTGGCCCTCACGTGGACGCTGGTTTTAAAAGATAAGTGGTTTTTGGTTCTGGGTGCTGTGTCTGGCAAGGCTGTAAGTGTGGAGCCTCCTTCACCACGGTGCCTAGGAGAGGAGCAGCCGCGGCCTGTCGAGAAGAGCCGCACGCAATAACCTCTCTGTTTCCTCTTTACGCGACACCACGCGTCCCTTTCAAGCTATCCATGTTTATTTCAGTCTATTTCTCTCTCTCTCTCTCTGTGTCCCTTTTTGCGCTACCTCTCTCCATCCTTTTCTCTGCAACCAAGGCAAGAGAGAATTTCACTGTTTTCAGTATGATAATCTGTCAGTATTTGGTTTAAAATGTTAAACATCTATATTATCCTGCTGCTGTCGTTTCCTCCTATTTCAGCTCTGTACAGCTCCTTGTGTGGTTTCTGGTTTCAGGTCTGATGACTTATAGATAATCCTGATCTCACGGTGTAGAGATTGAGAAGCTACAGATATAGATTTGGATTGTTGGGGGGGGGGGGGGGGGGGGGGGGGGGGGGGGGGGGGGGGGGGGGGGGGGGGGGGGGGGGGGGGGGGG
>JBBMFX010000037.1:23246987-23266548 GCA_037832545.1 Rhabdalestes septentrionalis | reverse complement strand
TGTCAGTAACGGTAACGGCGTTGTAACGGGGGAAACAGTAACTGGTTTGATTACTCGTTACTGAAAAAAGTATCGCCATTAGTAATGCCGTTTATTTATAGCGCCGTTATTCCCATCACTGCTTGTAAGGAAAGGCAACAAAAAGAAAGGGCAAGAATTATTTTAAAGGAGTTTAGTGGCCGAAAATGGAGTGAACATGCATTAAGTGCTCTGTACACAACTGGCCAGTATCGTGTCTGGAGTCTGTGAAAAGAATCTCCATTTCAGGATGTAGGATGCGTGTTTTGTGGTCAACAAACACCACACCAGCAGTGAAATATGGGGGTGGCAGCATCATGTTGTGGGGGTGCTTTTCCTCAGTGGGAACTGGGCATCTTGTTAAAAACTGGAGGATGTGTGGAAGGTGCCAAATACAGGAAGATAATTACCTCCTTTGGTCTCCTCATCACCTAATGCCTGGAAGAAAATTCATCCTCAGACGAACAATGATCCCAAAGCAACAAGTGGCTGAAAAACAAAACTGTGAATATTCTCCAGTGACCAAGTCTAAGTCAGGATCTTATTCCAGTTGAGAATCTATGCCACTATCTGAAAACTGTGGTCCATGAATTTCTTCTAACCAACCCGAACAGCCTGGACTAAATGGGTGAAAATTGTTCTCAAACAGAGGGCAGAGTTGGTATTGCAGCAAAAAGTACTAGTCTGAGGGGGATGAATTCTGTGTTTCATTTTTTAAATCATTTTGCTGAGAAATACTGAATATGGAATTCCAACATTTATTTTGTCACAATACTGGTTCCCAATTGAAACATTTTAAACACACTCATGCACACACACACTTTGGGAGACAAAGTATGGTGACAAACATCTTTATTGTTGAATTCAGGAACTTAATGGCAATCTTAATGCTTCAGCATACTGGGACAACACCATGCTCCCAACTTTGTGGACCCAGTTTGGGAAGAACCTTTATTCCAGCATGACTGTGTCCTAGTGCACAAAGCAAGGTTCAGAAACTGACAGGCCCACAATAAGCCCTGACCTCAACCCCATCCAAAACCTTTGAGATGAACTAGAAAGGAGATTTTGAGCCAGACCTTCTCATCCAGGAGATTGTCCTGCAATCAGAAAGCTGTGAGTTTGGATCCCAGGACTGATAGTGACACCACTGAGATACCATTGAATTAGGTACCGTCCCCACGCACTGATATATCTGTGTTTTTTTTACTGGCCCCCCACTGCTTCAGTTGGTGAATAGGTTAAATACAGAGGAATATTTTGTGTTTTTCACACTGTGCGCTGTGTTCACATATGGCACTAAATGGTCACTTTATTTTAAACTTTAATTTGTGACTAACAGGACTTAAACACTACAGCAACAGTACATGAAATTAAATGTGGAACCCCTTGGGCACTGGACAAGCACAGCTCCACTTACAGTGCAATCAATGTTTGCTTATGTCTTTGCCGGCTGAAATACACAGACAGTGATTGGGTTGTACATGTAAGTGTATATGCAGCAGGATTGTTTTTCACAAACCTGTTTCTCACAAATCAAGGAACGTTTGATTGCCCCCCTGCACCCCCACCCCTCTGTCCTTATCCGCAGCTTTTCTGTCAGAGTGTGGTGACAACCATGAAACTAAATCAGGAATTACACCAGTAGATGAAGGAGAAATGGTTTGGGCGTGAGACTTTACTGCGCTGCCAGTTTGGATGGATATAAATAATTAAATCTGAGTCGAAGTAAGCCTTTGATTCTAGATCTCTGTACTTTTTTTTTTCCCCAGGAGCTCCGGCTAGCTGTGTAAGGATGAGAGTGGCTGACCCAGGGGTGGAGAGGTAATTACTGCTATCATCACTCAGCAAATAAAACCTGCCAAGTTCTCCACAGGCCCCCTCCAAAAAATAGTCTCTCCCAAAGCAGAGGTTTCTCTCTCCAGCCTCTCCTCACGCTAAGTGTAGCCATATTAAACCCATTCGTTCTGAAGGACCCAACCCCAGATGCATAAAATAAAGGGGTATTAAGCTGCAGTTTAATGTTTTCATTGTCATGTTACATAGTATTCTGCAGCTCAGGTTTGTATCTAGCACCTCAACCACTGGAAATCCCTATATGGGTTTGATCGCCCCCTGCTGTTGGTTCTCAGAACAAGGGTTAACAACAAGAAAGAGCTAATGCAACACAAAGCTCCAAAACACTCCCAAATGTAGTTAGATTTTACATTTATGCAATTATTAATTCATAATAAAAAGTAGAAATGCATTCTTTTTCTCTAAAGACTTTTTCTCCAAAAACGTACGGCACCCCTGCCCGTCATGTGAAACAGCACAGGCGTTAAGTGGTGAGATTTGTATTCATTTTATGCCTGACGGTCATGTTTCTCAGCAAATAGATTTGATTTCAATTTTCTCCCCAATTTAGTCATGTCCAGTTCCACCAGCTTAATGAGATTTCTCTGTACACATTATACCACAAACACTGTGAGGATTAGTGTCCAGTGCATCATCACTGGACAGCTCAGTGTGCTTGAAGGAGAACACTAACTTCAGCTAACATCATTGCATTAGAATCCTTTGGCAGATGCTTTTACCCAAAGCAACAAACAATATGAGAACACATTCAAGTTTCAGAACAGAGTGAGAACCAGAAGAGAGTATTAAGTGCTACATTTTATGTAAAAGTAGTGCAAGAAGATTGTAGTGCATTAGGGTAGAGATGCTCTCTGAACCGATTTCAGGAGGTTTCTGAGCGACTCTGGTGCTCTTGTCAATGTAGGGAGCTCATTCCCCCAGGGGGGGGCCCCGAATGAGCCCAGTCTGGACTGGGTATGCCTTGTGTGTAGGGATGGCCGAGCCAGACGATATTCCCTGGTGTAGGCTGAATGATAGGATCATTGTTATTGGGTGCAGATCCAGATGTAAGCAAGTGACTCGAACTCAGGTAGTGATCAGCAATTGGGTGCAATGAAACTTTGTTAATTGGTTGAAAAACAATTAATCACCTTAAGTGACGATGGGAGGGGTAGGGCTATCCCATCCACCCAGAGAGAACGAGGCCAGTCTCTTGGCCTTCCAACCACACATGACTGTGGTATCACAACATTAAAGTAGTACAGTGTCAACAATGTATACTGAATAGGAAAACAGAAATGGAAGCATTCAAGGGTTTCATGTGTTCATTTGGCCCACACAGTGTGGAGAAAAAACCTGAAATAATTAAATTAAATACGAGGACTGCTGGCCCTCTAAGGCACCATACGATTGAAAAACAATTTTTGTCTTTTTTCTTAGTTAATGCAGAGTACAAAACTTTGAAATTGTGTCATTTACTCCATACATCATACAGCCTATATGTGCAATCTAACATTTTTATGTTCAGTTTTCATGATGTGACAAAAACAACAATTATCTTTTACATGTATCCACCTATTCAGGTTACAGCAGATGCCCTCACCACCTAATTCAGAAGGTTTAAGGAGTGTTTAAGTCAGAGCAGAGGCCATTTACTTGTGTAAGTCTTAAAGTGACAATAAAGTTTAATTCTAAAGGGAATAGAGAGGTTGAACATTGGTTATCTAAAAATGAATACAGAAAATAACACAGTGTGTAAGGAACGTATCTATCATGTGAAATGGGATTTTTCGAAGTAATAAAATCACATTAGAGACAATGTCACAGTTAAGTTGGTGAGTTTACTGAGGATTAAACGTTCGATTTATGTCCCTTTAATATTTAATAAGTGTTTGTGACTACACTTATGCTAACAAGTCAAGTGTTTGTTCTCTTTGCAACTAACATTCACAGAGAAATGAAACAATGCATTAGACTCTATTGCACTCAATAGTAATGCAGCAGATAATCGGATGTCTCTATTTGCACATTATGTAAGAGTTTGCTGACAGCCGGGCCGTCTGAGTGTCGGTGGACCTTGTGGGGCAAAAATACATCAGTGCAAACATTCCTTTTGCCTCAAGGGCACGTGTTTGTGGGTGTGCTTGATTCACCGCGCCCCCTAAAATCTGAGGAACAGCTGTTGAAATGCCCCATTGGCACTAATGCACTGGCACTAATATACTGTCACAACAAAACATCTACGCATAAACGTATTTGTTGTACCTTATTATTTTGATTGAAGACAGACATTGATGAACTCAATGTCCTTTCTTTTTTTTTTTATCCCTGTCATTGACACAGTTCAGCCTGAAAAGAGCGCACACTGTGGCCCAAAACTGCCCAGGGTCCTCCCATGCCTATTTACAGAGAGTCTCTGAATGGTCACAGCCTGAAGCAAAATCAATATTGCCCCATTCAGTAAGTTTGCAGTAAATAATTTTGAGAACCATAAAAAATCAGCAACCTGGTTCAAAAAAATATTTTTTTCTTATTCAGGAATAATTCAGTTGTTACTTGTGTTATATATAATCGTATCAAATAACTCATAGTGAGCTTCTTAAGACTAGTAACAGTAATATATTTGATAAGAAAATTGTTGTAAAAAAATATGTGACAGTTTACAGTCCATTTTGAATAAATGCTACTTTAACTATAACTAACATTTAAACTGTATTTATTATACACTGATTGCCCCATTATTCAGGAACTATCATGAACTACTCATTACCTACTATTAAATTAATATGTGCAGTAGTTTGCCAAAGGCAGAGACCACAGTTTTCTTTTTTCAAAACTGCCATTAGGTTCAAGATTTTCAGATTTTAGAAAAACACAGTAAAATGGATTACATGTCAAACCTATTAGTTGTTTTGTGTTCTCCTACTGACACTTCAGCTTCTCTATCCCTCCTGTCTTTAAACCTATGTGTTTTAGCGGTGTCATCTCAAAAACTTGAAAAAGCTGTTCCTGAAACTCTCATATTCCTTACCTTTCAAAGAGACAACCATTCACTAAGGCAGCTACTCACACCTCAACAATCATGTGCATCTACAATGACTCAAGGGGAGATCATATTTTTAGGTGATTAGAAAAAAGGCCTTAAACTTGTACAAGATGGGGAAAGTTACTAGCAGCAGTTTCTAAAACTGGAGTTCAAAGGATTTTAAAAGATAGAAAAAATGGGGCCCTTAGCAAGACCTGCAAATAAAAAACAAATCTGTCACCGTCAGATAAACAGTAAAGAAAATCAAGGCCCACTCTCAAAACATCCACCTGTGTGAAGATGAAACAACACAGTGGGTTTGAAAAGATGTGAAGATGTTTAAGGAGCGGTTACCAAGAAAAAAGGAGAACAAAGACAAAAACTCAGAAATCGGACATCTGAGATGTGGGATGAGGTTTAGGGTGTAAATATGGTACGGGGATTACGTGAGAAACAGGAAATACAATCAACATTTAGGAGTTGCATGGAAAAATATTCCAGCAGATTTCTATGAAAAATTTAAAGCAAGTCTCCCCAAAAGAATGGAAAGCGTAATAAATGAAAAGGGTGGACACACTTAATAGTGAGCCATCTATTATACTGTGGGCAACTGTCTGATTGTAATGTTTACTGTATTTTCCTATGCTGAAAAATAAATAACTTGTCCTTAATTGCTGAACGAAGAAATGAAAGGGTGGTTTGACTTTTGCACAGCGTTTCTGTCGTAGTGAGAGTGAGGAATTGAGATATGGATTCCTTACAGTTTGAAGTGTTAATCATGTCACCTTAGAGTCTCAAGAGATCAATGAAAGGGGGTTGCAGACCCAGTGACCACTTTACAAAAGAGGCTTGTTGTGTCACTGTAGATCCTATTGATATCCACCCGTATTGATTTAAAGGGCCAGTGAGAAGTGTTGCAATGCTCTTGGCCTCTACAATGACTCAGCCAGCTGAGAAGGCCGGAGTTATCTAAAGACTGTCGGGCCAGGCTTTTCAAGACTTCTGCGCAAATTCTGACACAGTTTTCAGACAAAAAAACGAAAAAACCGCAAAAACACAAAGGTCGTAAAAAAGGAAAACTGGTTCAGAAGCGGGCCATGCCGCACTGACCTGTGGTAGGAGTCCACACAAGGTGGTCTGTTGTTTTCAAGGCTGAGAACAACGTATCATGTCTGCCGGTCTGGTTGGCTTTCTCACTTTGACAATGGGAGTGAGAGTGGCTGGGAAATCTAACACTCGGCCCTTTGTTTGTGGGGAAAAATTAGAGCAACAGCCTACAGACTGCGCGGCTCCTGTGTTATCACGGCGAACCCTTCTCGTCTCTTTCCCTCTCGTCTCTCTCTGCTGAGACATGAACTCCTTTATGGCGCGCAGTATGTGGAACTTGCACATGGCCAACGGGAAAGTAATACCTGCCCGGGGGCACAGAAAGTGCATTCAGGACAAGAGAAAGGGCCCAGATAAGACACAGGCTGGCATCAGGAAAAGCAAAGACCTACATGACTCGGCCCGTTTGTGTGCTGACCCCAAAATCTCATCAATGCATCTGCCGTGTGATTAGCACGGGGGGGGGAGGGACAAAGGAGTTTTCAGAGCATCGTGTCCATTCCAATTAGCACCGCACCACTTGGAGTGCTTATTTATACATATGGGCATAAATTCTGCCTGCCACTGTAGATGTTAGTGCAAGCATCAGCTCTTCATACCATCACACAGAAATGTTTAAACAATCCTGGTAAAATTACACCAATTTTCAACATGAAGGTTGGTGTACATTCTCTACAGGATGTCCAATAGTGTACAAAAAATGCTATTTCTATTTTTTTTTAAATATCCTGTAGAGGATGTACACCAAACTTCATGTTGAAAATTGGTGTAATTTTACCAGGATTGTTTATTTGTTGATTTCAACAAATATAAAAGTTCCATCATTCGATTTAATGTTGTATTTAATTCATTTCAGCAACTGAAGAGTTACTACAAAAAAAGTGCAGATTTGACATTTATGTTGTGGGTAAATGAGTATATGTTTTACAGTTAGAGTAATTGTTCTGTGGAATGAAAACCCATCCTACACATTTTGTTTTGTTTGACTTTGATGCAGATTAAAAAGAAGTAATGATTCGAAAGTATGGCAAACCTAACATATCTACAATATCCTTGTATGGGGCCCATGTCCTATTTTTTTTTTCTTTGAGGTGAATAACATTATCTCATTACAATGGCACCTGTCAAGGGGTGGCGAGGACCAGACTGTCATGTCTAGACAACTGGGTCAGAGGATCTCCAAAACAGTAGTTTTTGTGAGGTGTTACTGATTTGCAATGGTTAGTACCTACCAAAAGTAATCCAAGGAAGATCAGCCAGTGAACTGGGGGCAGGGTCATGGACAGCTGTGGCTCTTTAATGTGCTCTTGTCTGCACAAATTGCTGAAAAATTTCCTGCTGGCTCTGATGAAATGTGTCAGAACATACAGTGCATCGCAGCTTGCTGCTTATTGATATTTGTAGTCGCAGATTGTTCAGAGTACCCATCCTAACTCCTGTCCACTGCTGAAAACTTCGGCACATGAACATTAGAACTGGACCGCTGAGCAATTGAGGAAACCTGGTCTGATAAATCTAATTTTCTCTTACAATATTTGGATGGCTGAATGTGTATGTGTTGCTTTCCTAAGGAAGTGGTTATTCTAGGATACACTGGGATTAGGGCAAGCCAGGGGAAGCGGTGTGATTCCATGGGAAATATTCTGATTTCAAGATTTAAAATTTTTTATTGTCAAAACAAAAATATACACAGTATACAGTGTATCGAAATGCCGTTACACCACAAGCTCCTCCTTGTGCATTGATAAGAATATCAAAATAGAACTACAAGAGACATAAAACTAGAAATCACATATAAATAATGACTACATTTAAGTAGGATTAAAGAAAAAGGTACTAATACTAGCTAAATCTATATACAATAACAAAGACAGGACAGGAGACATGTTCATGTGCAATTTTAGTAAGGTGAGACTTTGTGCAGGTGGTATTTGGATACCAGGTTCAGATTATTTTCATTATATTGTGGACAGACAAGACAAGGACACATGCAAATTGTACAATGTGCAAATATTCTGCTGGAAATCCTTGGTGGACATGTGGTACTTACCTAAACACTATTACATACCAAGCCACCCTTTCATGTTGGTGGTATTCCTTAATGGCTGTGGCCTCTTTTAGCTGGATAAAACACCTTGTCACACAACAATAATTGTTTGGGAATGTTTTGAGGAACATAACAACATGCCCAAGGTTTTGGCCTCCTAATTCTTCAGATCTCATTTGGATCAATTACATGTGGAATTTGCTGTCCAAAACTGACAAGCTGATGGAGGCTCCATCTTGCAGCTTCAGGGTTCCTGTGAAGTCC
Source organism: Rhabdalestes septentrionalis (assembly GCA_037832545.1). Classification (NCBI taxonomy): domain Eukaryota; kingdom Metazoa; phylum Chordata; class Actinopteri; order Characiformes; family Alestidae; genus Rhabdalestes; species Rhabdalestes septentrionalis. The sequence goes on along the minus strand of JBBMFX010000037.1, from coordinate 23,258,251 downwards.
ATGCCTAAAATGTCAAAGATCTTTATGCAGAATATTATGTAACTGGTTTTAATTCTATGGCTGATTGGTGTTTGTGTATGACCCCTGTTTTGATTTCTGTACAGGGTGCTGTACTTTCTTCTTTTGCCGAGGATTGCAACCACATTCGGTGGCACATCTACTGTTGAGGAGTACAATAGGAAACATAGAAAAAATAGATTTTCAGCGGGTGTACTTTTCCATTACAAATAATGATATCTGTACCTAACCTGTAACTTTGCTGCCTGGCTGCAGAGCTAAAAGTTCTGCAGCACTGACAATTGAATCACTGAATTCTGATTGGTCGAAATGTTATCTTCATAACATGGAAAGAGGCTATTTTTTTCCTGCCTGCACAAAAAACAGCAACACTGGAGATACAAACCAACAATTGGGAACTACAAGCACTACTATCTGTTTGGGCTTGGTATCTCAAGCCCATCAGTTTTCTATGACACTAACACATTTGTACCAGGTCGTCATTAACAAGTTAGCTGGTTTGGGTATTCATTTTATGGCTAAACAAAGCCAAGAAAAGAATGTAAACTCCAAACAGACTATAAATATGACGATTTGACTGAATTAATGTGGTTTTGGGATGACTAGCCATAAACTCTGGGTAGAGAGCTTCTCTGCTAATGGATCAGAAACACCATAAACAGACTGATATTCGCTGGAAAATCAAGTTTTTGCAAGTTCTGTACACAGTACCATCACAGGACGGTTAAGGTACAGCATGTTTCCAGAATACCTGTGGAACAGTGCCTTTACTGTATTGTTTTTCATGACATCATAATAACAGTGAATGGACTAGACTGTTTTTGCAGCTGCTTCCATCCACGGAGTGTGGAGTGAACGTCACTATTTTAAACATGAACCAATTGGTCAAACTACATCAAAGTTTTATTTGAAATTTGGTGTTGCATGGAATGACTGAAATGGAAGTGAAATAAGCATGTTTAGTCTCACTCCATTCGCTCCATAAGCACTTTGCATGACCATGCACATCAGTCTAGTGCTTGTGAGTGTCTAGCCTTACAAATGACTAAAGTTCATTGTTGCACCATCTGCAAGGTGGACCCGCGCTGATAAAAGTGCCGTCGGTGCAAAGCCAGCCCGACCGACTAATCGAAATCATCAGCTGGCATGTGTTATTTTTGATCTGTGCACCACTGTATAAAGGGAGATAAAAACATGTTGCATCTTTAGAAGGAAGTGTTTCTGTGGGAAAGTAAATATCTTAAAGCAATGGGCTTCAGATGTCTTGCCCCATTGTCCTCTAAACACAGATGTTATGGAGGAAGCCAAGTATGTACAAAAACCCCCCCGCTTGGTAGTGATCATTTTTGTTTGGTGATTAAATGGAACGAGAGCCAGATGGGAAGCACTGTCCTTTGTGTTTACTTCCAGGAAATGTACAATTAATCTTTAATCATTTGATCAAATATCTCATTTACAAGTCATACTGGTCACCTTGAGTAAGCATAGCTGGTCGTTCTTTTGTCCTTTTTAGAAATAATCTTTTAATTAAGCAGCATCAATTCTGGAAGTCATTAAATTGTTGCTGGACTCAAATCTCCAAGCTGTGTAAGCAACAAAGACTCAATGTCAAAGAATCGGTGAAGCAATTATGACTTCTAATGTAACTAGCATCTAACTGATAACTCTAAACCATAAACGTCTGTGCTGCAGTAAACTCTAATGATCACCCTGTTTCCCAAATGGCTAAAGTTCATTAAGACACCGTGTACAATGTGGACCCGGGCTGATAAAAGTTGTGCTGCTGTAGAGACAGCAGGCAGAGCCAGTGGATTCAATGAATTGGCAGTAAATAAGGAAGACATTCTGCAAACAGACAGAGTGCATCGACCCTCTTGGTCAGCAGCCAGCGCTGGTGTCGGAAACACTTGAATTGAGCTCATGCTAAAGCAAAGAACGGTGAAACCCTTACAGTTTGTGTCATCAGAGCTACCCACTTTGGGGCAAAACCACTTTTTGCCAACCAATTTGCTCTCCTCATGACAGATACTTAACAGGGATGGACCAATGTGGAATTTCGACATTTTAGTTTACTGTCAGAAGCTGCTGTGAACACATACATAGTTTGATGAGATGTTTCTCCATGGGCTGCAGTACAACATATAGCAACATTTAACAAAGTGTAAGTTACAAAAAAGACAACACAATAAAGAGACACCACAACAATGTAATAGTAATGTAACAAAATAGTGTAAAATGTATGCAAACCTTGTAAAGTGGCTAAAGTGGCTGAGTATAAAAACGAACAGCCGGCATTTAGCAGCATTGAATAAAATGCAAGTGAAGAAAAACAATACATTAAATAGACAAAATGGCAATACAAAAGTAGTGTGGTATGATATCAAAATCCAATATTTACCATGCAAATATCTGCAGAGGGCAAGACTGATTTATGAACATTTGTAAAATTTAGAAATTAGCACAACAAAACAAAACAAAAAATCCTTATTATTGTCATTAATAGTAGTATTTGTATTATGTTTATTTTATGTGGTGCCTTTCCAGAACTTGAGGCTTCTTTCTAATAAGATAACAAACATACACATATACATATTCTCAGTTGCTTATGAAGACTATGGAACGTTTCTCCGAGTTTGGAAGAAATAGAGACGTAGCATTTCGATTTGTAGGGCTGGAAATGGGCAAACCTTAATAAAACACAGACATTTTCCCCAGTAGCCCAGCTTCCCAAGTGTTCTGCTATTCTGGAGTGCAATAAATCTGTCATCAAATATTTGTTTGAAATATTTTTCAAATTCATACAAGTCAGATGCTGATATTTTAAAAAAGGGAAACTGTTTGCAGACATCAAAATGATTTTGATATCAGTGTGCATTGCGGCTGCTTAGCATTCGAGAGGGTGCATTCTGGGTAGATGGTATAGTGGGATGTCCCCACCAGTCTGAGAGGTCGAAAGTTGATGGTTGTGTTCTTCCAGTTTGCCTGAAGCTTGATATCAAATTGCTTTGAGCTGCTGTTTGCACAAGATCACAGAGGCAGCGCAGTGAGCCTTAATTCTTACTGCTCTCTGACTCTGACTAGCCTAGCATAACCTAGCATACAGGCCTGCCCTCTGTCCTGCACAATTACAGCACATGTAATTATACCTGTATGGTCACAAATGTCATGTCATGAGACACCGGAGTGTTTCTGGTTCTCCTCTGTGATGTAGAAGGAGACTCCTCTCTGTATTAGCTAATTGCATACTGACACAAAAGTCAGTTTAAAAGGCCTATATAATGGGGCCGTATCAAAAAGGGATTCTCCTTATTTTTCTTTTACATGTGTTTTACATAGTATGCAGAGCCGTGGGGAGTATTTTCAATGTGTGTGTGGGGGTACTCTCTTAAGTAATAGGGTGGTAGATGTGCTTGTAGCAGGGTGGATAAGTGAAGTAGGTGGCAACAAATGATTTTTAAAAGTTAGGGGAAATTTTACCCCTCTACCCTCTGCACCCATGTTAGTATGTAAATACTGTCAAAGCTTTCAAGTATGCCAAGCACTTATTTATGCTAAAGTTATGGTCAGCCTCGCAGATGCAGAAACAAAAATAGCCTGTTTGATTTTAAGGGATGAATAGAGGATGGAAAATGATTGTGTAAAAATGAACTGTGTATTTTTCTGGTGCATACACTCACAGTAAGCGGAGATTTAGGGTCCTTATAAAATAGGCCCTTCAAGAATGATGTCAAATGGATTTATGTTAAAGCTAAAGCACTGTCATTCCTCTCTTTCTAAATTGTTTATGTTCTAATACCCTTCAGCTTGAGTATTTATGTGTCAGCCTTACACTAATTTCATTAGCTTCCTTACTTACTGTGTGGATTGCTGAGAGGAAATTATACTGCTTTTAAGGGCAAAAACTATATTAAAAACATTGCATCTTCATAAGGACAGATTTAGGAATGAAATCCTCACACAAAATAAAGGCAGTCTGTGTTTTTTATAGTGTAAAAATGTGCAAAAACAATACAGGCATTTGCGTTTGACTGCATCGGTGTGTGATTAAGCATTTTAGAACATAAGCCACATAAGCCACTGGTTGTAGCTGCAAACTGTTGACTTGGTAAGATGCTGTTTTTTACCTTAACCTTTAAAACTCAGAGTTAGTTAAATCTGATTTCAAAAAACATAAATGGTGTAAAACAAACCGGTGTTTGTTCCCCTAAAGACTCGCTGTTTGCTGCTCTTTCACACGGAATGCCACCACACAGCCACTCTCCAGACCCCCTTCACCTCCAGGTGGTAACTATCCTACGTTCAAATTTCTTGGGGCTTTTTTCTGTTAGTTTCTGAGACCTAAAATAAATAATAAATCTGGATATTTTTGTTCTTTATGGGCATCATTTTTTAAAAAGTGTTTATCATTATTACATGTTAAATTACAACTTTGGTTCTACATGACATAGGATCACCAAACAAAGTTCAGCATGACATCTGATACCTCAACTATCAACATTTTGAAATTCCCTTTGCCATTTGTTGTGCTCATGTTCTAAGTAGTTTACAGAGTGGACACCCCAGACAAACCACGTAACTCACTTTCTCAAGGTTTGAGAGATGACCATGATGTTGCCCAGCCACTTCTTTTTTGCCCCAGGCTTCTTGGCAGTTGCAAGAGAATGGGGACGGGTTGGGGATGAGGGTGGTGGCGGGGTGAGGGTTTTAAAGGCTGGTCAGAACAGAGCATTGGAAATTTAAGCACAAAATGGTAGAATTAGTAGCATCTCATGGGATCTCCTTAAATGATCCCACTCCTGGCATCAAGTGAGTCGGTATTGTTCGTACCAGTAATGACAACAATTATGTAATTTAGTGACAGTCATTAGTGACACTTTATCCCCGTAAATACACTGTTAGTTTGACTCTAAAAGCAAAATAAATAAATAAAGCAGAAGCAAGTATTCAAAGTCTATGAAAAAAGCTTAGCTTAGCATTCCTATACGTTTTGAGACTACAACAAGAATGATGAGGATGGGCCTTCAATTGTGGCCTGAACTGAGATTCTTTCCTTTCCTCCAGCAAGAGCCTGAAGAAACTCCACACTCCTAATGTAAGTAGCAAGCAGCAATGTTAATTTCAAAGGTGGCACCTTCAACATTGTGCCATCCATGTAACCACATACATAAAGAAATGAGAAACACTGAATAAGCTGCCTTCCAACAGGTTTAAATTCCACTTTGATAGATGGACTCATTAATCTGTGCTTTTAACCAGCATCTCAGAAAGTTTTGCCACAATATTTTGTTCTCAACCTGGACACCTGGACCTCTGTGGACCTGTGTGAACCTGTATGCCAAATTTCTTTCTTTATTTGTTTGTTTATATCTGACCTTTACCTTAACCAGGGAAGTCATTAAGAACACATTCACACAAAGAATAAAAACAAGAAGTGGGATAAAGGACTGCATATAGGCTTTAACCATAACCTGTTCTAGGAACATGTGTCCGAACCCGACCCAAAACAGTTCGTGGAGCATTTCGAGCTCTGGAGAGTGACTTCGGAACAAATAGATGAGCGATGTCTCTCTTTAATGTCTGAACCCTTTATGCCTGAGTTGGCCTGTTGGGATAGCAGCCAGGTTTTGAGGACAGGCTCTAATGTGAGTCTCATTCATCGCCGCCCAGTTCTGTCCTCGTGTTATTCTAGGCCCAGGGGGAAGTGACGTGGGTGAGTGAGGCAGCCATTGTCTCCTGCCACGTTGACCTCAGGCTCCCTCTGCGACTGTCTAAATATTATTTCTCGCAAAAATGTTGAGCACTGTCTGATTGAAGCTTTTGCTCGGGAGCCCAGTCTCCGTCCTGTACAACAAGCTTTGGGTGTCAAAGGGTGTCAAACAACAACATGGGGGGAGAAAAAAATACGCCTCTTTTATAGAAGGCTGTTCAATCTAATTTCAGAAGGCATCTGAGGACGTGTTGGAACGTTTGTGATTGGCTGCAAGCATTGTGTTAAAAATCTGGCAGGGTACAATGGCTGCGGTAAATCACATTAGGGCAAAGTGTGCATGAATGGTAACGACACTAAACAGAATGAAAAGTGGCATATGCATCACGAGTTGCAGCCTTGTAGATTATGATTTGATTACAGTATGTTTTTCCCTCGCGGAGCACAGGGTTTTAAAGATGTGGATTTGTGTTGGACGGCTGTATCTGCTTATTCATTTTATATGGCTTTGGCACGCACGCTGGTTTCTAAGTGAACCGTCCTGATTTTGGGCTTCCTGTTACTTGTGGTCATCGTTCTTTTGAAAATGTCTTATTTATAGATGGGAATAGGCCAGTAAATTAGGATCATATCTCAAAAGTTTTAGAAGAACAGATGTCTAGTTGTCTAGTCCCGGATCGACCCTTACTTTCAGTTTAGGGGCCAAACTAGCTTATTATCCCAAAATATATATTTATGAAGCAATTGCTCATTTGAAAACGTATTTTTCGGCTACTGTGATTTATGTAATAACAGTGAAACTAATTAGTGAGTCATGTAGAAAGGAGAGAGTAACTATAATGCAGCTACCATAGCAGTTTAAGGGGTTAAAAAAGTGCATAATTCTGTAATAACACATACTTAACTATGACTCAAATTGTCAGAAATAAAGATGGGAACATTTTTACACAAAAGCCGAAACACATGAACCCATAGGCTTTATAACTTCCTTATTGGCTTTCAGTTTTTCGTCAGAAATCTGCAGGAATATTTTTTCCATGTTTCTTGTAAAGCTCAGTCACAAATGTTGGTTTGATTTTCTGCTTCTCACAATCCATGTAATCCCAATTGCAAACATAGACTCTTGTTATGTGTTTACTTTATGCTATGTCATCATACAAGAGAATTTTTGCAGCATAGCTGTGCCCAGACTGAGAAAAGCACAGTGTCGCCAGCAGATCAGCATCACCTCGGGCACTGGGCCATTAAGTGCCTTGCCCAAGGGCAAAAACAGTCCTCAAATTTGAACCTTGCAATTGCTGGCTAAACACTCCTTTTTTATTCCTTTTGGTTTCTAGAGAAGCTACACAGCCTTTTAAACCTACAATGTTGATTTGTCCTCTCACAATAAAGGGACAGACAGAATCACCTGTATTTATTTAGATCGCAAAGATATAATATGAAAGCTTTCAGTGCTGCTTATCTGATGGGGACAGTTTTGGTCTTGTACAGCTTTTAGACCTCCCATTTTCTCTCTCTATAGTTGACTTTTTGTCCTTTGACTTTTCTCTTCCTGATGAAGCTGGACGGTCCCTGCAGAAATTTCTCATTTACCCCAACCAGTCATAACATTTAACTCATTGTAGGAACTTTTGGTGATATACACAAGGGCAGCTGGTGGCCTAGAGTTTAGCATGTTAGTCCTGTAATCAGAGGATTGGGGTTCAGAACTGCTAGCATCACTGCTGAGGGACCCTTGAGCAATGAACCATCCCCTCACACTGCTCCCCGGGCGGCTCACTGGCGGCAGTCCCCTGCTTCGCTTACTGAATGGGTTAAATGCTGAGAAACCATTTCACTGTGTGATATGCATGTGACAAATAAGATTGCAATTTTATTTATATGGGTCAGCATGGGCGCTCTGACCGGTCTGCAGTTACATACCCAACAAGCTGTGATGCACTGTGTGCACTGACATCTCGTCATCATATACAGCATGAACTTTTTCAGCAATTTGCTAGGCTTGGGCACTCTAAGGTTCTTAGGCCTTCTGTAATTTAATTTAGTCACACGGGAACACACCACAGCACACAGTGTGAGCAATGTGAAATTCATTCTCTGCTTTAAACCAATTCATCAAGTGAAGCAGGAGGGTATTATCCTAAAGGGGACCTCAGTGGTGACACTAACAGTTAGGATTCAAACCCACAACTTTGTGATTGCAGGGCAGACACCGTAACCATTAGGACATCCAGCTGCTGTGGACCACTTTTGGTAGGTACCATTACATACTGCGAACACCCCACAAGCCTGAAGTTTTGGTGATGCTTCTCCTGAGCCATTTAGCCATCACAGATGTGACCTTTGTCAAAGTCGCTCAGACACTTACACTCTCCCACATTTCCTGCTGAACACATCGGCTTTTAGAAATGCCTGTTTGCTTGCTGCCTAATGTTTCCCACTCTCTGACATTTTCCACTGTAACATGATAATCAATAAACAAAAATAATCTTTATCTTTACCTGTTTTAATGTTTTGGCTGGTCAGTGTATGTACACTTGAGGAAAAAAAATGAGGCAGCTGAGGTGTTTGTAGCTGCTTGTGTGAATGTTTGTCTCTATGCAGGATAACAATGTCAGTGAGAGCTTTGGGAACAGGTTTTGTTGAGAGGACGCAGCTGTAACTGTCTAGGGAAGAGAGTGGGTAGATTGAACACTGATACATTTGATATGAAACCTTGTCCTGGAGGCTTCTGTCTCATTTTCTGTCAAATATGTTTTCTGCCTTTTTTCAGACGCTTGACTGGAAATTTCAAACAAAGGTGGTTCTCTATTGTCTTGATTGTCTATTTTCCCAGAATACATTTGTGTGACATTTCAATCAAGTATTTTCTTTAGTGTAATATATTTACACACACACACACACACACACACATACACACACACACACACACACACACACACACACACACACACACACACACTATATATATAGGATAATATTAAAAACATCACCTGCTGCTCTGACGTTTGCTTTGCACACTCTTGTTATTTCTTCTATCAGATTAATGAGGAATCAATCTGGAATGGTGTTTAATTAACAGGTGTTCTTCATCAAGAGTTCATTAGTGGAAATTCTTGCCTTGTGTTTGGGATCATCAGTTGGTTGGTTCACAGTCAGTGATCCTATTCCACTACGGTTCTACTCCATATTATGGCAAGAACCACTTAACTAAGGAAAAAAACAGTCCATTATTACATTAATTACAAAACATACTCTGGTTTGTTTTCTTGTTTACTGTATAATTCCAGATGTTTCTTCATCATTAATTTGTCTTCAATATTTACCCACAGTGTAGAATAATAATAAAAACACTGAATGAGAAGCTGTATCCAAACTTCTGACCTGTAGTGTGCATACATACATATACATATAGAATTTATTCTTGATTTTTCCTCAATTTACCTTTTTTTATGCGTGCCCCCCAAAGTGAAGCATCATGTTTTAGGCTGTCCAGTTGCGGTGAATATGGGTGAGAGTGAAGTGGTTAATGGTGAATTGCACATGGTGCGGCGGTGGCAGCTGGCCTCAGATGCATCCTTCCTCTGATGATACTGGAGATGCTGACTCACTCCCACAGCAATTGTGGGTGATTAAAGTGTAATGCCATGTGTGCCACCTCCACGTACTATGCACACACACACACACGCACACACACACACGCACACACATTTGTATATGGCAGGCAAAAAAAACACACTCACCTACAAGTATGCACATTCTTTAAAAAAACATATATTCAGCATGCACAACATTCATTATAATGGTTGTTATATCCTACTGTACATGCGTCACTATTGTCACTGGTTTGTTGAATCAGTCGGCGTAGACGTAATCAAATTGTGACTGAAGCGTTCGATCCACCCTAATGTGTGCCACACATCTCTATGTGGTGTATTACAACCAGCCATTAGGATGAAGCACGTGCTGTGTGGGGGCTTATTAATGATGCACAGTCATGGCTGGGGGCTATGAAATATTATGACCAGCACGTTTGAAGTTTAGACTTGCTCTGGTAAGAGTGTGTCACATGAGTATTCGGAATGAAGGGATGGAGAGAGCTGTGTCCTCCACTCTCATAACCTGCCATTCACCAGTGACCTTTTGACCTGTGAACATGTGAGCTGCCCCCACACACACACACACACATACACACACACACACACACACACACACACACACACAGAAATACACACACACATGCATAAGACTTGTGCAGTTGTAATGAATGATAAAAAATACCTTTCAAGTTTTAAGATTTTTTAAACAAGCAGCTCATGTTTTTAAAAGCCTGTGAAACAGCATTCGTAGAGTTTAACATGATTTAACCTTCGCCTGAGCCCAAAGCATGAACATGTTGTTCTGATTTTTACATGGGCGTCTCAGTGTTTATTAGACTCATGTGCGGGCAAAATTAGAGAGGCACAATTAGTACCGAGCTGTGTTTAACTGATTTAATGAGTCTGTCAAATGCTTATTACGTTTTAAGGCTAGGAGTAAACAGCATGCTCGAGGTACTTTACACAACAACTGCTAACATGCAAAGATTTCCACATGTTGTAGTGTGAGAACCGAGGCCTGGTCACAGAAACCCTGGTTTTGCTGTCATTTCTTTTACTCTTCAGTTCTTTGAATTTTTACTTGTTTTTCTATGGAGGTTCAGTTGAGTCCAGGCAACCACTTGTCAGGAATCTGAGCCTGCACAGTGTAAGGCAGGACCCCAGTATAAGTGTTTATCGCCCCAAATTTTTCAGAGTAGGTGAACATACAAAAAGTTAGACACAAATGAAATCATGTGTTTTTAATAGGCAATTTGATCTTCCTTTGCTGCAGTAACACTCTCTATTCTATTGGGAATACAACATGTTGGTACATTTCTATGAGGATTTGACAGGGTTCAGTCACAAGAACATTATGAGCACCAGTACCAATGTTGGATGATAAGTCCTCAATCACAAACACCACTTTGACACAACCCAAAGTAATTGGATGGAGATTCATCACATTCATGCAATTCCACTGCCCCACAGCCCAGGGTGGCTTTATATCCTCAATTACTGACACTTAAAACTGGGTGTGGGAACACTCATGGCTCTGGCATACAGTTGTACTTGCGGTGAAAAATAAAACATATTGTTCCCTATCTGTTACCCAGTAGGGATGTCCCAATCAGTTTTTTTTTGCCTTTGAGTCTGAGTCATTTGATTTTGAGGATCTGCCGATACTAAGTCCCGATCCGATACTTCTTTATACTATAGTAAGGTGAATGATTCCGAGTCCCGATCCTAAACTTCTATATACTATACTAAGGTGAATGATTCCGAGTCCCGATCCGATACTTCTATATACTATACTAAGGGGAATGATACCGAGTCCTGATCCGATGCTTCTATATACTATACTAAGACGAATGATACCGAATCCTGATCCGATACTTCTATATACTATACTAAGGCGAATGATACCGAGTGCTGATCCGATACTTCTATATACTATACTA
>JBBMFX010000037.1:23211148-23227997 GCA_037832545.1 Rhabdalestes septentrionalis | reverse complement strand
GTGTGTGTGTGTGTGTGTATATCTATATATATATACATATATATACAAAAGAACAATTATAAAATAATGTTTAATAAGTCTTTTTAATAGGTAAATATGTAAATATGTGGTACACACAAGTAATTTCCTGGTACACACCCAGTACATGCCGTGTACAGTATGATGGATGAGTTTAATGGGTAAATATGAAGTAAATATGAAGCCATACTTGGTGCTTATGGTCTTCCTATGTACAAACAAACAAGACATAATATCAAGAATAGGTTCAAGGTTCAAGGTAACTTCACTCTCATTGGCAGTTGTGAATGTATGCATAGTATGATGAGACGTTTCTCCACGGACTGCACAGAGTGTGAGTTACAACAGAAAAAATACAATAAGAAGAGAACACAACAATCTAACAGTATAGTTTGAACAGGATGTAAATCTTCTAAAGTGATTGGTGTTGCATCATAAATGCATTTAGCGACATTTAACAAAGTGCAAGGAATGACAGAAACAATACAATAAACAGACAACACAGCAATGCTACAACAGTGCAAGTGAGACGTAAATCTAAATCTAATATACAAATCAGTAGGGTAACAGTATAATGTGAATGGGATGTAAATCTTCCAGAGTGACTAGTGTTGCACCATAAGTGTGATTATTGCAGCTAGCAGCAGAAACAGAACAGCAACAGAAACTATACAATAAATAGACAATACCAAAGTGTAATGGTAAGTGCTCTGTTCTCTGGATGTACAAATAATGCACCTAATAACTTACAAGAACTTCTTATTTACCTGTAAAATGTTTGGTCAAATAACACCCTACTTTATTGCTGAATATTTGGGGACGTAATGGGAGAAAACCTGAAATGCAGCCTGTCCAAAAGGTGTGGCACCCTGTATATTTTATTATTTCCCAAGTATGTTAAAATAGTATCAAAGGGTCTTTGGGTCTGACTATTAAAGACAGGTGTGTGATGTCCAGTGCTGTGCACAATTCAGAGACTACCCTTTCATCCATTTATATATGTAGTTTGACCAGGGCGCTCACAGCTGTACATGGTACTCCATAATTATTAAGATACTTGCAGTACTGTGCAATGGAATGGGGCCATAGAGAATTACAGCATGTTAATCCTTCTGGTTTTGCTTCTGCTTTGTCATATAAATTGTATAAATTGTATATGCTTTTTAATCTTGTATGTTTTTAAGTTTTACTATTGGTTGCAGTTGGTGGACTTGTGTGCCAGAAAGTCGCCTTGAAATACAATGTCGCCTTCAAAATAAGGTTATTGTTATTATTATTAATATTATTATTATCACTGTGTTATTATTATTATTATTATTATATCACTTCACAAAGTACAGTTACAACTATGAACAGTGAAATACCAATAACGGCAAATGTTATTATTGTATATTGCAACATGTCATAATACAGAAATGTTAATGATGGTGACACAGGGATCATTATGGGGATTATTTGAAGATTTCTACTTTAAGTATATGGTGGGAGCCGCACCCCATTTTTGCTCACATTCACACACAAAATAACAATTATACAATGATGGGTTACTCAATTTTTTGGTACCCACTCAGTACACGCCAGGTACAGTATGATGGGTGAATATAATGGGTAAATATGATTTCAATAAGAAGAAATGCTGATGATGCTGACAAATTTCTAGTGTAAGTAAATGGTGGGAGCCGAACCCCGTTTTTGCTCACGTTGACACACCGCCTTGCTGGGGCTGGCCATGCAGTGGATATTGAATCTGCAACATGTGGGCCAAGCGCAGGTGGAGGATGGAAAACACTGTCACAGCCTCTGATCTTGCATGGGAATAATGCCTTAGCCTGTCAGGGAGGAAAACGTCACAGTCTGCTCCGCGCATCTGATCTAACAGCTTTAGCAAAGGAGGCTCTCTGAGGCCGCGAGACATCCAAAACAGCTGCTGAAAACCCCCTCACACATCAGATTACCGCTGAAAGAGTTATTAGACCACCACCGCACACACGCTCGCATGGGAAGGTTCCATTGTTTTTTCCTTTTGTATGAACTGGGTGATAATATTGAGTTAAGTGAAATATTGCAAGGTCTGTATTGCTTCTTGGTCCATTTTAAGTGATTTTGTCTACCAAAAAAAAAAATCATGTCCAGACTAAACAAGCTGCTTTTGTTTCTTTAAGTCATATACAACATATACGATTTCAAAATTGTTTTACAAAAAACTGTAGGTGACTGTAACTGTTTTTTTATTAGTGTACTGCATGTAGTAATATATTATTTAGCCACAACAGCTCAAAGAGTTTCTCTGTTTTCAGTGCACTGACACTCACTTTGAGTTGGATCGTGAAAAAAGAAAAGAATCACCCAGTTCTTCAGCATCACACAATTTGTTCTGGTTTATTTATCATTGGAGAAATGTTCTTCCTTCAACAGGATAATGATCCCCAGCATTCTTCAAATAAAAGAAGAAAAGCAAAAACATTTGAGAATGACTTCTCCCATTGAGCTGCATGGGACAAGCTGGAGAAGTTTAAAATGAGCTTCCAGCAAATGTGGCAGAACTACATGTTTGCAGGAAAAGGTGCTGGAAGTGTTTGGAAGAAGTTATTTCCTTTATTTTCTTATTTCCTACAAATTCTATAGGCTGTGACAAAGGCCTGGGAGGTTGTTTTAATGAAACTCACTCATTAGTGTTTATGAAATTGCGCTTACAGTGCTTTTGATTACATTACACTTCAAAACCAACGTTTCTAATATAGTCTTGTGATCAAATTTTTTGATCTAATTTTTTTTTTTTATCTGAGAGTGGGAACAAACCTTCCTATCTGTAAATGAGCTATAATGCCTCATTAAACAAGTATAGATTATGGTGGGATTACAATTCTGGTGGGATTACATGGCTGGTGGGATTACACTGCTTTATACTGTTAAGGCAGAAACACATTTACATGTAAAATGTGCTGGATTGAATTACAGCATTACAGCATAAAAAAATGAGGAAAATGATCTTTTCCATAGAATGGGCCATTTATATAAAAGAGTTTGACTCCACAAAACACAATTCATAGCACATTCCCACTGGACTTTCTCCAAATAAGCCATTTGGGATCTTTCACAATAGATTTCTGCAGGAGTGCTATTGAAAATGAGCACTGCTGTAACAAATCAAGCGCAGCAGAGACTTTTCCGAAGGCTCGCAAGATATACTCACATATTTTAAGAACCACTTCATTTTAGAGAACTCAGGGATAAAACTGGACCATCATCACCTTGGTTCTCTCCGTGGGTGCAACTTTTGAGTTATTGAAAAAAAAAACGCCCTCTTCTTTGAAAACAGGGGTGTAATAACCTCCCCAACACCTCATTACAACACTGGAACTTTTGGCCTTTTATAAAATAATGAACGTCATTGGTTCCAGTGAATCAGAGTGATGGAAAAGTCAGGGCCGGGAGGATATGAGGGTGTGAGGTGGCGGGGGGGGGGGACTTTTCCTTCCGCAGAAGATCCGAACTCCTGGAGTCCTGGAAAAGCCTTTGCGGAGAGAGAGCGAGGAGAACTGCAATCCTTACAGGAATGATTCCGGCAGACTGATTCGCCGAGCTCTGCTGAATCACTCTCCGCTTTCCTCCCTTTTCATCCGAACAGAAGGTGGAATGATTAAGAATGCAATGTGTGAAAACATCTTTTTTTTCCCTCATGCACTGTCAACTACTAAGTAATCCTTCCAGGCAACTTTCTGCAAAGAAACTGAGGCAAGAGCTTTCATGGATCACATTTAGTTTACACCTCTAAAACAGAGATAACCATTACAAAGGGTGGGTCACATACACTGTATGTCCAAAATTAGATACCTGCTCATCCAGTCTGTCCTCTGAGAGCAAGGGGAGAGTGTCCTCTATTGCTATAAGCCTGTATTCTATTCAAAAGCCTCTGGAAGGTGTCAGTCAAGATGTTGAAGCATTTCTTTAAGGATTTGGTTGCATTACGCCACACAAAAGTGATAGAGAGGTCAGGTCTTTGTATTGGAAGGATAGTTTTGTCTTTTAAAAAATGCCTCTCCCTTTAATTCCTGCTTCCATAGGTGTACAGGATCTGTGCTGTACCTAACCTGCGCTGTGACAGCAAGGATTTATATTCTTCAATTTATTTCAATACAGTTTTATTAAGTTGTCACAAAGCAGCTTTACAGAATACAAGTCTGAGTCCCGAGTGAGTGAGCCAGAGGCGACAGAGGCGAGGAAAATCCCTCAGCTGGAGGAAGAAACCTCTAGAGGAACCAAGACTCAAAAGGGACCCCGTCCTCCTCAGATCGACTCGGAGAGAAAGAAAAGAGAGTCTTTACAGGGATGAATAACAAGAGCAGGCCTTCATGAACAAGATTATTGACAGATAGGCCATCTACAGCTAATAGAGTTGGTATCACTAAGTGTCCATAGAGGTAAATTTGGTCTTTGTAGTCTTTATAGCCTTGTTTGAGTCTTCCATGTGAAAACCTAACCCAGAAAACCTTCACATATCTCACAGCATTCAAGATAAATTTGTTTGGGTCATAGAAACTGAAATTTACTTTGAGGCCGCAGTGCATGTACTTTGTTGCCTTCAAAGTTGTCAGGGTGTGTCTCCATTGTTGTTTTTTTAAACATGGACTTTTTAAAAAGGCTCTTTCAATACTGTGATGACAACATTTTGACCAATAAAAAAGAAGTGACCACCCGTACACCACTTTTAGCCCTGCCGTTGAACAGCCTGGATATGGCTCATGAATGGAATGCTTTGGTTGTAACGGAAAAACGTTCATTTGGGCTTTGGGGTTCTTTGTGCCAGCGGAAAAGCGACAGAAGTCTTCCTAAAAGAATCGGATGGATCTCCTTCACTCTAGAAACCACAGTTCTACTGCTCCACCGTCCAATGTGGGGAAACTTTTCGCCCCTCAAATAAATGCTTAGCACTGAACATTCTCTCTGGAGCCTCCCATTCTACTGGCACTGCTCTTGTATGGAAATCTGTGTGAACGACTCTGTCAGCAATGGGTGCACCCTTGCTAAACTCACTCATTAGAAGTGATGTCTGGATACTTTTGGACATAAATGTATAGACCCTGTGGGTGAAGTATGTCAAGATCTTTGACAATTTTCAATGTTATGGATATCAGATAAGAATTTGAACACATACTCAGTATTGTTTAGCTGAAATAGAACCCCGTTTTACAGCCTCCAGTGTTTTGTGAACATTGTTTACCTTCATCCAGAAATACTTTTTACAGTGCGCCCTCCCACCTTCTTGCCATCTTCCATATATTTGATTTGACGTTCATGATGTATATATCATAATATCTGCAAATACAAGCCTTTAGAAACGGAGCAATAGTCGAGTCCTTTTTGTGGGATAGCGTGGCAGTCAGATCCCACACCTGCACAGGGAAAAAACGAGGCAGGGAAAACATGGTTAAGAACAAAAGCAGCTCCCCGCACGTTCATGGCCAGAACTATAAATCTGCCTCTGGCTCCGTTCCTGACGGCTCTGGTTCACCGCTGCAGGTACAACAGCTTGGAGACGCGTTCGTGTGGTTTTCCGGCAAAGGTCACGCGTCCTCTGAATGCATTCATCGCTAGCAAGGCTGAAAAAGAACACTTTTGACATTATATCCATCAAGGGACCAGCAGAGCTCTGGTCTGGTAGAACCACGCAACCGCCTTGCTGTATTTGAGTCCACTTCATTTGGATTGCCCTCCTTAGATCTGCCGGAGGTTTTTGCCTTCAGGCTCCATTTCTGTTTCCAGTTAGCTATTACTTTTCATAGTTGGAGGTGAGGTTAGAGTTAGGTTAGAGTTAAGTTTGAGAACATGATTAGGGTCAGTATGGGCTCTGTGTTGCATTAAAACAACGGCTAGTTGTAACGTGGGATGAACCTGTAAAAAACGATTTGAGGAAATGCTTAGGGTCAGTTTGGGCTCTGTTGCGAATAAAAACAACAGCTAGTTATAACATTGGTTAAACATGTGAAAACAAACAACCTGTAACCTGTTTTAGGAACAAATAATGCAAAGTTTGAGTGACTGGATACACCCAACATGTTCTGGACAGCATCGGGCTACTTTTGTGACATCGCTTTGGTATCTATAATCACTACTGACTGAAAAAGACCAGCTCAAATAAATAAATAAAAAAACATCAGTGTAAGAATGTTTAAAAGATAGGCGACTGACTAGCAGTATCTGTGCGACTAGCTCAGCTGGAATGAGGTTGTTGGTTACTTGAACTGAAACTTTTACTCTTTCACTCATCTTTCACCTTTACCCCATAAGCAAGTCTATTCTAGATCATGGAGCAACTGGTTCAAAGCCAAGTGTGTGATGTTTTATGCATATAGTACAATGCTGATTGGTCAGGAACAAACCTGCATTCCTTTCCCTGTGAAAAAGATATATACACTTGAAGCACAGAAATAATACCAAAAGTACATTTTTATTTCATTTTTGTTTCAAATTATATTTTAGATTGCTGAAGCACTTCGACATATATACTTTACTGTCTTCTCACATGAAATATATGTAAGAAGACAGTATTATGCCTGTTTAAGTACATTTTAAATCTATTTAAAGTAAAGTGGCTCCGTGTGAACAGTGTGAAATTCTTTCTCTGCATTTAACCCATTCAACAAGTAGAGCAAGGGGCTGCCACAAATGGGGGCGCCTAGGGAGCGGTGTTTAGGGACGGGACCTTGCTCAAGGGTACCTCAGTGAGGACACCAGCAGTGCTGGGATTTAAACCCACAACTTTCTGATTGCAAGGGCAACGCCCTGACCAGACCACCACCAGCTGCCCCAGTATGTAATATGTAATATTTACGATAACTTTAGTGTACTGTTAGGAGATACACTCATATAAATGTATTTCTTAATAAATTAAAGTTCACTAAGGGATTTATTTTATTTCCATACCAACTAACCACAGAGTAGAAATTGTGGCTTAGCTATTGCCTGAGTCAACACAAACCAATAGAAGATTAGAATAGATGAGCACATTGTGGATTCCTGAGTGGTTAAACTGGCATCAGAAGATCATGAATTAAATCCGTGGTGACGCCCATCCATGACTGGGCAAGTTCTACCTTCACTTGTGATGGGGGAGGCCTAGCTAAGAAGTGGGAATTGACTATGACTTTATTTAACATTTGAAAAGATTTGTATTACAGGTGCAAACTCCCTTAAGTACAGCAATAAAAAGCTCAATTAAATGGGTTTAACTGCATTGTAATCATTGCTTAAGTGTAAAGAGTGCTTCCAAAATAATATACTACATATACTAGTGTGTAATTTTATAAAATATTATTGTATTTAAACATTATGTGCATTTTTATTCATTGAAACGTGCATGGCTACTGCACATACGGAAAATAAGCGAATTACACCATTTCAAAACCTACCATAAAACCACACATAGATCCGTTTTAAACTGTGTTACACTGTTGTTTTATTATTTATCTATTAATTCTTTTGCTAGTTGCTATTAAGCCATTCTAAAATCTATATTTGAGTACATGTATTTAGTGGCGGTCCAACATGACCTGTTGCTTTACCTCCTGCTCCATTTCTAGTTCAAGCTATACCTGAACTAAACCTCTGGCTCCTTTATTCTCCGATTCATCAATCTCCTTTTGATAGTCAAGCTCCCGAAATGGAAAAGCTCGAACGCAGAAAACCCAGTCCATTCACACCACTGGACTGCTTCCCATATGGTATAAATAGGCAGGACAATGTGTGGACTGAGGAGAAGCAGACTAGAGCACAGCAATGTGTGTGCTGGAAGGGTGTGAGAAGAGCATGTTCCAGGAAAAAAAAAAAATCTTCAAAAGGACATTGTCTTTTGTGCATCCGCACCAGCATGTCAGTTTTGTGAATTGCTTTGCCACTGTGTATGTTTTCTTTTATATCAAATATTGTGTGTTACAAAAAAGGAATGCTTTCCCATTGATTGCAGCAACAAAGGAGCAACTGGTGGAGAAAATCTGGGTTCACACGTGCTGACCCAAGTGCCGAGGCTGATGGGCCTGAGCTCACACAGTGGAGATGTGGCGGAACTGGGACGTTTCGGTCCAGTTGATTAGAGTCGCTGGAACAGTCAAGAGGGCCCAGACTTCATTGTTGTGGTCGGAATTCTTCCTTTAATTGCTCTGTGTTGCAGGGACGAGCCTATAGGTCTGTGTGTGACTTTGCATGCGAGCACGTTTGTATGTATTTATAGAGGTTTACATAAACAGGACATCTCTATTCAACCTGAAAATCTGTGTGACATCTGAAAAAAATAATGCCAACGGTAAAGGCAGTTTATTCCATCTATGCCTGTGGATGTGGTTAGTAGTCGTTCGTTTTGACCCTTTCTCTTAAACAGGCTGTTTTTAATTACTTTAAAGTGTGTTTATGCAAATGTCCCTGCTCTGATTGGCTGCCTTGTATTTCGCCTAATGTAAAAAGCAGGACAGACGGTAAGTTCCAAGTGGCATCTTCAGGAACACCAGCCACTCCTCTCGGATGTGTGTGTTCTCTGGAATGCAGTGATAAATTAGCTGCAGTGATAAATTTCCATCCCAACAGCCAGGAACAATACAACATTTAACGGCATTGCTCCGTTTCTTTCACTGCTCCACACCTTCTGAAGTAGCGACACACTTTATCACTTCATATGTGACAGAGTTAAACAGCTGTATTCAGATTGTGTGGTCATTTGTAGGTGGGTTCATGGTTGTTATATAAGTAAATGTAACTTTAATGCTCTTTAACCCCTACAATGCGAGCGACATGGATTTGTCCTGGAAGGACAACAAAGAATAAATCGTCAAATGGCCAAACAACTCCATATATGGAAGTTCCTCCTGTTTATGTTGATGCTCCAGGTGTCGGACATTTTGCTGAGCTTTGTTTTTCTGTTCCTGTGTCACATAGAAACAAAGTTATAGTAATTTAAAAGCATGCAATACTAAGAATCACTACTGGGGTTTTAAAAAAGGTGTAAAACACAAATGCCTGTAAAAAACCAAAAAAATCTTTATTTTAGGTCATACAAACAAATGAAAAATACACAATCTTTGAACCAGGGGGAACTTTCAGGATAGTCTTCGCTCACAAGTCCGTGGGGAAATCCCTGAACTGGATTTAAGAACTGAGTGACTCTCATAACCTTGGGGAATTGAAGATGGTTGGCCTAGGGCATGGGTTCCCAAACTTCATCAATGTGGGCCTCCCCTCTGAAAACAGTGACACCTCTGCACCCCCAACCTCCCCCCCCGCGACTCTCATTTCATGCAAAAATATGATATTGTTTTAAAACTAACCAAACAATCACTGGTTCAAACTATTTGAACCGAATTTTGAACCCGCTGTGCACACAGACGAGTTGTACGGGGCTGCTGAGTGGAGAGGAATAGGCGGAGGTCATCTTCCACTGCAAGCCTTGAACGGTACTTGTTCTTGATGAACGTCAAGGCAGAAAATCCAGACTCACACATATAGGTGGACGAGAAGGGCGTGAGCTTCATCATAGCTTTTTCCGTGGGTCTGGGATACTCGTTCTCCACTGATGGCCAGAAGCTTCCATGCGAAATTGACGGGTAACTTGTTGCTAGCTCAAGTGACAGCACTGTTGCTAGGTTACGTTATGAAGTTTGGCACAATACATTCTCACAAAAGATAGGGGGTCACTAGCCAAAATATTTAGAATTGCTTACATCTCTTCTATAATTTATAATGTTGACAATTGCATAAAATAAAATAACAAATATAGATCATTCTAAAATTAAACTAATGTGTTTCCTTCTTTTTTTTAATCAACCTTCCGTGCCCGCCCTCAAATCATTTGGCGCCCCCCAGGGGGGGGCGCGCCTCACAGTTTGGGAACCCCTGGCCTAGAGGAACAGGCGAAAATTGAGACATCGTGCCAAAAAAAATAGAATTATTCCTTACAATGGATGACTCACATCTGTAGTAGCTTTTCTTGGTGAAAAAGTACGGATGTTGCTAATTTGTGGTGTCTGAATACAGAAGTAACAGCAACCGTCTGACTTGTTCTGGTTAAACTGGGGTGTTTCTGCTTACCCCATGTTATTACCCTTCTTATTTTCCCCTTTGTGGAAATGCTGGATAACGGCTTTGGCTCACAATTTCCATGATTGCTTCCCTTAAGGGAATCCCATAAACTTTCTGAATCTCCATGGATTAATCGAAATTCTATGTAACAAAGTGTGTGTCCTTGCTCCTCTGAAACGATGACTTTACCAGAAAAGAGAAAGAGGTCTTTAGCTTTAGCATGACAGGTTTTTTTTAATCTAAAAAAAGAGGAGCACCTATATAAACATAGTCCACTAAAACATACAGTTATGATCTGACAGTGATGAAATAGTTAAGGTCCACTCTCAATCCAGACGGAGATCTGAATGAACTGGCTTCAGTCATAACACTCCTAGGAATTTCTCGTGAACTCAGGTCACGGCGAGTGTCAAAGAAATCAAAATTCCACCGTTTTGGTGAAAGTTCACACATTTTGATTTCCTATTTCCAGCCTTTGCCCAGCTCTTCTGGGAGCATCCTTCCTGCCACGTGCTTCAGAGAAGCTCCACACCTGCTTCCACGTCCGTCTCGGGCCACTCAGCAATAAACAAGAAGAAATTGCATTTTGGCCTATTGTGAGTGTGAGGTCTGTCGCTTAAGCGGTGTAAACAGACACAAAGCAGACGCAGCTGGGAAATGCGCTGATGCTCGAAGTCAAAGCTGAGAATTTGAGATTTGCAGGTCTAAGCAATGAGGATACACAGACAGTTTCAAACGAAATTCAGGAAGAACGTCTTAAAATGGGCTTGCATATATATTTTCTGGTTCAGTAACTGTACCTTGTTCAGAAAAAAATATTTTCCAGTGCAATCTAAAATACTTCACTTGCAACTAGCCCCAAGTAGCTAAATTCCAAAAGCAATTTAGCACATTATAGCATGTTATATTCAAAAGATGGGTAAATAATTTGAAAACATATTTATTTTGAAATCAGCATCTTTGTGAAGCAACCAGACAACCATTCCATGCCAGTGTCAAATTAGAAAAGTGTAGAAGAAACTGTACATTGCACAGCTTCCCAGTTGTTCGTGAGTTTCCCAAGCCCTGTATTCCTTTGGGACATGGGAATCATATATCCAATCAAAAACCTGTCTGCTAGCATGCCAGTCCCAATCAGACCAAACAATCCAGAGTTCAAACAGTGTAGGCAGGTTTAAAAACGTGGAGACAGGTTTGAAAACAGAAACCCAGCAAGAAAAAGAAGAATATAGCAGTGAATAACAATACACCCAAACAATAGTCAGTCACAGCTGTAGAATAATTTTGTACCAAGTTATTTGTAAGACAAATCACTCAGTCCTCACTTTAGACGTAATCTTTTTTCTTTTACTCTTTGGGGAAATAGTGATGCACTACAAACGGGGCCCAATTTAAACAGTACAGCTTTACCATGGGCAGAAAAGACAGATTAGCGTGCCGTGTCTTGCACTGATAAAGCACATGAACAAATGTGCTTTATCAATGTCTTTATAAAGCACACAAGAGCAGAAAATACCTAGAAACAAAAGGAGACATTCTGTTCTTTTGTATCAGTGTTTTAGTTCTAATATAGCACGCAGGTTTCACTTCACTGTCCCACATGCACCCAGCAGCCAAATTATTAAACAGGCCTACACCCACTCTAAAGCTGTAGTGAATAGCCTGCCACAGTTCTGTACTTTTTATAGTGATTTGTGAATTGAAATACACATTTTGGCAGTGTAGCCATTGTACTCAAAAGGATGCCATCTTTTTTTTTTCTTTTCACTTGTCTGGGCAGAAACACACTTGAATACGCATAAATAGTTTCACATTTTTAGCCGCCTGAAAAATATTGACTAAGGTTATATTGACAGCACTCCGTAGACACAAGCTTCAGTTTGGTTTGAAAACTTGTGGGGACTACTCCATGTTTCTATGTCGACCTGGGGACTGGAAAGGGTGCTCTTTGATTTTGTCTCTATGAGGTAAAGAGGTTGGACCCACTTTCATTTATGGCATTTAGCAGACACTTCTATCCAAAGCAACTTCCATTCCCTAACTGCAGTGGCCAGTCTCCCAGGAGCAACTTGGTGTTAAGGTTCTTGCTCAGGAACCCAGTGGTGGTATGCTGAATGTAGGATTCAAATCACGACTCCACCCACCCAGCCCCCACCCCCAGTGCCCTTGCCATGAATTATGCCTGACAATTAAAAAGTACTAATACTTATTTCAATGCACATACACATATATTGCAATAGAAAATCTACATTAAAGCTCTATTTTATATTAATCCAGCAAAAATAAGAATGTTCTCATACTAATTACATCTGGTCATTGTAAAAGTAATGGAGCATCCAAAACAACATTATTAAACAACACTCCAATAAAAAGCACTAGCAAAGGACTAGTGAATAACAAAATAAAATCCAAGTAGGCAGTCCATGAAACCACAGCAAATGATCTTTGGATAGGTGCATTTTCAAAAGCTTTCACTCAGATTAGTGATAAGGAAGGTAAGAGAGAGGCCAGCAGGCTCTTGAAAGCAGCAGTTACACAGAGGGCAAGAATATGCTGTGTAATCCTCTCATCCAATATATCCCCGATATGAAGGCTACAAATTGTACATCAGTAATAAGACAATTCAGAACTATTTGGTAAAAATTCATTTTCATTCTCATTCAGTTTTATTTTTGTCAATACTTATGAATACGTATTTTTGGTTAAATGTTGCAGATATTTGAACTTTATCCTTTATCACATCATATCTGCACTGGATGTTTATCAAATAACAAAAAGTATGTGTTAGATGGAAAACCATGCATCACTTTACAGAAGAAGATTATACATTGTAAATAGAATTATATCTGTTTAATATGACAAGATTTTAATGCTAGACACAATTCATTCACCGTCACTGCAGAAACCATTCAACTCAGTTGACAACTCGATATTTGTGCCAAATTCTTCATGCACCCTGCAGAGTTCTCCACCTTTAAATGAGCTAATGTGTTTCTAATGGCTCCATGTACAGCTGATTTAGCTCTAGAGCGGGAAGGGGAGGGGTCTGATAACCCCAGTGAGACTTGTCCAAGAGAAACTGGGCGTGTGCGACTATAAACTTCCATAAGAGGTGTGCTCCTGTCATTCAAGACTTGTGCAGTCATACAGAATGACAGAAACTCTCGTTATCATCCAACAGAAACACGGCACTGTCAGTCCAATGACACGCCAACACGTCCATTCTTACATTCAGGGTGATGCTCTGTACCATCAAATGCTCCACATCTTCAAAAGAGGAGTCATCTCAAGTCTTAGATTACATTAGCTTGAGTCTGATACTGCTTTTGAAGTGAAGAGAAACAAGCAAAACCAGGGTTATATGGAACCAGACATCTGAAGCGTTTAATGGCTCTAAAACAAAAAGTTACTACATGAAACAATTACATTTTATGCTGACTGAGATGTTGTTTTATGATAGTTTTGGGAAGGTTTGGCCTCAAACATTTTTAATTCATCCATTGCTAACCCATGGTGAAGGAATGTGGCATATTAAGGACTTTTTAGATTCCAAACTATATATAAACATCAACATTTCAGATAAAAACTCGTGGTTTTCATGACAAATGGCTATATATGTGTTGAAACAATGTAAAAAATATTGAAGAACATTTTGAAGAAAGTATGTTTTCGTCACACTAAACTCCTCAGAGATCTCAGACACGGAATGATTCGGAAACGTTCAAGATCAAGCATTTATCGTCACTGTTTAACATAAGGAATCTATTTAGAAATTCATTTTACAAAATTCTTATTCCAAAAGTTGTATCATAATATTTAAATAAACTTAAAATATTTTTTCACTGCGTTCATTCATGAATATAGTATGCAAGGTCATTAAAATTCATGAAATAATTACTTACTCTTTTAAGCTTATACTTTATCCACACTGAAACTTAGAGACTGCACTGATTGAATCGTTCAAAATTTAGTTTTCAATATCAAGTTCAAGCATTTTATTGTTATTGTGTGGTACAAGGAAATTATTTTTTAAATATTTAGAAATGTCATTAAAAAAAACTATGGTTCCTATTCCAATTATTGTATCAAAATATTTAAATAAAATTTAAAATAGTTACATGTACTGCATTCATTTATGAATCAAGTGTATAAGACCAAGCGATGAAAGAATACAAGGAACAAAACTGATTTTAGCGCTTGAATCTGGCTGAGCAGTGACTGTGTAGAAAACAGTGGCATGAAAACTATTTAGATGACCAGCTGTCAGTGGTCTTTTCTGTCAGTGGTCACAAAAATAAGACAGTGATGTTTCCATTGGTAGCATTTGGTGTTTATGTCATTGATCCCCAGAGGTGCATCTTGTCAGCAGGCAGGGCAGGCAGCTGCTTTGGGCCCCCAAGCCACTAGATGGCGAACAAAAGCTGACTCTTTAAACTACAGTAAAAAAAAATGGTTAGAGGGGGGCCCCCAGTAAATTTTTGCTTGGGGCCCCAACAGACCCTAGGATTGCCTCTGTTGATCCCTGTATTTAGAGGGTGGATCTATGCCACACCCTATGGACAAATGTATTGGGACACACTAGTTTCCACTGTTTGCGTTAGGCCCCTTACTTCCAGTGAAGGTCAATCTTAATGCTTCAGCACAGCAAGACGTTTTGGACAGCGCCATGCTTCCAACATGGTGGACACAGTTTGAGGAAGAACTTTTTCTATTCCAGCATGACTGTGCCCCAGTACACAAAGCAAACTCAATAAAGTCATGGCTGGGTGAGTTTGGTATGGAAGAAACTGACTAGCCTCATGGAGTCCTGACCTCAACCCCATCCAACACCTTTGGGATGAACTGGGACTGAGATTGTGAGCCAGATCTTCTCATCCTACATCAGTGCCAGATCTCATAAATGCTCTACAGAATGAATTGCCACAAATTCCCACAGAAGCTTCCGAATGTTTTGAAAAGCATTTCAAGGAGAGAGGAAGCTGTTATTGCTGCAAAGGGGGACCGGCCTCATATTAAAGTCTCTGTATTGGAATGCAAAGTCTTTAAAGTCCCTGTTGGTTTAATGGTCAGATTTCCCAATACTTTTGTCTATACAGTGTGCCTACCTTCATACAGGCACCGCTACACTACTGTGTAAAGGGGAAATTGTGTAAAATTAATGCAAATTTAAATGAAGAGGAATGCAAATTTTCCCTTCCTGCCCCACCCAGAGTTTGGAGAACGCCCTGGTACAACAAAAATACGGACAGGCTGGTGCTCCTCCAGCGCTGGATCAGAAGCTTCCAGCACAGGTTATGTGAAGAAAGTGCGTGTGACTTCTGACAAACAGGATGGTGCTTGGCCTTAAGCATATGTGACCTTTGACACTCCAGAGGGGCGTCAAAAGCGGAGGTGTCAAACTCCATTCCTGCAGAACCACAACACCTTCCAGTTTAGTAGGCTTTTCTCAAGGTCTAAACCATCTTATTCGTTTCATAACAGGCTTGATATTAGCTGATAAGTTGAATCAGGTGTGTTAGAGTGGAGGAAACATTAGACTGCACGCTGTCGGAGGCTGCCAAGAGTCAGACCAACAAGCTCTGAGGTGAAGCTTCCATTAGAGCAAGATTAAATATGACTTCTACTCCCTTCTAGCGGCGAGATTATAGAGTGACATAAATACCTTGAATTTTAGGTAGATAACAGGAAGAATAATCCCAGTTCTTAAGCATCAAAGTGGAAGTTCCTGATCTTTGACCTTTGCTTTTGGAGTATTTACCCACTATGAACCCATACAGGTTGAAGAGAACATAATTTTCAGTACCAGAATCAGAAAGCTTTACTGATCCCAGCAGAAACAGCTTATGTTACAACTGCACAGACACACAGAGACACAGTGACAAGAATAATCTAAAATGTAAATAAATCCAATAAAAATGTTGCAGAAAATGCTCAATATGGGGAATAAGTACTACAGAGTACTACATTAACAACATCACCAAATCAGATTTTTTTCAACCTAAAAAACATAGCCCACCTCCCTCCATCAATTTCCTTCTCTGCTGCTGAAACTCTAATCCACGCCTTCATCACAGATTATTGCAATAGCTTCCTATACGGCCTGCACTCCAAACCGCTAAGAAAACTACAAGGTGTTCAGAGTTCTGCAGCATGGCTTCTCACCTACTCCCTTTTCCGAGATCCCATCACTCCCATCCTCCAAAACCTCCTCTGGCTTCCCATTACCCATCGCATTCAGTTCAAAATTCTTCTCCTCACTTTCAAAGCTCTCCACAACCAAGCCCCTTCCTACCTCTCAGAACTACTCCACCACCACACTCCGTCTCGTAATCTTCACTCCGCAGATGCCGATCTCCTACATCCACCTGTCCGGACAAAGCACCGGATCTGGGGTGACCGAGCCTTCTCTGTAGCCGCCCCTGCCCTCTGGAACTCCCGACAACAGCCCACCAGACAATGTACAGACCTGGCAACTTTCAAATCACTTCTCAAAACCCATCTATTCAAATCTGCCTACAGCCCCTAACTACTTTCTACCTTCTCCTGTGTTCCTCTAGTTCATCCATTTTTACTCTTGCTGTCTTTCCAAGTTTTCCCTTCCTAGTTTTAAAATGTTGTTTTTAACCATCTGATTATATGTAAAAGTGTTGATGTATTTTATTACTATTATAAAGCGGCTTTGAGTATCTTTAATATTATTATTATTATTATTATTATTATTATTATTATTATTATTATTATTATTATTATTATTATTATTATTGTT
>JBBMFX010000037.1:23198042-23211048 GCA_037832545.1 Rhabdalestes septentrionalis | reverse complement strand
TACCCACATACACACACACTGTTAGCAAGCCTTTCACTCTCATTTAATTCATTTAAACATAAGTAGGTCAAGGTTTGTCACTTGGAATGTGCGACGTATTGGATCAAGGGAACAGAGTTCAAAGGAAAGAACTACAGGAAGAAATTGAACTCATACATACATATACACTCATGCACACTCATACATATATATACACACAGGCACACACATCCACACACGAGTACATATAAATAAATGTATACAAACACATATTTATATATGTGCTGGGAATTTAACGCATTAATTAGATTAATTAATCACAGAAAAAAATAACATGTTAATATTTTTAACACAATTAACGCTCTAAGCCCTGTCACTAGTTGGTGGACCAGAAATACGTCATATTCCCAAATTACTGCTGCGTGAGCAGCCAGAGAGTGCAGTTCAGTTCACAGCATACGAGTAAGCATGTGAGATTTGGAAGAAAAAAATGCCAAACTGGCTAATAAAAAGTCATGTGATGTCTTGTGAATGTGTTTGCCGATTCTGACTCTGAAGGGGAATATTTGCCTTTTGGAAAAGACACTCGCGCGTCTCCCGCTTCAACTTTGGAGCACAGCTGCGCCATAGCATTAGTAGCTTTAGCATTAGCTCTCTCCAGACCTCCAGAGGGGCGGAGTCTCAGAGCTACATGGCCGGAGTGTGTGAGAGGGAGCTGGGGGAAGTAGGAGAAGTATCAGGGTGATCTGGGTCTGAATAGGGCTGAAATAGCGATGATAATGGTAGCTGGGTTTATTTGAGACATGAGGAATTGTATCAAAACTTCATAGATTTGGTTCAGTCAGGGATAAAAATGTCATGACCACTGTACCCTAAATTATAGGCTTGTTTTCAGTAATAAATGATAAAAAAAACTGCTTCTTGTAACGTCTGTATATAAGTGCGATTAAATGTGATTTTAGATTAATTAATCGCCACACCATGTAATTAATTAGATCAAAGATTTTAATCTCTTGACAGCACTAATATATACTAACATATATGAGTATATGCATTGTAATTTCACACACAAATCTACCCCTGACCCCAGGCTTCTGTCACAGTGTTGCTGTTGGCTTTTACTCTGTTCTCTGTGTTTGTATGGCTGGTTCTTGTTTTGCTGAGTGATAGCAGACACAGTAGCAGCTACTCTCATTTGGAACTCTTCTTTGTCTCTCCCTTTCTCTCTGTTGTCTCCTTTCCTTTTCTCATTCTTGTCTTTTCTCTCTTCTCTCCCCCTGTCTAATCTTAATTATGAAAAAAGTCAAATGAATAAATAAACAAATAAAGGAAAAGTTTCAAGTAACAAGAGGAGCTTATACCGAACCAGTACAGCTCCTCTTAGCAAACCAAAAGGTGTCTGGCAGATCATAGCATCCAGCTTCACATCCTGTTTGCTGAACTGCCGGACATGACAGGGAGAGGGAAAAAATATCGATGGAATTTCCCTTACATTTTGTGTGCGAGTGGAAGCCTACATTTTCCGAACCTTGATTCGCTCATGCAAACAGCAGCTCTATTCCAACCTGATTAGATGTGGCTCGTTTCATCACAGACACAGTTTTCATTAGCATTTCCTTTTCCGCAGTATTTGTGGACATAACTGCACAATTTGGACATAACTGTCAATCGTCCATTTAAGTGTTTGTTTAACAAAACTGAATGGACGCTGAAGCTGGAAAATCCTTGACTTCCTTGAACATGGAATACAAAATGAGTGATTTCAATGGATCATACTATTACATGGATGAATATGACACTTTTTTTGAAGATGAGCCAGAGAATTACTCAATCAGGATGGTGTCGGTGGTCTTCTACTCTCTAACCTGCGTCCTTGGAGTCCCTGGAAATGCGCTGGTGGTGTGGATCGCTGGTGTTAATATGAAGAGGACAGTGAACACTGCCTGGTTCCTCAACCTGGCCATTGCTGACCTTCTCTGCTGCCTCTCCATACCTTTCAGTGTGGCAGAAATCCTGACAGATTACAACTGGCCGTACGGAAGCCTCATGTGCAAGATTCTGCCTGCTGTTATCGTCCTCAACATGTTTGCCAGCGTCTTCACATTGAGCTTCGTTGGCCTGGATCTCTTTTCCAGGCGGTCCTACCAGTTTTAGCTCAGAATCACCGTAGCCTGGGGGTGGAGTGGGCCTGCTGTGGGGTTTCCTGGGGCTTGGCTTTCTTCTTAAGCCTTTCCAACATGATCCTACGTGAGGTTGTCACATACAAGGACCTGAATTAGACCATTTGCACGTTTGGTTCAGGTAACAGTATCCTGGATGAAGACAACTCCATCAATGACACTTACGAGGCCTCAACAGTCAGCAGGTTCGTGCTGGGCTTCCTGATACCTCTGCTGGCCATCTTGCTATGCTATGCCCTCATCATCCGGAAAGTCCGCAGTTGCTACGATTTTGGAAGGACGGTCCACATCATGCTGGCCTTCTTTCTGTCCTGGTTGCCGTATCACGTTCTGGGCCTGGTACAGATCTATGGTGGGACGAATGCCTCAAGAACATCTAGAAAAGTGGACTTACTCGCCATTTCCTTGGCATATGTAAACAGCTGCATCAACCCTGTCCTGTATGTGTTCATGGGGCAGGACTGTAAAGAGAAGCTCTCTTTGAGACGGGTCTTTGAGAGGGCGTTCAGTGAAGACGGCACACGCTCTTCAGTAAACTCCAGCACATCATAGGCACATATATAATCCAACATGAGTAGATTTACAAATATATTCTAAGTAATTTTGTCGGACCATGACCTTGTATCTCCAATATGGTGACTCAACACGGTGAGGAATTAATATTTTGGATCCTCTGAAGGGTTCATATGATTGGAAAAAAAAATTTGGCTGCTTTTTTTTTTTTACTAAAAGGGTTTAATGTAGCACATAATGGATTCAAAGCTTCCCTTTCAAGTCATGATACAGGGCAGCCAATTGAAACAGAGTTTATTTACATATTAGTCTTAAAAAGGCAGAGTAAAAAAAACAAAAACATTTCATTCTAATGTATATAAAAAGGTTGAAAAATCTGTGATGTAAATGCAAATTGTGAACCTAAGTACAAGATAAATGCTGGATACCCTTCAGTGTAACTATATTTTATTCTTAGTAATATTACACAGTTTCCATCTATCTATTTATCATTAAATAATCAACGGTTGCATACAGTGTGAAGTATTCAAACTGTTTGCATAATAAAATATTTAGGATGCAAAAATATATAAATAAATAGAAACCTACTTAAATTAGAAGCTATTATTTAGTGGGAAACCCATGTAAGAGAATTGGTTAAGCGATTTGTTAACACATTTATTTAAATCCCAAATTATTGAGAAAGCTCACAATGAGCTGCATGCCTGATGTACTTTTCTCTGCCTCATCGACCAGTTAGATTAACTCAGTGTTGTGGAACTTTGTTAAGCCCTGCCTGTACTGTGTGCTGCATGATGGATGAAAATCTGTTTGAAGTAAGGGAGAAATAGTGTGCACTTGAATTTTTCCTTTTTTTAGGCCCATCACTGCTCTGCCTTTTCTTGTCACAGTCTCTACAGTTCCCCATATTTCCATGGGTGCAGTTAAATAAAGCGGTTTATTTTCAGAAAGCCCAGTCATTTTTTTAGCATGCATGCTCACTAATGAGGCCATAATTATCAGTCCATAAACTCAGTGCTTTTGTTTCGCTGACCAGCAATTCTTGTTCAGGCGCCGACATCTTTTGAAATATATTTTTTTTGTTAAAAAAAGAGAGAAGGAATTCCAAAACAAGGATTTTAGCTAGCGTGAAGCACAAGGTGCCCTTTGTTACCATCAGTGTTTGATTAAGCAAAAAAAAATGCAATGGTGTCGGTGGATGGCAAAGAAGATGAATTGTTGGACGTTACGTAATGCCAGAGTTATTATACGCAAGAATGACCGCTTCTCTGGTGACCATATTAAGAACCAAAACGGCCCGGGTTATGTAATGTTTACTAAATTATCATTTGCTGCATCTGTGGGTGTCCAAATATCTCCCTTTGTTCCGCGGATTTCCGGCATGACCCCGGCCCTCGCTGAAGACAACGGGCATGCTTCAAAATGGAGCACGTTTTCCACAGCTAATCACATAACTAATGGCTACCTCCAGCACAGACTTGGGCCAACATACCAACATTCACTTTGGCCTGAGGCCTAATCAGGATAAAAATACACTTATTATCGTTAATCAATGCCTCTGCTAACCACATACATTCCTCCTTTTCAGGCCTCTGTTTATGAAACAGCATTAGAGTTCAAAGGCCCGGAGTGCCTCGGGCATCTTTACTGCCCCATTCTCCTATTCAAGGAAATGGAGAGAGCTCAAAGCTCAAAGTGTGCAATAGTATTTTGTCTTTTCATGGACTGAGTCCATGACCTCAGGCTTGGCAGACACCACCCAAAGTGATTAAGGCAGTGGTAGGGACAATAAATGATTATATAATTACCAAACCATCCATTCTCAAGGTGTGCACAGACTTGGGTATGCCCCACTTGGGTAGGAACTTCTTCCTCTAAATCTGGGGGGCCCAAATCTGGTCCTGGAGGGAGTGTGTCCAGCACAATTTAGCTGCATTGCACATTAAACACACTGACTAAACCTGGCAATCAATGGGTTGAGTTGAATCAGTTGAGCAGAGACATCACCAAACTGTGCTGAAAAACTGGCCTTCCAAGCCCCTCCAGAAAACAAAATAGATGGAAAATGGACTTGACGGATGCGGCCATTTTGCAAACCACCCATGAAAGTGATTCGTAAAATAATAGACAGAGCTTGAGTTAATGGCCCCTTACTTTGGAAAGGTTGAAAATAGGTAAAGAAAACAGACACACAAAAGGTGGAACTTGGACTAAATGAAAGGTGAAACCATCCTAAGAAACACGTTCTGAAAAGACTGCCAGAGTTTCAGCTATAAAAGCCATGGCTCTATAGAACTTGGTGAATGGGTTAAATGCAGAGGAGGAATTTTGTGCTGTGTGCTATGGTGTGTTCACTTATGACCAATTGATCACTTTTCACTTTAGTCTTCCAGCTAGGCAAGTTTTGTTTTCGCTAGATCTATGAGGCTAATGTTGCTAACAAACATTAGCTGTCAGACAAATATTTTCTGTAAATACATCCTCAAAAGGGCTTGCAACTCACTCAAACTGTGTCCAGCTCTTCACTGAGGTGACACAGACTTCAGAATGTGGTTTTGGAGACCGTATGACTTAATGTGAGCCATAAAAATGATCTTTGTGGCTACAGACTGTCATTTTAGAAAACACCAGGTCTGGAGAGGGCTGATCTTGGATCAGATTCCTTCATATTTGTGACGTTGTCACCACAAAATCCTGTAGTCCTGTACTAAAATAAAAATGATTTGTATAATTCAATCATTGAGATCTTAGAAATCTTTCAGGGTAGCTTGGAGTGAAATGGTGCATTGCAGAAAAAACAATGGTGGTGAGGGGCCATAATGTCTAAAACACAAATATTACTAGTCGGAAATCTCAGCATGTCTGAGTTTTTATATGTATTGGCAAAATAATGGTTAACCTGACAAACTGTCTTCTGTGGGGACTGTTTTGCCCATTATGAATGGGTTTACAAAACCATTTATAGGCCAGGACTTTCTCAAAGAAATACAGCTGTCTCAAGCATCACGTAGCATATTCGTAATTAACTCTCCCTTTTTAGAATTATTAAACCCTTTAGACAGCTGGTTCTCATCACAACTCATTAGGTCTCTTTATTATGAAGCATCTCATGTTTGAACACCAAAAATGAAGTGGTGCAATTTCTCTTTAACAGCAACTGGTTTACTTCCATTACTTCTAGGCTACATGGCTACGCTGACCTTATAGCTTCAATGGTTTGGCTACATTTAAAACAGGACTGTTACCTTTTCATAACTTTTCTACTGATTTATAGGATTCTGTCTGGATCCTAAAGGACTCTCTACTCCCTGTGAAAGCATAAGGGTTTGAGGTAATGACATATCATTTCTGCATAGCATGCTATCCATTATTTTGAGAAACATTCTGGGTTCAGTCTCATGTCACATGCAACCATTTTTGCATTTCAGTGAGGAATGAAATGACAAATGAATTTCCCATCACCTCAAGCTGTCTTTAGAATGAAGAATTTCATAATGAACCAACATTTAAATGGCGGACATTCCCTTTATAAACAACTGGTTGTAGGCTACATGGCTATACTGGCCTTGTAGCCTCAGGGCACCAAACATGCATTGGTTGATTTGGTTACATTAAGGGTAATATCATGGGCACTGGAACCCATGGTATGCATGCCCCCATACCCCCTACCAGTATGCCCCCCTGACCCACCACCCAGGTTTTAACACACCAGGTAATGCATTCTTGTGTAGTGTTTTCTTCTCTTTTTTTGCAGCACAATTTCTTTAACAGTAATTATATTATGTTCTATAATGTTCTATAAGGTTCTGGGTGGCCTGGTGGTTGGGGAGGTGCCATTGAGGTTCACTTGAACATGGTACCATCCCCTTACACTGCCCCCCCAGCCACTGTGTTCCTGGCTGACTGCTTCTTCACTTGGTGAGTGGGTTAAATCCAGAGAAAGAATTTTGCTCTGTTCACACTGTGTGCTGTGGTGTGTCCACGCATGACTATAAGGGACCACTTCATGCTATACTGTTTTCTTCTTGACTCTGGAATGAAGGATTCTGCCTGGATGCTCCACGGGCACTAGGGTTTATGGTACTGGTACTTAAACTCAAGGATTGCCATTTAAACTCCTCAGGTGTTACGTCAAGTGAGCTATCCATCATACAGAGAAACATTCCGGGTTCAGCCATATGTCACATTCAAACATTTTTGGGTTTAACTAAGGAATCACTAATAAATGATGGACAAATTAATGTTCCAGCACCTTGAGCTGTCTTTAAAGTGAAGTATTTCCTATTAAACCCATAATAACATTAAAATTGTCTTTTTTAACCGCAACTTGTTTACTGGTAAGACAGAAGTGTGTATTTTATTCTTTCTTTTTTATTTGCAGAACTATTCCATTTCTGTATCCTCTTCTTGACTCTGGGATGTAGGATTCTGACTCTCTACTGCCTATGAAGAGCACTAGGGTTTGAGATAATGCCATTTAAAAGCTGTTTAGTGTGATATTCAACATTTAGATAGACATTCTGGATTCAGTCCTGTGTCACATGTGATCTTATTTGGATCCACTTTTCACTGAGGAATCCAAATAGTGATGGAAAAATTAATTTCCCAGCACCTCAAGCTGTCCCGAAGAGAAAGTCTGTAACGCCACAGAGAGGCACAATCAAGCAGTGGGTATGAAAAGCTTGTGATCAGCAAAGCATGAAGCCAGATGACAAGATTTGATTATTAGAGCATGACTGTACCCGAAGAGCTGGGAGATTCCGAACTCCAGAGAAACTGTTGTTTTCCGGGTTTGATCCTGGCTGGACCCAGGTGTTGCCATTAAAGGGAAACACCTACACACATGTATATACAAACACCGGCTGTTTTACAGAACAGAAGCTGGATCTGCTTATCCTGACTATTCAAGCCTGGAATTAAGTATCCCAATGTAATCTTATGTGCTTGACCTTGGTCTTAACTTTGGAAGAGATGGACTAAATTTGGTTCATTCAAACATTTCTAAATGTAAAAATACATTATATTTACTGTACTTTGTTTTCAGTGTAATGTATCTTGAAAAGAATTGAAAATATATGGAAATAACATACATTCATTTGAATAGATTAAATTCAGAGAGAAACCCCTGAGGCCTTTGGTGTTTTCAGGCCTGATTTATGGAAACTCTACAAAAAATAACCAAACTCTGCTGCTTATTCTTTTCTGAACTATTCCTTTAACTTGAGTACACACAGCTCACCCCTGAGTGCAGTGGTGGTATGTTAAAATCTTTAAAATCAGAAGAACAGCCTGCCAGTAGAATTTCTAGACCATTGCAGTAAAGCAGTAAAGAGTGTTAACAGCTGCAGTATCAGGAAACACATCTCAATTAATGTGAGTGACAACTAAGACAAAGGTGACCTCTACAGACAGAAACTGAACATTACATCTATACTAGTACAGTGGAAATACACTAAATGGACAAATGTATTGGGACACCTGACTAGCACATCAACCGGGACTTTAATGACACTGCATTCAAATCCATAGGTTTTTATATGGAGTTGGTTCCCCCCTTTGCAGCAATAACAGCTTCCACTCTTCTTGGAAGGCTTTTCACAAGATGTTGGTGTTTCTGTACGAATTTGTGCCCATTCATTCAGTATCATTTATGAGGTCAGACACTGCTGATGAATGAGAAGGCCTGGCTCATAATCTCTGCTCCAGTTCACCCCAAAGGTTGATGAACTGGAATATTGTGGACCAGTCATGTTATTCCTGTGTGGGCCAGTCAAGTTCTTCGCTCTGAAAATGTCTGCATGGATCTTGCTTAGTGCACTGGTGTCACAGTCATGCTGGAATAGAAAAGGTTCTTTTCCAAACTGTGTCCACAAAGTTGAAAGCATGGTGTTGTCCAAACTGTCTTGGTGTGCTGAACATTAAGATTGTACTTCACTGGAAGTAAGGGGTCTAACCCAAACCCTGAAAAACAGGTGTGTCCATGGGTGTCACCGTTTAGACCGATGTGTCCCCCTCATATTAAACATGCCTTTGATGCCTCTGGGTGTGTCTCAATACCTTTGTCCATTTAGTGTGCTTCAATCTACACTATGTCCAAAAATTGGTAGACACCTGCCTATAAAATATTTCTTCTGAAAGCAATGCAGTAACAACTTTTCTGAGAAGGCTGTATGTTGGAACATTGCTGTGAGGATTTGATACATAGCACTAAACAGTAAACCTACAAATCTTTAAAAGGAAGACTATCAATTATCCATTGCCTACTTTAAAATCAAAACACTTCATGTTAGTAAGCAAGTTGGGGAGTTGGCCCTGTGATCAGAAGATTGTGGGTTTGAATCCCAAGACTGCTAGTGACACCATTGTGGTAAACTTGAGAAAGGTACCACCTCCAGACACTGCTCCCAGGCGCTGAGTTCCTGGCTGGCCACTGCTTCACTTGGTGAACTAGTTAAATACAGCCAAGAATTTCGTGCACTCGTATCTCGAATGGACACTTTACACTTCACCATTATGTACCAACAATAAACTTATTATTACTTATTACATTAAGATTTCTCATAGTTTCTTTGAAATTAAGTATGCTGTTAATTATTGTTTATAAGTTGTAAAATAGTCAATGTAAAACTGATAATAAAATAATGAGGTGCATAATAGACAGGGATTAGTGATGACCCAATCCTTCACTGTTATCTTACTGTTATGATAGACTTTCTGTTGATTAGCTTTATGCAAATGAAAAGCATGCAAGAAATAAAACAAAATGTTAACAGGGCAGCAGCTGAAAGCTATATGTACCATGAAAACACACATCTGATTACGTATGAGCGACCTTATTACCTGTACATCTGGGCACACCACAGCACCAGAACCATAGATAATGAGACATGTTTGCTGTTTTTTTATTTATTTAAACATCCGTAGAGTAATATGTTGCAGGATTTCACTGCAGTGGAAGTCTAGTGTTACTGAGCTCTTGCGAGGGAATTGAGGGGTCTCGGTACTGGACATGTTCACCAGTGTAAAGTTTGCTCCTATGTTGGACTGGACTATTGCATGCACATCATGTACTTGTCAGTTCAGAAAGAACTATGAGGCGTAGCTGAATGCTTTGGGAAATCACCATAGACAACAGGGTCTGTTTTCACAAACTATCTAAGAAGTTGGACTGCTGATCCAGTTTTGGTGACAACAGCCATCATGGAGGGTTCTGATCCAAGCTCGGTTCTCAAGACTGCTTCATATACAGAAGTTCTGTGTAGTTTTAGAGCGCAAGGTAAGTCATACTGTGTATAAAACCACAACCACAAGCCTGGATGCCACCTGAGAGAGGATCTGATGTATTATTACAGAAAGTAGCTGTCAGCTGGGGTTTATTAGATACATTTACCTCAAGGATGCAATGCTAATTGGTTGGAGGACATTTTGCACACTAGACATGGCTTGGCCGATCAAGGGACTTTGGAAATTGCACTAAATGGACAAATGTATTGGTACACCTGAGTATTAAACCAACAGGGACTTTGGAAATTGCACTAAATGGACAAATGCATTGGTACACTTGAGTTATAACCAACAGGGACTTTGGAAATTGCACTATATGGAAAAAAGTATCGGGACACCTGAGTATTAAACCAACAGGGACTTTGGAAATTGCATTCAAGTGCATAGACTTTAATATGGACTCTGTACACCTTTTGCAGCTATAACAGATTTCCCTCTTCTTAAATAATTTAGTGTGTTTCAGAAGGTATTTGTGCCCATTCATTCAGGAGAGCATTTAAGAGGTCAGGCACTGATGTTGGATGAAAAGGCCTGGGTCACAATCTCTGCTCCAGTTCATCCCTAAGGCGCTGGATGGGGTTGAGGTCAGGACTCTGTGTGGCCAATCAAGGTCTTTTACATCCAACTCAACCAACCATGTATTTATGGAGCTCGATTTGTGTACTGGGACACAGTCCTGCTGGAACAGAACAGGTTCTTCCACAAACTGTGTCCATGAAGTTGGAAACATGCCATTGTCCAAAATGTCTTGGTCTGCTGATGCATTAAGATTATCCTTCACTGGAAGTAAGGGACCCAGGTGTGTCCCAATTAGAGGTCGACCGATATGGGTTTTTCAGTAGCTGATGCCGATGTTTTGGAGTCAGGGTCAGCCGATGGCCGATTTATGCTGCCGATATTTTTTTTGCCCAATAATTGAACGTTTCCCCCTCTATTGGATGTAAAATATCACACTAATAACACAAAGGAAGATACACAAAATTTCTCAACTTGCCATTTATTGAATAATGACTGAAATATAAATATAAACTTAAATAACAAACAAAACTTACTAACAATACAATTAAACAATAACTTTAACTTAAATTTGTAAACAAACAGCAGCATCAAAATCTTTTAGTGCAATTCTTGAGGTAAAATTTTTAAACATGCACATTACTTTTTGTATTCTGTTCAATTTTAATCCCACTTCCAGTCTCTGAGTCTTTCTCCTCCCACCTAGTACTCCCAGTTTAAGAGCTGCAGGTTGTTGTGCAGGAAACACAAACGTTTTGCATTTTCTCCTGTGAGCCGACTCCTCTTCTCGTCAAAGATCATTCCAATCTCACTAAATACTCTCTCACTGGGAACAGAGGCTGGGGTCCAGCACAAGCAGGATGGGCCACGTGTTCCACAGCAACAATAATACTGGGCTGCCCGCAGAGGTGCCTGTCTGTAAATCGGGGTAGTGCACTTGGATATCGGCCGATGCCGATACATTAAAAAATGTTGGATTGGATATCGGCCCGATATATCGGTCTACCTCTAGTCCCAATACCTTTGTGTATATAGTGAATCATGATTTGAGCTGGTGAGTAAAACACAGGTTTGGTGCCAGATTTCTCCTCGATGTATCAAGGCTTGTTTTGGATTTGTGAAATTCCATCAGCAGTTCCTGATTTAATTTAATGAAGGACTGACTGAGTCAAACACTACAAGTAATACTGGACTTCCACAAGGAACACACTGACATACTGTATATAAAATCACAATTTACTGTATAATGTAATAATGTTTGTTTATTATTATATTTTGCAATATTCATGTGAAAAAAACGCTTTTTAAATATTATTTTTGCAGGTGTTTGACACATTTGCACAGTACTGTATGTCTGGGGTGAGTTCCTTAAAGCACAGTTCACTGTATTTAAAACTATATTTTCTGTGGTTGTAGATTAAAGAAAGTTGGGTATGAATGTAATGTACCAAAGGAGTGTTCTCATGCCCTGTGTTGATGCTGGGGGAACCCTAGGCTTATTTGGCCTCCACTCCAACCCCCCTGAAAAAATGGGGTAAAAGTAAAGGGGTCAGTGTCTGGGACATTGACGACTGAGAGCAGTTCCCAGCTTTTTATTGGCTGACAAATTAATCTTCCTGACTTCACTCAAACTTCTGTCCCATTAACCTTCTGAAAGGCCATGACTAAGCACAAAGACGGGGCCGCATGTGCCAGCCTTTATTTCTGGGAGTGTTTTCTTTAGCGCTGGGTGGCGTCGGTCAGGGGCACAACAAACCCTTTCCCCATTAAGAGCCATTGTTGGGCTTTTTTCCCCCCTCAGTAATGAGAACAGTCCTATTCGTGCAAGGAGAACGTGACTGGTTCTCCTATACAACAACTAAAATGTAATTGGGTCACTTGGAGACAGTTGACTATCTGAGGGTGGAATTTAAGAGCCATGGAAGAACACAATCTCTTTAAACAGATTCCAACCTTTTTTAACCGTTTTTAAACTGACCTTCTCAGCCTTAACACAGACATTTAAATACGACCTTTAAATAACGAGTTATTAACTAACACTCATTAACATATAATGTAGAAGTTGAATAAATTATACAATTCTTCAATAAAAAGGCAGCCTAGGCCTTATTTCAGTTCACCTCTGATCAAGTACACTATGTGGACAAAAGTATTGGGACGCCTGACCATTAAAGCAACAGGGACTTCAATGATATTGCATTCAAATAAGCTATAACATCTTCCACTCTTCTTGGAAGGCTTTTCACAAGATTTTGGAGTTTCTCTGGGGAATGTGTGCCCATTCATTCTGTAGAGCATTTATGAGGTCAGGTACTGCCTTGCAATCCCTGTTCCAGTTCATCCCAAATGTGTTGGATGGGGTTGAGGTGAGGGCTCTGTGACAGGGGGTTATAGAGTCTGATGAGTGTGTGTGTGACAGGGGGAGGAGTTATAGAGTCTGATGTGAGGGTGTGTGTCTGACAGGGGGAGGAGTTATAGAGTCTGATGGGTGTGTGTGTGACAAGGGGAGGAGTTATAGAGTCTGATGGGTGTGT
>JBBMFX010000037.1:23150005-23160434 GCA_037832545.1 Rhabdalestes septentrionalis | reverse complement strand
ATTGAGCCATAGTGCAAATGAAACATCTCAAATATCAGTATATATAAAAGTAGATGACATCTAAACATGAACTACTGATAGGTACCACACAACAGCTCAATGCCTATTGCTATTGCTGCTGGCATATTTGTTTGACATCAATATTGTCCAGACTATTCTGCTGGACATGGCATACAGCAGCATTGTTGATCTGAGCCAGGTTTTTAGTCTCCTGAGAGTACTGAAACTACTGGTGAACTGGTGAGTTTTAGCCATGGCAATATTAGTATGTAGCATATCAATTTTAGACTGATTTCTGACAAATAATTGTCATTAGATTAGGAGAACTAACAGGGATCATATTTATACTTTTACATTTAGCTGTTTAATCTGCTGCTAGTTTTAAGTTAGTATTCACAGAATATAGCCTGCCCTGCTAGAATGAATGTGCGTAAAAGCGGTAAAAAAACCCCACTTGCATTAATGTCAACTGTTGTCGTTACTTTGATGGACTTTGATGGATTCAGTAGCGAACTTGGAGTGACTTACACTTTTATTTGGAAAAAAGCTCCTTACGTCCAGCTTCTTTTTTTTGCTGCCGCCATCCTCACTTATTACACGGCTCTCTGGAAATTTACAGGTTCGTTCTTATCAAATATAAACCGCTCCAAAGTAATAACGCTTCGCGTCGGGTCCTGATCACACTGTCGGGGGGTTATTTCTGCGATAACTTCCGGCTGCCTGTACATTATCCCTTACATGTATGTCACACAACACACCTTCTTGCACGGGGAAAAAAAAATCCACTGCATTTGGCGCTGCTTGTGTCTGAATGAAGCCATAACCTCTCAAATGATAGCAGGGAAAGGCACAGCCAATCAAAATGTTCATATGTGTTTTGGGGGCGGGAGGAATCAAGGAGAGAACATGATTAATCCCTTTCTGAGTGTCTAGTTTAATGTTGACAGTGGATGAATTTAAGTGGATTAAATT
Organism: Rhabdalestes septentrionalis; assembly: GCA_037832545.1. Lineage (NCBI taxonomy): Eukaryota > Metazoa > Chordata > Actinopteri > Characiformes > Alestidae > Rhabdalestes > Rhabdalestes septentrionalis. The sequence continues at coordinate 23,159,462 of JBBMFX010000037.1, read as the reverse complement.
ATTGGTGGGGACATTTCAATAGTCGGATGATATTGGTGGGGACACATCCCCTCCATCCACCCTAAATCTATGCCCGTCCTGGACAAATGGTGCTGGGATCTGTTTTCATGTAGTGTTTATGTATTCTTACATAGCTGGAATTTTTGAGTGGTTGATGCTAGATTGGATTATTGGGAGGAATTGGAGTGACATTTCACCACCTCACATTTGTAGACCAGACATTTTATTCCTCTCTCATAATATATACAGGGCACTCAAGAGACAATTTATCATTATTTCTCAAAAAATGTATGTGAGTATAATTTATATGAATCTTTTCACATCTTTTCATGTGATTTCCTCATATTTTGCACCAAATTATTAAACTGAGTTTATTGAGAAATATCAATATCGAGTAGCAGTATCGATATCGGTATCAGTACAATCCTAACTATAACCCATCTTCGTCTATGCCATACCTCCTAATATAAGCCTGCAGTAAAATGTTACCATTTATTTTGACCACATACAATGTGTGCTCTGCACGTCTGGAGGGACTTTTCAGCCATATTTGCGTATATTAAATCAATGAGTTGATGTTTGGATTTACTCCTACTTCAAGCTTCACATTCACAAGGTATTGGCTGGGTGTGGAAATGTTGTATTCATTTTGTTCCCACCTTAATATGTTTGTGTTTCATGCTTTTCTGACCTCAAGCTTGTCCACGGGCGTAATGATCATTGGTCATTTTTATAGCTAACAAGGTAAAGTTCTGTGCATTTCCCTGAGTTGTATTTGCTGCATTAGAGTAAGAAATAAACATGAAAGGACAGTTATCAAGAGCATTGTTTGAAGTCTTTTTTATGTTCCTTTTATTTAGTGGTGGCTTTCCTAGATTGAACCACTGCAAAACTGGAGGTTGTCCTCTAGGTAGAAGTGTGACTTTTACTTCGACACCAGAGGACAAACCTACATATTGTCCATTTCAGTATTATTGCAGGTTGACGGCTCTGCAATGCTAGTCGTCTGGTTGCAGAGATTCCTGATGGAGGTTTAATAATGGGAAAGATCTTTTGATGTCTGGAGACGCTTGCCAGAACATTGCATTTAAAGAGGGGCCCACACTGAACCACACTGTTTTTCTTTCCAGAAAGCTCTCACCATTACAAACCTGCAAGTGGATAGTGACGATGCAGTAGGCAGGCAGGTTTCTGAAGCCAGGGCTTGGAATTTGGTGCAAAAAGAATTGCACGCTACACCTAGCAAGTTTTTTGCCTGGATTATTTAGGAGTGAGACTTCATGGAATCCCGAAACAAAGCAAATTAAGGTTGTTTTGTACGATTTATACTAAAGTAATTTTTATTGAGCTGTTTCTATTCTGTGGTTTTATTGGCCCTCTTGTGCATTCCAATTCACAACCAACACTGACATTTATCATCATTTAATGGGACATTGGATAATAACATTTACATCCTGTCTTTCACGCATTTTCCTGGACAGTAGTGGGAAGGCATGACCAAGCCTTGTGTAGAGTTACTTCATCATTCATTTGGTTTTAGACAATATCTGTTGGCATTGTTTGGATAATTCTGTAATGGTCAAAGGATCACATGTCAGGACAACTTGTGAGATAATCGAGTGCTCACACATTTACGCAGCTTTCTGGTCCCGGTCTCAGAAGCTCCTCCTACAGATGTTCACAGACCTGATATGTAATGTATGCAAAAGGAAAAAAATGCTAAGATGGATCCTGGCCAATATGAGATGTCTGGTTGCTTGTAGAAGATGTCATATATAACCTGACAGAAGGAGTGCTGAGTGCGTCTGGGTTATTGGCCTACAGGCCTGAAACTGTATAAACTTACTACTATATATAGAAATAATTAATTAACACTGGGCGGTGTAAACTACATGAACAAAATTATTAGGATGCCTGCCTGAAGATTTTGGAGTTTATGTGGGAATTTGTGGCCTATTCCTTCTGTAGAGCATTTATGAGGTTAGACACTGATGTTGGACGAGAAGGCCTGGCTCACAATCTCTGTTCCAGTTAATCTCAAAGGGGTTCAGGGCTCTGTGTGGCCAGTCGAGTTCTTCCACGCCAAACTCAGGTAACCATGTCTTTATGGAGTTTGCTTTATGCACTGGAGCACAGTCATGCTGGAATAGAAAAGGTTCTTCACCAAACTATGTCCACAAATTCGTAAACATGGTGTTGGCCAAAAAAGTCTTGGCTTGCTGAAGCATTAAATTTTAGCCCTTCACTAAATTAAGGGATCTAACCCAAACGATGGAAAACAGGAGTGTCCCAATACTTTTGTCCATATAGTGTATGTATGGTTGCTCATTGATCTGTGATTACATTTTTTGTCATTAGAATCCTGATTATATTTTCACTTAGAAGGTACTGCAGTACCACATATATTTCATTATGTTTTAGTTTAAGTTGCTCGAATTGGAGTGCTCAACGGAAATGTGTCCGATATTTTCAACTCCATGATAATAAGGTAGATATAGTTAACCATGCTCTGTCTTTAGTTGGAAAATGCAACTTTAGACCTCCTGGATGTTCTAAATTAGGGGTTCCCAAACTATGAGGCGTGCCCCCCCTGGGGGGCGCCAAACGATTTGAGGGGGGGGGTGCGGAAGGTTGATTCAAAAAAAGAAGGAAACACATTGGTTTCATTTTAGAATTATCAATATTTTTTATTTTATTTTATGCAATTGTCAACATTATAAAATAGAAATAAATTATTGAAGAGATGTAAGCAATTCTAAATATTTTGGATAGTGACCCCCTATCTTTTGTGAGAATGTATTGTGCCAAACTTCATAACGTAACCTAGCAACAGTGCTGTCTCTCGAGCTAGCAACAAGTTACCGTTCAAGGGGGGAGGCGCGGAGGTGTCACTGTTTTCAGAGGGGAGGCCCACATTGATGAAGTTTGGGAACCCAAGTTCTAAATACATCTCTGACTGTGAATACGATCAGCAGCCTTGTCAATAGTTTTCTGTCAGAGATCAGACAGCGGCAGCACTCTGCCAGGGTGCTTTACTGAAAGAGTTACTGGAGAAATGCAGCATAAGCTGTACATTTATTATTAATAGTTCTTTTTTTAGCCTATTAATAATATACTACTAGAATACTATAGAGTTCCTAGCAAAAATATCGAAGTGTTTTTTTACCATGTTAAACTGCTTATGGCCAGAAATGAAAGAGCCATGGTTCACCACTGTGATAGGATAATTTGACTAAAAATAAATTGTATGGGGTGCTGTGGTGTCAGTATGATCTCAATGTTAGTATTTTGTCCATATGGTACATTAATGTTGCTTTAGTGGGATAAAGGCAAAGTCATTCCACTCAGGATGGGGGAGGGGCACCCTTCTCATGTGGGGAGGACAGAGTAAACAAAACCCCGCATGCACTCCTGCTGGAGCAAGATGAAGAGTGGCCTCCGAAGGGCACGTGGAGCGCTCCATCATAAGGCCCATCATTGGGTGGGGGATAAGAGCCTGGGGCTAAGGAGCTTTTTGAGCTTGGAATGTGTGGTACAATAGCTGTGCGCTAGGAATTTGGTTCTTGGTGTTGTTACAGCTTAATGTTTTCATTCTTGTCTTGTTCAAGTTCACAGAGTGGGATGCAGAGTTTGAAGCTGCCACTAAGTTGTCCAGGGTACAATGAGATATCCCTGGCAAGATTGAACCTAGCATTGAACTGGGTTGCATTACAATTGGAGGGATTTATCTTCTTAACCATTTTTGTGCTAATAGCAATGCTATTAAGATTAAACCTTGCATTCAATTGTACTGCAACAGAAATGGAGGGATTTATTTGCTGGCAATATTTTGTGCTGATCTCCAGGATATTAATCACGACAACACACCTTAATGCTATTTCTATGTTCTATTCCTTAAATATTATCATATTTTTTATTTTTAATACAAAAACTGCTATAATTAATGTGCTCCATGTCTTTGGTATATGGTGACATACTATTATGATATCGCTAATTCTTTAACATCAATAGCGGAAAATATTGTGATAGTTGAAAATACTGTCACGACATTGTCCAAGGAACAATGAGATTTCCCAGGCAAGATTAAACCTAGCATTGCATCTGCTGAGCCATTTTGTGCTATTAGCCATAATACTAATCATAATAATGCATCTCTGTACGATTTCTATTTTTTAATTAAAAATGAATTGGTTTCAATTATTTGGTATATATTATATAACATTATGACACCACAACTGTTATCATCTTGATTGTGGATAACATTGTGAATCAAATTCACCCACATCTTCATTCACATTTTCCAGATTAAATTTGCAAAAGACACAAATTGATTACTGTTCTGTTGCCTACAGGCCTCACTGTGTTGGTGTGGCATAGAACTCTACATCTGGACACACTTGGATCAGTATGGAGGTCTCTGTCCTTATGCTGGTTTCCTGTACAGGAAAGAACAGGAAGTCAGTAGGCAGCTATTTCCATTGTGCCCAGACGAGTACAGTGAGGTCACTGCTTCCGTTCAGGAGGCCGCTACAGCGCTGCGCTACATCATAAGCTGCTTGTTCTCTTTGATGTCAGGCTATAATAGGATTGAATTTGGTGACGTGAAATGCAGAAGATCATTTTTTAAATTGAATTTGGAAATGACCGCTGAGACGCCACCGCACAGTGGCTAATTTGACAATGTTACAATACTTAGCCTTTGAGATTCAATGAGATTCATCTCATTGAATTCATAACAGGTTCGCTGTCACCCACATGTTCCAGGTGGTGTTAGCTATCATTAAACCTGTGATCTCAGGGGCTCTGCACAATGAAGACAGTGTCCAGACCTTGGCCCAACATCATATCTCTATCATGCTCAAACATGGACTGGGTTAGGCCAGCCTGCAGATTAGCCCACAGTCCAAGAGATTATGTCTCTGGAAGACCAATGAAGGCCATAAATAATGAGCTTGGTGCTCATGGCTGTGCTGGCTTAGGGAGGGGTAGAGGGGGGCTGATTGTGTTACCATGCCGAGTCCCGCTGTGTATTTAGCATGGAGCCCAACAGCGACAGTATACACAAGTACACTACATGGACAAATGTATAGGGACACACCTGTTTTTCAGGGTTTGGGCTAGGCCACTTACTTCCAGTGAGCAAGAGCCTTAATGATTCAACAAACCAAGACATATTTTACAACACCATACTTTCACCTTTTTGGACGCAGTTTGGGGAAGGACCTTTCCCAGATAGCACACATCCATTGAAATGACATTGATTCCATATTAAAAAAAGAAGGTCTTCAATGTTGATCCAGTATCTTGCTCGTTAAAAAGGCCATCTATTTAATGTTCAACCATTTGTAGATGGATTCAACATGGACTCAACATTGTTTCACACTTGTTTGGCAAAGGTGTTTTCTGAAAATACTCAACCCCATCCAACAACCTCGTCTAGCATCAATGCCTGAGCTCATAAATGCTCTACAGAATGAACGGGCACAAATTCCCTCAGAAACTGCAAAATCTTGTGGAAAGACTTCCAAGAAGAATAGCAGCCGTTATAGCTGCAAAGGGGACCAACTCCAACTGAATGAAACTGAATGAAAATCACTTTTGGTGTAATGGTCAGCTGTCCCAATACTTTTGTGCGCAAAGTGTATATACTAATAAACATTTTTACCCATTTGGTTTTTTTGCCTATTTTTATAGTCAAATGTAAGAAACAGTATATGTATATCTGAGACTTACTTAAAGCATACTTACAACATGTGGTTTACACAGTGCTCGTCTCAGCCTTCTCGTCCCACAAGAGAACCATCTGGTTTTATCAGTCCAACAGTAAACACACTTTAGATAAATTAAGTTAAATGTTAGCAAGTCACCAGTAGGAATCAGTTCCTTGCATTACAGATCAAGGTCTGACTGCAAGCAAGTAAATGTGATATCCCACCTGAGGCCTTCATGAATTGAATCCAGGGAGGGAAAAATGCTGGTGAGCTGTGACCCGGAAGGAACCCAGTGTGGCGTATCTGGTTTAGACAATTGCTTGTCCCTTTATAGTATGTGGTTGTTTGATTTGCATGTCTGTTAAGTCTTCCTCTTTCTGTCAAATTTGGTGCTTTTTTGCTACAATGACACCTACCAGACTAAACAACAACAGAAAACCGAGACTAGCATGTTGCTGACTTACAGCTGGTATCTTGTGAAGTAAATTTGCAATGTAGCTCTAACGCAAAACTCAAAAAGCAATCAGACTCCAATCGATTGTATTAAGGGAAATGTTTAAATTTGATCCATCACAAACTGCCACACCCTGCTTTTATTGTTTCCACCTTTCTTTCTGTGTTCGGTTTTGTCATTTTCCTAATCGGCTAATATGTGTGTGGATTTAGTTTGAGTTCATGTGAGCCCAGGCTGGGCTGCAGAATGTTCAGACGTTCAGAATGCTTCTCCAGATCCTTTCTGCTTTCTGCATCACCCGAGAGGCTCCCCTCGAAACTCAGGGAGGGAGGAGAGAGAGGGCAATGTGGACTGGTTAGGGACATGAAAACCCCTTTCTTTCTGCATCCTTTACTGTGGCAAAGCTCTAGTTTATAGACCAGATGTTTGAATATTTCCTCTATGATGTTTTTGATTTAATAAAACGGATCCTGTGCTTTTAGGAATGAGTCACTTCAGAAGCGGGGTCTGTCAGGGGACCCTCAGATATTTACAGTGACACAATTACTCTGCTATGTTTTAGGATAATTAGAGCATGGCGACATCAAGGATGAGGCAGGGAGGGGAGTCTGACCCCTGGACATGTTGTAATGGACAAATGATTGATGAGAGGAGACAAAAATAACAAACTTAGGCCTTTTACTCTTCCATTCCACCCCACCCTACTCGCCAGCCCTGTCTGCCTTGATATCCGATACAACATGTCGTGCTCTTTTGGTCTGACCAAAAATACTATTGTGGCTAACAATGGGCGCAATTTAGCGAGCCGAGTTAGCATGACGTCGCTTGCAAAGAGCCAACTAGCCCAGCTAATTGTTGTTAGCATAACTCGGAGGCAAAGGTTTTTTGGAAATCAGTTGATAAACCTAAATAAACATTATTTTTTGTCCAACTGTTCAATTTAGCTACATTTTTATGATGAAACAACATGGGAAGAAGGCTATCTTTCAAAGATCTAGGCCTATGTTACAAGGGAATTGAACGTTTTGACCGCTACGTAATGGTTAACATTTCCTAGCACTTGTTTTAGACTGCTGTAGACGTATCAGATCGTGCATGAATATGCATTTCTGGTATCGTCAGAGGAGTGTGTAGTGAGATGTCTGTGAGTGATTTGTCCATGTGGGCCCGCTGATGGTGTGTGAGCGCAGCTGCTCCTAAATGCATTAGCGCAAAGTGCCGCCGAGCCAGAAGGATCTCGCATGAAAAGCGCAGAAGGCATTTTAATCAAAGCAAGATGCCCCGCTAGGAGCTGGAAGGGGGCATAGCCCAGGCATGTGCGGGACCAGCGCCTGTCATGGGGCTGTGGTAGACTGCTGGATCAGCCAGGCCTGCGGAACCCGGTCTGTCAACAGCTCCAGATAGAACTGAAGCAGCCAGATGCAAAAAAAAATCCCTTTCCAAATCCTCAGAGTTAATCATTTTATGTCTAGACTTTCGCAGTAACTTTGGTTCACCTTGGATTATTCGTATGCATAGCTGCCACGCATTGCCTCAGCAGTGATCTGAAGGTGTTAACCCTTAGAACAGAGAGCGTAGTGTAAAACAGTCTAAAACCGACATTACTGTGCCTTTGCTGCTCAGACACTCTCTGGATCCTTTACTCATACGCCACGTTTCTACATATTTAGACTAGTTTGGCCATGCAGTCTGTGAGTACAAGGCTGGAGTTTGAGTCAGCGTTAAAACGGTGTATGTTGAGACCGTGGTAACTTGAGGAACCCCTTTATTATTTCATGTTTTTTAAAAATGACAATAATTTGGTTCTACATGAACACCAAACCAACCTCACCATGACACCTGACACCTATAGCATCAACGCAATCCAGACACTTCCTTTTAAGGAATTATTTGGGGGTGTGTTGACAATTTACCATTTGTTGTGCTTGCCGCTCGTGTTCTTAGGTTTACATTTGAAATGCATTGAATTCTATGGGTGTAGAAATGCTGTGTAATACATTATATTGATTTGAAGGTTAGAAACACCTACACTGATTCTGGATTCCATAGTCAGTGAAATAACTTATAATATTCAGTCAGTTCAGTCCAGAGCCTTTCAGCTGTGGTTCTTGTACTGCTGTGTTGGATGGGGGTGATGGAATTTGTGGTAGGGCCAAACTTTGAATTTCAATCCCACCATTGGTTGCTACTGTGATGTAACTTAACCATAACTATGAGTTGCCTGCTCATCACTTTGCCCAAAGAAGCAATGATGTCAACCATAACTTGGAAATGCGTTTTTCTCCATTGTTCTCTATTGTTCAGATTTAATGAGCCGTGTCCAGTGTTAGATAACTGTCGTTATACTTATGTAATGTTTTATGGTCTGTTTGATTACTTTTATGCTTTCAATAAGCCATGCTCAGGCTGCCAATCCATTCTCTGGAGTGATGGAAGAGTCTTGGAAGAGTTCTTATTTTCTCTGATGAGCTTTATTCTGTTGTGAGATTTAAACATGTACCAAATATTTCATAGTTACTGGTTAGAACTGGGATTTTTACTAGTCAATATCAATAGATGGATGTTAATTGTGTCACAAGTTGCTTTGCTTTATATACGAATGAGAGTTTAATATTGAAGGCTCGCTGGGCCCACTCACTTTTATATCGCTGGTTTTTCTGGTGTTCATCAGTTGAGTTGCACCAAGAGAACACTATTATCCAAGACCAGGACGTTTGAATGTTTTGTGTTTTGCAAGCTCATCTTATTTTGCTTTGCTTTATTTATGGATAAGTCAATGTTAAAGGCTCGCTGGGTGCAGTTACTTTGGTATCACTGTTTTTTTCTGGTGTTCCACAATTAAGACCAGAAGTAGTCGAGTGGTTTGTTTTGTCAATTGTTTCTTTTTTAATTTGCTGTGTGAGCAAAAATGTGGCCTGGTCAACTGCCATAGAGAAATATTTGTAATGGAAATAAATTTCTTTTTAAAGGTAGCTGCACTAGGATATTTGGTAAAGGGGCATTTGGGCAGATGCCCATATCCAGAGCAACTTACATTCATTAGTTACAGGGACTATCCCCCTGGAGCAACCGAGGTTTAAGTGCCTTGCTCAAGGACACAATGGCAAACCAAGACAGGATAAAGGCCATTGAAAAAAACATTATGAGTTCAGACTACAGCTCTGCTTGTAACACCTTTTGGATATATGTTTGTTTATTTGAGCTCAAGCTATGTCTTCTGTTGGATCATGAATCAACAGCTATAAAGCAATCTGGCTATTCTGGCTATTTTAGCCTCATCCCCAAAAAGCTG
>JBBMFX010000037.1:23106845-23119813 GCA_037832545.1 Rhabdalestes septentrionalis | reverse complement strand
AAACACTCTTGGAAATGTAAACAACTTAGGTAAGATATATCTTAGAAAATCTTCTTAGCGCGCTAAGAGTGTTCGTTTTCGAGAAACCAGGCCCAGATCTGTTCCTACACAGGTCCAGCACAGTGTCCAACAATAATGTCTACAAAACAAATACGACATTTTTTCTAGGGTGTTTCTTCCACAAATCTGACACCATCACTAAATATATTTTTGCTGGGTTAACCCATAGACGTTTTTTCACTCCAACTACATAACCATGTGTTAAAAGGTTTGAATCTGCACTTCTGCTGTTTTTCTGTTTCAGAAATGACAAATACAGTTATTTGCAAAAGTTTTGGCACCACTAGTCAAAATGTATGTTGCGTAGGAAGGCAGTTTTACACAAAATAATGTAATCAAATGTGATCTCATTACAAATGGTGTTCCAAGAGGCATTTTGGAAAAAAATACTGAATTACACAAATATACCTCTTTGACCCCTGGATCCTTCCTTCTGTCTGAACATGACCGGGTGCACAACTCTATAGTGCTGGAAAACAAGAAGGGGTCATTAAGCCATAGAAACAGACAGAGTGATGTTATTAACAGACAGGCTTAACAGAAGCACCCACCTGGAGCAGACTGCGCAGTCTGGGCACCGTCCAGTCTCTGAGGTGGTACAGGCAGTCCCGAGGGTGGTGGGCATGTAAGCCCTTACTGCCACAATCAGGTGAGAAATCACATACCTGCATGGACCACACAGACACAGTTACATTCCTTAACACTCATGGACATACACATCTTAAAGCATGTCATCAAGTGACGACATAAAAACGTGACTATTTTAACATTAAGGAATGTCCTTTTTGCATTAATATTAAGTCACAGCGGCAAAGAATGTTCTGGATGATCTAGATCAGGGGTCTCCAAGACATAGCTCGCGAGCTACCATTAGCTCACATCCCCTCTCCAAGTAGCTCACCGAAGGGTTAACGGATCTACATACATTTGAAAACGTGACCAGTCAAATTTTATTAGTCACTTGGAAAACCAACTTGCATGTATAGTCAACCATATCCGCCCCCTTCTTACACCAAATCATTATTTGCCCATTAGTTGTCAATAAAACAGTTGCGCTGCTGTCAGGGTTGAGGAGTCAAAGGTGATGATTCGGATTCGGATTCGGATTCGGATTCAGATTCAGATTCAGATTTAGATTCAGATTCAGATTCAGATTCAGATTCAGATTCAGATGATGGGAGATGGTCAGGAACCATGACCGCAGCAGGTCGCCATACAAATAAGAGGCTGGAAACTTATTTTCATGATACAAAAATGAGTAGCTCTCCGCCATTTTCATTTTGTAAAAGTAGCTCTCAGAGGTACAAAGGTTGGAGACCCCTGATCTAGATGTTGATGACAAAAACTAGAAATGAGCGTGGTAAGAAAATGAAAGACTCACTGAGCCACTTCTGAATGGACGACTGCAGCCTCCACAAAACTCATGCTGGCACTGGGTGCATTTAAAATGTAAACAACCGCCTTTAGAGAGAAGGAACCGGAACTTGCATTTTGGACAATCTATGAAAGAAATAATACAATATTTTTACACTCAAAAAGAAAAATATTCAAGAAGAAATACAAAAGAAAATACAACAAGAACAAAACGATGATCTGTGTAAATTAGGCATGTGTAAAATGGCAAATATCAGGATACAGGGGTTCCTCGGGTTACCAAAGTCTCGACATACGATGTTTCGAATTTACGACACTCACTCTCACTAAAACATTTTAAAAATTGAGATGTGAGTGCTTCAGCTTATGGCGTTAGCAATGTACTTCTGGATTACATGGGCTAACTAGTTGCGTGTGGTGGAAGAATACGCAGTAATTGACGTCCCACCGTGGGTTTACCTGTTTTTTTACACTCCTTTTTTCGTGTATTTTTCTATTAATACAGTACAGTGTATGAGTACAATATATTATATATTATAAGTACATTATATATATATAGTGTGTGTATATATAGTATATAGAGTATATGGGTTAAATTTTTAACATCAGACCTATTTTGTTTCGGCTGAGGAGGAGTTCCAGACGTGAGTTTTGATACTCAGGGCTATTGAGCTGCTCCCACTCTCTGAACTTCTCACAAGAAAGTCCCTCATGCTGGGGGGCCCACTGCAATCCAGACATCCAGTTATAAATGCACAGGTCCAAAAAGAAAATAAAGCAAGATCAGAATAACTAGCACCATAAAGGAAGGACTGGAAGACAAGAGGTTAACAAATGAATAATGTAATCTGTGACTGACTTTCATCATGCAGCATTTTCAGTGGAACCACTTACATGATGTAATTGCAAATTAGCACTCTGAACATGCTGTTCTGGCCCCTTGTAGAAGCCTTTACTTACAGGACTCTTGCAATTAAAGCATGTGCTTTTTCCACAACTGGGGCAATCCATCCTCAGTCTGTCAGCCTCGTGGAGCAGCCCAAAAGAACACTGCCAGGGAGAGCGAGAGAAAAAGAGGGAAAGGGAGAGAACACGAGTATAAAATAGCATGAATAATAATCACTTGGAGCCAGTTAGCATTAACATAAATATGATCATGCTGTCTGATCTACGCTAACCTTAATTAAAATTCTATCTGCATTAATCATATAAAATAGAAGCATTCATTAACATGTAGGTGTACTGGAACCTGGGGAAAAGAAGTGCTTACGTGAGCACACCAACGGAAGTTCGGCATCTCCTGCAGAGCCTGGTCCCTCAGCTTCCTCTGAAACAGCTCGTGGGTCGCTGGGTCCAGATAATGCCTGATCTGTGAGCAACAAAAAGATTGCATCTGAATAAAGACAGAAAGGATAAAACATCAAGAATGTCAATGGTTGAGGTCAGATGTTATCAGTGCTGGCAACAGAAGGCTGCAGGACCAAAACTGATTAGCCCTGGTTTACACGCTATTATGAGCTCAGGACCATCAGAGACACTAAATGTGTAACATAAAACGTGTGACAGTCTAATGTCCAAAGTGTCTTTGATCCTGCACCCCCAAAACTATGAAGGGTCTGGCCTGCAGACCTGCGTGTCCAGCAGGCTGAAGTACTCCATGGACTCCTCCCTGCGTCCTGCCCCGCGCACATCAGGCTGGTTACATAGCGGACAAACTGCATGGACAATGCTCTTCTCTTTAATAACGGATGAGAAATAGGCTTTGAAGCAGCTTTCGCAGAACGTACACAAACAGTGTGTCATGGTGATCATCTGAGGACAAAAGAAAGAAGGGGTTTCAGTTTTGTTCCATTTTATAGATTGAGGAAATTCATAAAATGGAAATGTCTGAAATGTAGAGGTTGAAAGCGATTTAAACATCAACATCTGTTATTTTAAATTACTACTACTAAAATAGAATAAAAACTATAGACCATACAAAAATATTGTATAAATGTATAGGTTTGTCTGTATGTATATAAAGAAATATAAAAAAGCAAGGATTATGAACAACTTTACATTTACTATGTGGCACATCACAATAATAACTTTTCTGTTGCCTGTCTTAAGGAGCAAAGTACTGCAGAGTGTGGTGTGTTTTCCCTCAGCATCTAATTATCAATAATTATCACAATTATAACTGGAATCAGCAGCTATAAAAACACGAGTAATGCTTTGATAAGGTATTAAAGCACCAATACACCTATGCTATATATAGGCAGATGTTATTCATCTTTCAAGAAAATTCTGTGAAAAAAAAAAAAATCCCAAAGCTTAAACATAGTCAATCAACCACGATACGTTTGGTGTCTGAAGTTTGCTTCTTTCATTTAGACTGGAGCTACAAATCTCATATACATAATGTATAATGGAAACTTTACCAGTGGCATCTGGGCATACCACATGCCTAAATCCTAACATGTTTCCCCAAACCACACTGAGTTGATGTCAATTAGCCTCGCTTTTGTGGTTTCTGTATGTATATAACATTGACAAAGGTGTGTTGCATGTTGCTCATGTGGTTTCTGTATGTTTACAAATGGACAGAAATATGTTGTAAAATAAGCAAGTCTATTTACAACCTCTTAACAACTCAACGTGGTTCAAAGCATGTGCGTCACAATGCTAACAGCTGATGTATAAACTTCTATTTCTCTATTTGTATATCTGCCTTTATATTAAGCTGCAGTGAAAAACTTTAAACTCTATTTTGCGTAAATACACTATGTAAATGTATGTTGACGTCAAATAAACCCATTTGAACTGTTGGGTTGTATCAGGTGTGCTAAAGCAGGTGAAACAGTACAGTCCCCCCAGTACTAGGATTGAGACCAGCCTTGCTAACCTTGCTAAAAAGAGGCACAGTGTTATCTGACCTTACTGAAGGACATCTGTTCCTGGCAGATGGGGCAGTCATGAGAGAGGTATTTGAGAGCGGACGGGAGGTCTCGGCAAGCCTGCACCGCCTCCAGCACGTCGCTAGGGCTAAAACTAAAGCCCTCCAGACTCACGATGCTTCTAAACATCTCGGCTTTCTCACCCCTGATGCCCTCCGGGATGGGTACCTGGAGGTGAAGTGCTCATAGTGAAGGGAAAAATCAGGACGAAACTGTCTGAGGTGGGTCAGCTCCAGTTTACAGTCAACTTACCTGAATGCCCTCAAACTTTTTGACATGGATGAGAACTTGCTGGTCGTCCACACTGACGACCCGTTTAGGCTCTTTTAGAACATGCTCTGCATCTGCAATACAAATGCAAACAAATTAGGTCGCTAGTACAGCAGTGTGTCAATGCACTTTAAAAAAATCATCCATGTACATATGGAAAAAAGTATTGGGACACCTGACCATTCCACCAACAGGGACATTAATGGCACTGCATGCAATTGCATAGACTTTGATATGGATTTGATATGTAGCTGGTCCCCCTTAGTAGTTATTATAGCATACAAACGTATTGGAAGGCTTTCTGCAAGATTTTGTAGTTACTCTGGTAATTTGTTCCCATTAATTCTATTGAACAGTCATGAGCTCAGGCACTGATGTTGGACAAGAAGCCCTGGTGACTGATTTCCATTCCAGGTCATCCCATGGGGTTGAGTTTGGATGAGGTTGAGATAAGACCTCTGTGTGGGCCAGCCAAGTTCTTCCAGAAAAAAACACTCGCCATGTCTTTATGGACCTCGCTCTGTGTAATGGGGCACAGTCATGGTGGAATATAAAAGGATCTTCCCCAAACATGGCCTTGTCCAACATGTCTTGGTATGCTTAAGCATTAAGATAACACTTTACAGGAAATAAGAGACAACCTGAATTCAATAATTAACAGATGTGTCACAATATTTTTGTCCATATTATTTTTACTGTCCACTACACTGGAAACAGGTCTTTTGGTTACACTGTTTTAGGTGTATCTTTGAACAAAACTCTACATGAAATAAGCAAGTCGAATTATGGAGCACTCTGGAATTTAATGAAGAATTACAATCAAATGTATTTGTAAGGTCAGCAATTTACACTCCTGTCACTCATTTCTTCATGTACCTCTGTAGTGTCTGAAGGTGATCACGGCCTGATCTGGTTGGGCAGAGGGATACGTCACCGCTAGAACCTCCCCTCCTCCATTCTGTTTCCTTTGAAAATAAATAGTGAGCTTGTTCTTCATCTTATTAGGAGAGACTCCAACAGGGAGGTGGCTGACCAACACCCTATGCCGATTGTCCAACAACCCTGGCTGGGCAAGGCCGCCTTCATGCCCCTGACTCTTCCTCCAAGCCTGTGGAATATCTTTAAAGCCAGAGAACAAATCTTTTTTAATGAATTTACAAAGCAATATGTGTAGTTAGTGTAATTTATATTTCTCTTCTAACACAAAATGTGAGAACACAGAACCCATAGTGCTAAAATATTTATACAATTTAAGACATTGGCATTCTGTTGTTCTAGCAAGTAAAGCACTATTTAACTAAAACTGGAAAAATATGAAGAGAATATAAAACAAAATCTAAGGAATCAGAAAAATAAGCCTTTTTCATTTATTGATGCTACACGAGGTAACATTTTCACTCTGGGAGGGGTTGGGCAAGAGGGAGGTGAAACTTTGATATCATTGTATATTTATTTTTTTCAAGCCTGTTGAAGCATACTGAAAAAAATGACATGTTTTAGGGGCAGGCAAATGGCAATACATTTTAAGAGTATGGGAAAACCATAACTTCGTAAAAAAAAAAAAAGAGTTTTAGATGAATACTGTGTAAGTACAGTCAACTTCCGTTTTAGTTGGACTTTAAATGTAAAATGACACAGGCCAATATTATCAGTAATGACATGTTTTGCATGTTAAAATCAGTATCAGATAGGGCCTAGTGCTGCATATTTTCCAAACAAAAATATTATATCAACAATCTGACAGCAATTTGGTCAGAATCAAGCAAGATGAGTGGTCCACAATGGCATTGTTACTATTAATTTTATGGTTTTCTACAATTGCATTGTTATATGTAAAATAAAAAAATTAACTTAAAAGCAGTGCATTGCGCACTGTTGTTTATAAAGCACTGCTAAATTAACACAAGTGCATTAAAACCTGGTTGCAAACACTATACAACAAATAAGGAGATTTTTGTCAACACTGTTTCCTTCAACAAATTACACAGCTGCAGTTAAAATATTTCTGTAAATCTCATAAATCTCAACTTAAAAATTAATGGAATCAAACATAATAACAAAGCTACTTGCCACTGCAGGGCATTCACTTTTGATCTAGTTTGCTATAGCAAAACAAGTTACCCTTAGAATGTAGAGCATGGAACCATTACAGCAGCAGCAAAGGGGACCAACTCCATATCAATGTCTATGTATCTGAATGCAGTGTCATTCTAGTAATGGTCAGGTGTCCCAATACCTTTGTCCACAACGGGCTTTAGGTCTTGGCTGGTTTTCACAGGGGTCAGAAGTCCATTTCCTTTATTAAAATGTTATATGGACAAAAGTAATGGGACGCCTGACCCCTCGAACCCAGCTAAGGCTCAGAGTGCTGCGTGCTGCAACCCAAGCACAACAATGCAACAAATTTAAAAAAAAAAAAGTAAAAAAAAAAAAACCTTTCTAAAATAATTAACATGCCAATATACACACACACATACACATATTTTTATAGATTATTACCACCTTTGTCTTTGTGATCAAGCTGATATATGTTGACAACTCTTTCCAGCTGAAGGCTTCTAAATAGGTGGTCAAGGTCATCTGGATCAGAGACATTTGTGTTTGGAGCTAGAAAGGGAACACAGAAATGCACAAAAGTATTAAGCTTGCTGCTCCCATCATTAGATAAAGGTAAATTAGAACCTCATACCCTGCTGACACAATAAAATGCTCAATAGTTACAATGTATTTTATACCTTTTATTTATCATGTGTCTCTTAATGGATGAAAGTTACAGATGTTCAGTGGTGGTTGGTATTGCGCTCTATACAGCAGACTGGATTGATAACCCCATCCTGGCAAGCATATCATATCATACCAATAAGAGTCCTTGAGTAAGACTCCAAAGACTCCTAAGTGTAAATAACTGTAAATATAATCTGTCTTCAAGTGTCAGAATAACGTGCTGATTAATCGCATCACATGACTTTAACCCGGTCCGGTGTTCTGTCCCATCGAGATGTGCTACCGTGTCCTGTGCATGTGCAGTTCCACAGTTTTGAGATTCAGTGCCACGTCCGCAAATCTGTGCTACCTTGGGACACTGGCAGCTCTTCAAGGAAGCAAATTTTAACACCCTGATTCACAATGGAATTTCTCAGTGTTAGAACCTGACTGTATATAATGGCTCCATGCACCTTTAAAACTGTATAAACTTGAAGGTAGTATTTTTTGACAAGGCATCATAAACTGACAGACTCTGCTCTTGATCTGTGCTACAGTTGCATTTTGGCAGCATAACACCCATTCATCAGCACACCTGTATATGTGTGTATATACATTGTTTTAAACTGCACTTTATAGACCCGACTGTTCTTTCCCCTCAGTATATTAGGCCACATTCCTGATTGCTGTGAGCACTACTGCACATGAGCAGTGTAAAAACTGTTTTTAAATAAAAGAGATTTTAAAATGCTGTAATCATTCATTTACTCATATGCCAACATTTTTAAAGACTTCTACAGCAAAAACATGTGTGTGATTTCCTTTGATTAATTAATCAAAGAGCCTGTAATTAATTTGAGAAATCATGTGACACCCCTAAAAAAATGATGAGGCTTTACCAGTGGCGCTGCTGAGGAACGGGTTTGTTGGGGGGTTGTTCTGGATGTTCGGTGATCCAAATTTAATTCCAAAGTCCAGCAGCTCCTGCGTGTAGGATCTCTTCACACTGCTTCCTTCTCCTGCAACCTTTGCACTCTTGGGCAGGGCTGATGAGAAACATCATAATGTGTTGGATATTAAAAATGACAGCTCATCCCTGGCACAAGTGCAAAGCTGCCAAAACATCCAGGACTTACATGAAGATCACACAGTATTGCAAGATTCTTTGCTGGAGACAAGATGTTCTGATTGAAAGAGAACACCTATGCACAAAATAAGGAACAGTCTGCGAGTTCTTACTGTTATTGATAGACTGGCTCATACAAGATGAAGACATTTCAGGGTGCGAAGACTTCCTCTGTGCAGAGCTACTGCTGGAATGAGGCCAACTGCAAAAAAACACATCTGCACTCAGTTCTGTATGTTATTAGCACTTGTATTTTTATCATTTATTTCAATTTTTAATACACAATTCTTCACTCAATTTACACCATAATTAAATTATTTGCCCTGATTTGAATGGCTTTTCTATTTTAAAGCTGCCCTTTCATTTTTTCCACACGTGTTCTACATGAGGTACAACATCATACAAAGCACATTATTCAACTAAACAGTTCAGTTTCACTCAAAATACAACAAGAAAAGCATAACTTTCTTCCTGCCACCTTACCGGTAGCAATAAACAAATTAGACGGTTATAACTTTCCTTTATCTTTTCCATGGAAAGAAACATGACACTTTCCTAAAGAATCCCACTCGTTACACAGATGATGACTATGATTATGGTCCTAAAGAGCTCTTCCCTGAAAATGTAGAGTAAATGTTCCATGAGATTACATGTTCTAAAGGAATACGTGACCCAACCTGTGTTCATGAAAAGAAATTCAAGGAGGGACTTAAGCTAAAGGAATGTAATATAAGATTTCAGGGAATAACATCACACCATCTGGTTCAGGTGTATTTTAGTAGGGAAGTTCGATAAAACTTGAACACAGACTGTTTAGTAACTGTTAACAGCAAGCTTTATTTTTCCAGTATGGATTCTGGAGAATGTCCCAATATGCAAATGACCTCTAACCAATAACAAATGACAATCAAGACCACCCTCAGATGCTTCAGATGTGTTTCTGAGAGGATTTGAATGAATCCAGGAAAATACATCAGTCTGGTCAACAATAATGCAGTCTTATCTTTAAGTGCATTACAGCATTGGTTCAGTAATGATAATGTATTGTAAGCTACAGAGTCATCACAAAATGTAGCAAAATAATCCAAATATACACTTTATGCAAAAAGCTGGCACCTCACTGGTCAAATGACCAAATTAATATTCTAGTCTCATTAGTGGGTCGCTTACTGACCTTCCATGAGATGCAACAGTTTTGGGCTGATCCCTCCACTCTACAGGTGGATGTGTTGCACTAGAAGTCAGTTTGGCATCTCTGACTGGATAAGTGGCGAAGAGCGGTGTTTCCCGTTGAAATGCAGCAACCATCTCCTCCAGGACAATGGACAGGTTGGACCAGCCCTGTCAAGTGACTGAAGTTGTAAAGTTCTGCATTACAGGTGTTCACTATAGTAGTGTATCACATCTGTAACTGGGTGCCTGACTCACTGTCTTCCAGTTGCCGAGGCAGTGAAGAAGCACGTGGCCTTGGGCATCCACACTGCTGCTATTGCTGTTAATCACCATGGAGGGTGTAGGGCTGACGAAGCACCGCGGCGGGTTCTGAGGGTGGGTCTCGTGGATCCAGATGCACACTGGGATGTGGTACCTATTACCTTGGGAAATGATAATACAAAGATTTCCTGAGATTCATCTAATTTAAGGCATGTAACTGTGAAATTCTGACTTGTGGTGGACATTGGAATTACCTTCATAAAGAATGGGGACAACACCACGCAAATAAACCAGCTTCTTCTTATCATTATTGGGATAACCTGCAGAGGTAAAAGGAGTCCAACACTACTATATTAGGCCTGGAACAGTTAATGCTATATTATACCAACTATTTTAGTATTAGTATTTCATATATGTAAAAAGTTATTCATGTTATATAAATAATTTGTTTTACAAGTATTGATGGCTGGTATGACATATTATTCAAGACAACATTCAGTAGCATTCCAGTTGCCATGCTGTTGCAAATAAAGTGTAATTTTCGTGTAATTTTCGATAATAGAATAAAACATGCACCAGCTCATGGTCATCAAGTTTATTACTACGTATGGAAAATCATCTGATATGGTAATACTGAACTATATCTAAAGATATGTTATTTCTAGGCCTAGTTTAAATAAATAATGCACAAAAACTAATAATCATTAATGTCTTATATTGAAAAAAACATTTTCAAACAAGACTCTGATGTATTGTGCATCCCTAATTTGACTTGTACTGCACAGCACTGATTACTAGATATTCAATTTGTTGTTAAATACTTAAAAAAGACAATTTACTCAAAAACAATGTGGTATGTAATGTTCAGTTAACACACACTCAATCCAACAAATTGCAATACACTGCAGGAACTGCAGGGGGTGATATAACTTTTGGCCTCACCCTTAAAAACTTCTAGTCGAAGAGATGTTTTATCATAACAATGGTGTGATGGGGAAAGTGAAGGACACTGTCAACAGCACAGCTACCCTACTAACTGATTAATATTATATAACTTAATAAATTTAAGTTGCAACCACACTAAAATTAGATACTTAAAACATCAAAAACATTTTAATTGTTTCTTTAATACATTAGTATTATCAGAATGAGGATGAAGACTTCAACATCCAAACTTACAGTAATACCCCACATACAGCTGCAGATCTGGGAAAGCTGCTGTGACCTCCCTAACATCTGCAAGAACTTCAGCTGGGTAGCAATAGTTACACTGTCAACAAAGACAAACATCATGTGAAAACCTGAAAGAGACAATAGGCAAGTAAACATCCTCATGAACCCACAAAACCACTCACTTCCTGGGTATAACCGAACAGATCAGCTTTTAATGCTCTCAAAATTTTCTGCCTCTGGATTGCAGACTCAGTTTTAAAAGCTGTAAAATCCAAACATTGACATATCTTCCACACCTGGAATGATAAATCAAAAGAGAGGGACCACAAAACTGTGGTCTCTCCAGCCAGGCCAACAAATACTAAACTGTGACACTATATGAACAAAAGTATTAGGACATGCCAGTTTTGCAAGGTTTGCGCTAGGTCATTTACTTTCAGTGAAGGCCTTAATCTTAATGCTTCAGCATACAAGGACCTTTTAGAAGATGCCATGCTTCCAACATGACTGTGCCCCAGTGCACATATCAAGGTCCATACAGACATTCCCTAAAACACTATACAGACAAAAAGATTTAGGACGCACATGGTTGGATGAGTTTGGTGTGAAAAAATTAGAATGGCCCGCACAAAGCCCTGACCTCGTCCCCATTCAACACCTTTGGGATGAACCAGCCAGGCCTTCTTGTACAACCAGGCGAACCGGGCCAGGACTCCTTGTCCAACATCAGTGCCTGACCACATAAATGCTCTACAGAATGAATGAATGAAAAATTCCCACAGAAACTCCAAAATCTTGTTGAAAGCCTTCCAAAAAGAGTGGAATCTGTTATAGCTGCATAGTCGGGACCAACTCCATGTCAAAGTCCATGGATCTGAATTCAATATTATTGAAATTCCTGTTGATGTCGTGGTCAGACGTCCCAATACTTTTGTCCATACATTGTATATGAATCTGAAGAGATGTCTGTATAGTTTTGAAATTCATACTTGGACACACTTTGAAATGTTTCACACCTGGCATGATAAACCAAAAGAGAGTGACCACAAAACTGGTCTATCCTGGAAGGCCAACAAATTTTAAAAGTAGTGACATAAGGAGAGCCAAACACCACACAACTGCTAATGGCGATTCGTTGCAAGTGCGTGGGAGTTTCAGCTACAATACAATCTCCAGCAATTTCTCTGTCAAA
The DNA here is from genome assembly GCA_037832545.1 of Rhabdalestes septentrionalis. Lineage (NCBI taxonomy): Eukaryota > Metazoa > Chordata > Actinopteri > Characiformes > Alestidae > Rhabdalestes > Rhabdalestes septentrionalis. The sequence continues at coordinate 23,107,545 of JBBMFX010000037.1, read as the reverse complement.
GTGATTGCAAGCAAGCATGTTTCCTATTGTGACTATTAAACAGATAATTGTACTTGTTCAATCCTTCACTCATACAGATATATTTGATGATGGTTCTAATGGAGACATCGCCACCCCTTCTCACGCACACACACCCACACACTGGCAAAACCAGCTTAAACTACATTCATTTGTTGTGACAGGATACACTATTACTATTCCTGTCAGGCTGTCAAACACCATGGCCTCTGAGGTTAGGCACCTTTCCGAAAAAATGCAATTATCTTACAGTTACTTTGTTATACATCTAACCAGACTAATAAACCGGTCAATTTAGTGAGTGGTTGTCCTATAAAAGATGTCACATTTAGCCGCTACCGCTCACTGCCCTCGCCGGGTTAGCCTCTTAGCTAAGCTAGCAAAACAACATACAAACACCTACCTCTGCTAGCGTTTTAAACTCGAATTCAGAAGCCACCCGAGACATAACATTTGCCGATATCGCCCTCAAAGCCGTCTGGAAAGTAATCTAGGGCGCTGTCAGTAATCTGCCCGACTCCAGGTGCTTTCAGAGACTAGTTTCATGTCCACAAGTTCTTCAAGTTTACACCACAGAGCCAGTTTCAGTTTTCTTTCGGCCGTCTGTAGCTGCAGTACAAGCCAGATCTACAAATCATAAACACAACTACCGAGCTTCACGATTCTGGAGGCAGGCGTTTTA
>JBBMFX010000037.1:23059835-23073843 GCA_037832545.1 Rhabdalestes septentrionalis | reverse complement strand
ACACACACACACACACACACACACACACACACACACACACACACACACACACACACACACACACACACATACATACTGGCATGCACCTGACATAAGTTGATGTGGTTCCAGCTGTGGTGCATAGCTGTCACTCAACTGTACAAGCTCTGTGTGATCTTTATTTTCTCCTTGCTGTCATACAGATTCACTTGTGCCATATCGCTGCTAAAGAATCTCTTCGCCATATTGCTGCTCATGTCTTAAAGGAGAAAATACCCAACAAATATTACTGTTTATTCTAAATAATACTGGCACATTGTCATGTGACAGATTTTCCGGTCTGAGTAAAAGCAGGTTGTTTTATATTAATGCTTCATTTAATGTTTTAAAATTAATTTCTACTTCTTGTTTCTATAAAGGACTTACAGCATTTGTACAGGTTTATGAATATATACATATGTATTTGGTATGAAATGAAAGGTGACAAGGCTGAGCATGACTTGAGGACTGCTGGATGTCTATACTGAGCGCAGCATAAAGGGATCATTGCCCATTTTAATAACTGCTCCTTCATTTCAGTAACTGGGCAAACTCATATATTCTTCTATAAATGGTCATATTGACTTTGCATGTCCTTTGCAGTCTATGCCTGCATCTCCTATAGACACAATCAGTGTCTTCTCTGGTGAGGCTTTGCCGGTGCCAGGTCTGTAAAGCAGTCATTTTTGCTCAGCGGGGTTCAGGTCAGTTGATTGCAGAGCAGTCAGATGGATAGCCATGAACATCTCACTTTTTGACCTCGAAAAACTTTACTCTTCACTGCTTCTGTTCGCTAAAGAATTCATCCTGCTTTGGCTGATGGCCATTTCATGATCAATGAACAACACCGGCAGCCAAACATGCCCCATGTTTCACAGAAGTTTGGAATTTTGCAATTTTTTTGTTGTAGCTTGTAGCTTCCTTGTTGTTAGATTTACTTTAACACATCCATACCTACTGGTGTGCATTTACTTCCACTTCTGTGACCTCCTACAATCTGTTAGGAAATCTACTCATGTTCAGTGGGGCACTTTTGTTTCTTAACAAATTTCCTGGCAGTTGATCTGGTTTACCTAAATGTTCCGGTAATTTTACGTCTCCTATAAACTGATTTTTCAACCTTGATCCTCAAACGGAGAACTGATGGCCACGTCTGAAAGAATATTATTCAAATACTTTCGAAGTCACCCTGTAATTGTTGCTTCTATAAAATGAATAGAGCTTCCATGAGCTATTTGGACTAAAATGGTTTAACATTATAAAGGAAGCATGCGAATCGCTGCACTTACACATTAGTTTTAATTCAACAAATCTTGATTCAGTCCTATTTCACTCATATTTGCCCTGTGCTGTGCTGACTTGATGATTAATTGTGATCATCTCAGCTCTTTCAGCTTCATCATCTGCATGAAAAGGTGCTGTTTGCTTGTTCTGAGGTGAGCTGGCTTGGGCAGTAAACCAGCTTTAATGTATTTGTTTTTAAGATTTAAACTTTAGGTTTCAATTGTAGCAATTATTGCCCTTTTAAAAACTAATTACCAATGGAGCCAGCAATCTAATATGCAAATTATTCAGGCTGTATTAAAAAGGTGCCTAGAATTACCACATTTAGACCTTACGTTTATGCTTTTGTACATGATCTACACCACACAGCTGAGAAAAAACTGAGCAGCCAAGCACCAAATTACATTTAGTCCTATAAAAGTAGTGGCTACAGTGTAAAACTGGTTTGCCTGAAATACCCCCTCAGTCTGTAGGCCTGTAATTATAGTTTTGTTTCAAATCAGATATGCTTAATGCATTGTGATGGGAGACAAGATACAAGTGTGTGCATCGTGGGGATTGTTTTGAAGGTGAAAATGAGGGCAAGAGATTCCATTACAAAAGGTAGACAAAACTAAAAGACAACAAAACACTAAAAAAATGACAAAGCAATCTGATACTACTTATCATAGTTCAACCATACTTATGAAAAAAAGCAAGTAGGGTTAAAGGACAAAATGCCAAGATGATCACAAGACAAATAAAAGTCGATAAGCCCTGGTTTCCAGGGTTGCCTTCAAAAAGCAGTAGTTGCCCCTGAGAGTTGTAATCTGGGTGTATCATACACATACTGCCCACATGTAAAACACTAAATCAGTACACAAACATCGACAAGCAAGGTATGCTTCTCCTCTATGCATGGAATGCTATATTTTATGCAACAATCTTTTGGAAGAGTTTACATGTTCTCTTGGTTTTTGCATTGGTTTCATCAAAGAACTCCAGTCTCCTCCCACAGATCCATTTTCACCAAGTGATATGATATCTCCTATAAACTGAGTTTTCAGGACCTGTTTTACTCTTTAAACTGAGAAAAGGCATGCATGTCCAAATGAAAATCATGACACGTACACATTTGATTTGATTTATCAAAGCCTAGAACTGGTCATGCAAAATGCCAAAGAGTGAATATGTTTGTGTGTCTGCCCCGTGATGGACGGATGACCTGTCCAGGGTGTTTCTTCACCTTTTGACCAACGAGTGCTGATAAAAGCCAGGGCATGATCCTAATTAGAAAAAGTGGCCCACATAATGAATTATTGCATATCTACCACTGCTGCTGTCAATGGCTGTCCCGGTATAGGTGTGATGGGGGTGTTGACCTTTTGCGTTGGTGGAGAGCAATGGCTGCTGTAAAGCAAATTTCACACCGTTCACAGTGCGTGCTGTGCTGTGTTCATGCATGACTATAAGTGGGACACTTTACTTTACATTCTAAAAACCAAACAAATCTGGACAAGTAGGAAAGTGCAGGGGAAAGAACAAAACTACAATATTTTATTTAAAGGGAAACAGACAGCCTCAGTAAACAATTTTAAAAAGTGTGTCACTATTCCATTCACTTATTCATTCCTGAGCTGCTTATGCTTAACAAGGGTCTAAGGGGTTGGAGGGGTTGGCCATACTAGTTATAAAACTAAAAGGCGGGGAAACATCCAGGACAGGTCTCTTTAATCAGAATTATAACTGGCTGATAGTATTATATATATAGTATTTTTATAGAAAAACCCTAGAAAGCCTTAATGAAATAATCAGATCTGATGGATGATCAATCAGACCACTGAGTCAAATATGGACATCAGGATCTTTATCCCTATAATTGGATACATTGTGCGTGGATGATGCTTGCAAATATGTGAAATGAAAGTGATCATTCCGTCATATATGAAAACACCACATCACACATAAAAATACTTCCTGCATTAAACCTATTAACCAAGTGAGGCTGTGGGCAGCCCGGAGGACAGCGTGTGGGGACGATATCTTACTCAAGGATACTTGGCAGTTTTGGGAATCAAACCCACAACTTCCTGATCACTGGGCAAAAGCCCTAACCACTAGCCTACCACCTGCCCCAAAATATTGTCACATCTATGGTCACACAGTCTGCGGTTGCAGGTAGCCCACGTATCCACAAATGACCTAAAATGTCAGGCATGATACATTTGATGTTGTAAAAGCATTAAATTAATTAGATTTCTTTAACATAACCACCATACAAAACTAAACCATTACAGGAGAGAGTATCTGTAACTCATTGCTTTGTATGGCAATACCCCCAACACTCCCCACTAGTTTGCAAAATTAGTAGCATAGATCACACAAAATAACAATAATTAAGCTTTACTTCGGGTTTTCTTATATAATAACACACGCAGACATTCCCCTGATGTTATGAAGTTATTTTTTTTATTATCTTTGGCTGTATTATTTACTTGGCCTTTTGTTTAGGGCAGGGGCTTTGTCAGCAAGGGTCATGAGCTCTTCTGGTTGGCTGACAGAGGAGAAAGCTTGGCGGTTTGGGGAGGTTTTGGGCAGGAGGAAGTGGAGGCTTTTTAGCTGCGAGGGGGGTGACGGCAGTACAGTGGGCAGGAGGGGGGGCGGGGGTTAGTGAGTGGCCGCAAGTCCAGCGCTGGAAGAGCTGTGACTAACAGGCACCAATCCCTCAAGGTGAAAGTCACAACCCAGGCCGCCGAGTGAAAGTGACAGGAGAGAGCCCACCCGTAAATCTGCTTTTCATTCTAATTAGCCTCAAAAGGCATGGGAGGGCAGAGGAGACGCAGCGCAACAGGGATGAAAGCCCCGTCCTGCAGGTTCAAGCCCAGCCTTCAGACACTTCCTACTGCCTGCACACGCAATGCTATGGCTAATGGGTTCAAGTGCATCCACTCTTGACCTAACGGATGGCTAATGGCCAGATTTCTTATGATTTTCTTTTGTTGTGGCGTAGCCTACGAGCTGTTGGGCAAGAACAGCGAAAAGAACGAGCAGGCAGCTTGAAATTACAAATCACTCTACTGAATGTGGACGAGCTTGTATAAACTAAGGCAAAAATGCAAAATGGTCCAGCCAAAAGAGCCTGGCTCATAAAAAAAGGAAACCTTGCATGAACCAGTTTGCATGGCTACTTAGTACTAAATGGTTCTGACTAGCTTGTATTTAATTTCTGCAGTGCTGTGCATGTAGTTTAGGTTTTCACGGCCAAGTCATGGCCTGCACATTAGATGTTAAAGATTAGGTAGGTGTTCATTGGCACATCTAATTAAAAATGTACATGTTTCTGTTTTTAAATTAAAAGGATGATGTGGTGTCCTTCTTTTAGGCCTAGAGAAGTTTAGCTCCTCCCAGCAGTGATGAAGTTACAAGGAGTGTTTCAGTCTGGACTGCTGTTTGAATGAGGAATGAATACAGGGCAGCCAATCAGAGCAAAAGTCATCTACATACATTAGCTTTAAAAGCAGAATACCAAAAACAGCCTGTTTACATTTTGAAAGGAGGCAGTTTGGAAAATGGTCATGTACTAATGAATTTTAGTAAATGAAACAACAGGGAAAAAAAGAAATATATATGCTGGATGTGGGCCCTTTATAGTCTCCTACCTCTTTTCTCCTCATTCGCTCTTTTTTTTCCCTGAAGCCATGCAGGTGAAATTTAGATGTGTTGGGCAAAGGATTAAGCTAATCTTCTCTGTTATCACCTCTAAGATTTATTTGCTTTTAAAAATAGTCCGTTTTGTTGAACATGTGATCCTCTCCTGAAATCTTCAAGAGACTGAGAAAAAGAAAATAAATATGCATGCATTTCCACACTTGCTTGAACAACCAAGCCATTGCCAGCTGTTTGGGTTCTGACAGATGTGTGGATCCCCTGAAACACATTTAGCTATTGCACTTTTTACTTATACAATTTTTTCTATTAAAAATGACTTATTACTCCTCTCAAACTGTAATCTGATTCCTTTATTTAATTTCTTTTTCCTTCGTAGAAAATCTCAATACTCATTACTCACTATTAATTACTTTACTTCTGTGTTACACTATAAAATCTAAACAAATCTGACCCAGCTGGAAAGCCTCAAATATTATTTTGGTTAGATATAGCCAGTCACAGGTTCAGCACCAACTGGTGCTATTATTTTACTACATAGTAAACACAACGGTCTTCATCTCTTAGTAATCTGGCCTCACCCAACATTCACCCTCTTCTGCATGTGATGACACAAAGCTATGTTTTATTTTTCATGTTAATGTTCGTTTTAATTTTAAACACTAGTAAGTATGCAAATGATATGCGAATGTTATGTAAATGTTGCAGAAGCAGCAGTAGCTCCCCCTGGTGCTCCCACTAACTAAGATCCAAGCTACTAGCTTTGCTAACTAGTGAGAGAACATTATGCATATGACACGGGTTATTATAAAGATAAAGATGTTTGTGCAAGTTGCACGAAACTTCCTACACTGCAACTTGATGCATCCTGCGTAGGGCTCCCTGAGCTTTACGTCACATTACTGGATGTAGCATCCTGCTTTGGATTCTACAGACATGCTCCAGGGGTCAAGATTCAGAAGCACTTATGTGTGTGGCCAATTCATCTACCGCCGTAGGGTTCCATACTTCATCTCTCCCACTAGGTGAGTGCAGTCGTGGAACCCGGCATGCACTAGCGACCTTCTCACAGCAGCAGAAGGTGTAGAAGACGTGCTGGTTTTCACCCGGCTCACCCCTGGACCACACAGCTGCAGAAAAGCGCAGGTGTGAGTGAGCGAAAGGGTCTAGCCGGCGATCAGCAGTGCGGGGGCTTTGCCAACCCGTTAATCTCCCCAATGCCCCTTGGGAGCAGTTGCCTGGTAACCCAGCAAGCTTGGCTGCCTCTAATTAGCTGTTTGGGTGAGTCACGTGGGCCGCAAGTAGATGCCGAGCTAACGCGTTCCAAATCCATGTTAATGCCTTTCAGTCTTCAACAAAAGGGCCTGACGCGTGCCCGCCTGCAGCCAGCTTGTGGCCGCAGTCCGCGCTCGCGGAGCGAAATGTGGAAAATGGAGCATGGACGTCACGGGTAATTGCATCCCATTGTATCAATACACAAGCTAAACTTAACGTCCCCCCTGTTGCGGATGTTTTCCTCACCAAAGAAATTCACAAGGGAGAGGAAACAGGGTTAAAACTAAACTTAAGGGATGTGGTTGAGAGAAAGTTCTCATCTAGGCAACACATTAGTAAATATTTTACAGGTGTGGTTATTCAGGCAATCAAATTACAACCTCTTTAATAAGCTTCTTCGAAGGATCTGTTGGTGTATTTCATACAGGTGAAGGAGTGCTGGATATTCAGCTTCTCAAAGTAGTCGCAACTTGACAAGAAACTTGGGGAAGTGGTGTTTCAAGGCTAATTACTGAACAAATACATTCTTCAGCAGTGGGATCTAATTGTACATACAGTAATTAAGGGTGTTTGGCATGAATAGACACGTCAAAATTGTGTCCAAACAGCCCTTAAAACTTCCCCTGACTCAGTGCTTCACTGTTTGTTTAGCATTTTTACCCATTGGCTACTTTATTAGAACCCCTTTCCAAACTCGTATTGAATTAGAGACTGCAGCCCATCTGTGGAGTGTAGCGCATGCCACCGGCTACCTGAATCCTTTAGAACTTATTGATTCTTCTCTCAGTTTTCTCAGTAAATTGACTCATACCCTCTCTTCTTGCCTGAGTTACCACTTTTGCGAACAACCTTATTGTCCTTTTAAAAAATATTTTAATTAGCGGTTGCTGCCGTGAACAGAGCCGGTCCTGACGACCCTCGGGCCCTACAGGAAGGGGGAGTTGTTTTTTTCAATTTGTTAAAAGGGGGATTGGTTTTTCATCCTCTTTTTGCAACCAGAAGGACAACTGCACTTCATTCTCTCATTGAAACACAAACACTGGCTTTGTCATGCTGGGCCCTTGCAGAATTTGTGGGGCCTTCTGCAATTTGCATATTGAGTTTATAGTTTCGAACATATGGTAGATGTCTCTGTTGACAATACATCCTTATGTCTCTGCTTTCAAACTCAGTATCATCAGGACATAGATATAAAATAACAAACCCTGACCGTCACATTAGCCTACGTAGGTTTCAGTTTACCATTGGTTTTAATATTTAATTTCAAATCTCATTAGTAGCCACTGTAAATTTTGAAAGTGTCCCAAATAACATGAGTTTAAAACCTAATAGAATTTTAAAGCTAATAGAACTGTTAGGAAAGAAGCAAACATGGCCACTCTGAACAAGCGGCATATGTCATTCTATAGAGCTAAGACATTAGACAATCATCTTCTCTTGGATAAATGGTGCACTTACACTCTAATGATAAAAATGAAATGTTGATGATAATTGAGGGATTTGCACCAGATTCCTGGCCTTCAACATGCTAGTGTGGTAGAACCATGCGTGAGGAACAGACATACAATATATGGATGAAAATATTGGGACACTCCTCTTAATATCCTCTTAATATTCTTTCTTTCAGTGAAGGACAATTGTAATGCTTCAGCATACCAGCATGACCATTTTAGACAATGCCATGCTTCCAACTTAATAGGCACAGTTTGGGGAAGAACCCTATCTGTTCCAGCATGACTGTGTCCCAGTGCACAAAGCTAGATCCATAAAGACATGGTTGGATGAGTTCAGTGTGGAAGAACTTGACTGGCCCACAGAGCCCTAACCTCAATACCATCCAACACCTTTGGGATGAACAGGAAGTTCATGAGTCAGACCTTCTCATCCACCATCCATGACTGACCTCCTAAATGCTCTACAGCAGGGGTGTCCAACTCTGGTCCTGGAGGGCAGCACAGTTTGATGATTCTCCTCCACAACTATATTCACTAATCAACTTGTGAGATGAACCAGGTGTTTCTGAGCAGTGAAATCACCAAAAGGCGCTGGACCATGGCCCTCCGGTCCCGGAGTTGGACATCCCTGCTCTACAGAAATATAGGGCAGAAATTCCCACAGAAACTCTGTTTTTTCTCACAGAAAAGCTGCAAATGTGGGACCAACTCCATATTAAAGTTAATGTATTTGAATGCAATGTCATTAATAAAGTCCCAATTGGTGTAAAGGTCATGCATCCCAATAGTTTTGTCCATAGAGTGTAGCTAGGTTCTCGGAATGGAACTGACTAAAACAGCAGTGCAAAGTTTGCTGGAAATTTGGGCAGAAGAGAGAATACATGAAGAACTAGAAACAACGCATATGATATTTGGTAAGGCTGGTGACCCTGCTAAGACAAACTGGCAAAACTGTGGATTCAGTAACTCAAGGTATGGGATCCAATCTGTAAACCCAGCAGCACATTGGACAAAACAGATTGAAGAGTGAATGATATGAAGTGCTTGGGTCAGGAACATTAAGTGCAATGTGAGCACAGGCCAATAGGGGGTGGAGGGGGGCATCGTACAAGGCAACCAGGCCTAGTGTGAGTACACCCTTCAAACCTACACACACATGCAAAACAGAGCATTTGACTGAAAATGTATTTTGTCAAATAAGGAGGGTGCTACAATTAATGCTACACATTACAAGATCTGAGTTCCATAAAAGCTTCAATAATCAGGATTATAAAAGTATAGGTTCGGCCAGAGGTGAAAAGGCCTACGCCCAGTGAGCTCAAATGACCAAACCTAGACAAGCTCCCCATAAACTCATTGCCTTTTCTTAGTTAGACCTATATACAGTTATGAATGCACTAAAGTCTCACCCCTGCAAACAAATAACCGGCAGAGACGGTCGAATGACAGCTTTTTAAATGCAGGATGTCGTTAACAAACACATCGCACTGTGCCACCTGCTTTAATCACTCGCGCACAAAGGCACCTCCAGGCAGAGTGTGTGTGAGTGTGTCCAGGCAAAGCATGCACTGTGTGATATTCAAATGACAGAGGGATGCACTCTCTCTCTCTCACACACACACACAAACACACACACACACACACACACACACACACACACACACACACACACACAAACAACATCAAAGAATTGCTTCTTATCATATGAAATGATTTCTCTCTCTCCCTGTCTCCACTCATCTTGTTCTCTAACATCCTGTTTAATCTTTTAAAGAAATAACGGTTGTAAAAAAAAAAGAAGCATCCAAAGCTATTTTCTGACAAAGTCTATTGCAAACTGGGCTGCGTAAATAAACTGTAATTGAGCGAAATTGAATTAGTGCTGATCGTATTTATGGAGCGAAACACTTGTCAGCTTTACGAAACTTCTAAACGCGAGCAGAGCAAATTGGCTGTCTTTTGCCGGCTTTAAAAACGAGGCTGTATTTTTTTGTATTTATTTTTCTGTCCTATTTCCATTACAAAAAAAGCGTCTGTTTTTCACATAGCTTCAGTGAAGAACAGTAATTAAGAGAGCTAGGCCCTCAGTTGCAGCTGTAAATGTCAAAACTCAGTCAAAAAAACAAAAAAGAGGAACAAAACAGCCCTGCTCTCAGCAACACTATGTTATTTGTATGTTGTATGTTAGTGGTAAGTTAACAGCAATTCACTCGACCAATAACTCGTTTATTTTAGACCAATTAAGGGCATAATATTTTATTGGTCACTTTTACTAGGCCTTTTTTGTAGAGAGCATTTGTATTAGGAATCCAGCCAAATTTATTGTTCAGATGAACTCTGAGGTTCCTGTTGCTCTCCACAGCCTCGATGTCCATGACTTGGATGTTCAGAGGATGTAGTCAGGGTGCGAACTAGGGGGGAGCAGGGGGTGATGTGATCCGATGACCAAATCAATGCTATTTTGGCGATAGGTTTTCTCACAGGTGTAACATAAACAAAATTAATACAATATATTTAAAGCTTATTACTCAATAAACCATAGCCAGCTTGCACGCTGATGGGGTACCGAGTCCCGATCCAATAATTCTACATACTATACTAAGGTGAATGGCAGGTCACTCATTGCGATCATTTGTGCTATCTTGGCTGTGATGTCCTGCACCTTCCTGCTGTTTCGAGGCGATTTTTCTCTCCTCTTCAAACTCTCCTGCAGCGTGAGCTGACTCGTCTTCGGCTGGGTTGCCTGGGTAAACGAGTCCTGATTGGGAGGTAACGTCCGATTACGATGGAGTCTGAAACCACGTGATAGGGCCCAATTTCCGAGCACATGTTCGGATCTGGACATCCCTATTATAAACCAAAAAAGATCCCAAAAAAGAAGCTATAAGTAAGAAATAGTTGTAAAATTACGATTACAAAATTACTTTTTGTCATTGGTAGCAATCCCTGTGACTAAGGGTTAATAGACTTCAGACTCTCAGAAATTTCCCAAAAGAAAACCTTACAAGTAGGAATGGTATTACTTTTGGTATTATTAGCTTATGGTGTACTGTGTTCTACATATTATGATGCTATGCATCTCTATCCCTTTTTTCAGAAACCGCTTCTTTATAGCTTCCCCTAGCTGGAGTACGGTTGAAGCTCCTTCTACCGACGCACAATTTGCATTAGCCATCCTTTATTCCGTCAGTTTCTGACCACAAAGCCACCACTGGCTGGATATTTTGGATGGAGGACACTGTTATATGTAACAGTCACTCCACTGTGCCTGTACAGACATAGCAGCACCACACATCATCACAGGTTATATATATATAGTGACTCCATAAGTGTAGGTGGATACCATTAAGTGGTAGGTGGGTGGTAAGCAGAATTAATTCTAGTTGTTTTTCTTATAAAGCTGCCTATTTCTCCCACTTTAAAGTAATTTAGCACTCAGTAAATTATATATACTAATAAATCAGCAAGGCATTAATTTTATATAGAAAATATGGTAGTTATTATCCACTCCATGATCGCACTATACATGTGGGCTTAGCCTTATGTACTTACATTGCTCTGACATGATTGTGAATCTAAGCCATGCTGACCTCCTCCTGGATCAAATTCAACAGGGAGGACTGGAGATCTGTAGCAAGAATAAGGATGAAACAGAAATGTGCGAGGCGAGAGAAAGGAGAGCGGGACCGCAGGAGGAGGCTGCGGAGGAATGGGAGTGGGCGTGGATGCCGTGCAAGATGACAGATGAACCTCCCCTCCTCGCTAAAGGGGAGAAGGTAAGGGGGGGCATGGGGCGGGGGTGCCGTACACCAGGGACAGAGCCCGTTTCATCTGAATTGACGTTTTGGGTGCAGGCGAGTGCCGGAAACAGACAGAGTAAGACATTCAGAGGGATGGGGAATTGCAGGAAATTTCAAATTAAGCCTTTGAATTATGAGCGTCACAGGTGTGCTGGAGTCAGCCGTGGGCTTGTGTTCATTACAAGCCGCTGCTGCAACACTGGAGACATCATACGCCATGTGACCTCCCCCACCACCATGACAAACATCTGATCTTTTCCAAATCAGATCTGAGCCACTTTCATGTGAGCTCATAGATTGTTTGCAGACCCCACATGTGGCCATACAACTGTAAAGAAAACAGTCGAATTCAAATTTGTGGGCATTCTTTTGCACAAGAAATTCATCATTCGTCAGCCACATGTCACCCAAAGTTAGGAAGATGCAACTGTGTTATATGGAATCATTAAACCCAATGACAACCTCAGAACCAAGCTCCAAAACAGGAACGCCACATCTTCACTCAAGTCCCAGATCGAGACAGACAAGTCTTCATTTAAGTCCCATATCAAGACAGACAAATCGCAGGTCTATTCCCAAATCAAGATAGATAAGCCCTGGGCCATGTCCAGAGTAAAAAGAGATAAACCCTGTGTCATGTCCCAAATGAAAACAGATAAGCACCAAAGCATGTCCTAGATCAAGACAGAGAAGCACTAAGTGAAGTTCTAAATTACCACAGGAAAGTCATGTGTCAAGTTCCAAATCAAGACAGATAAATCCTGCATGAAGTTCCAAATCAAGACAGATAAATCCTGCATGAAGTTCTGAATCAAGACTGATGAATCCTGGAGATCCTGTGTGAAGTTCCGAATCAAGACTGGAAAGATTCAAATCAAGACAGGAAGTTCTCAAATCAAGATAAACAAATATTAGGACAAGTCCCAAATCAAGACCTATGAGCACCAGTTTATGTCCTAAATCAACACATCTGTTTCCAAATCAAGAAGGAAAATGATTGAATTATGTTCGAAATGTAGAGATGAAAGTGCCCCATCAGATTCCAAATAAGAAAAGGAAAAATCCTGAATCAAGTATGATATCAAAATATGAAAGCTTGAGTCAAGTCTAAACTTTGAGTCCATTCGAGTCAGCTTTCTTCACCTCATTTATCTATACTATTGGTTGCATTCTAAATGGTTTGTGGAGGGTCTTGGAATCTTGAAATCATGCGCCACAAGTAAAGTAAAATGTTAAAGTTGAACTCCAGTTGCAAGTAATTTCTAATAAAATGAAGCCCAACAATAGTGAAGGTAGTAATAAAAGAACTAATCTGACACATGACACGGTCTTCACACATTACGCTATTGATTTACAAAGTGTTCATGCAGCTCCCATCAGGTGTGCTCACACTAATAACACAAACCTTAGAGAAAATCAGAACTGGGCAATAATCCTGACAATGTGAAAGTAGCAGTCAGAGGACAGAAGCTGGCATGGTAATGAAGGTCACTGGTAATAGTGGTTGTAGGAGTGCTGGCATTTTTTTGAAAGAGCCGCAGTTTGTTTGATGAATGGTCCTTATTATAATTGAGACATCTGATACATCTGGGGGAGCGAGTACACTTTTTGCTTCGCTTGATCGGGCCCAGGCATCTTTCAGGGGACGAGAGGACCACCATTGTTCTCACAGAAATTTTGGGTCATCATGCAGGGAGGATCCTCCGCTATTCCACAGTCCATGCAATTTAATGGCTTGGTGAACACAGCCTGTTTGTACCTGTCTGACATCTGTACTCCTTTTCTGGAGACAGGGAAGGGAGACGTGGTAGCAGTTTGCATGTGTTGATAGTAGGGTCAGTCTTCAAATGAGAGTCCTGAGTGTTTAAGAGGAACACATTAGCCAAAATTTTCATCCTTACTATTAAAAGGCACTTTTCCATTGGCATACAAGAATCGTGCTGTACCTAAACTGCACCGCGCTGGCACGGAACTGCGTATCTGGAATTATTTTCATCATGGTTTGTGGCCAAATATACCAAAAACAGATCCATGTAGTCAAACCAGCTGAAGGTTTTTTTCTGTCAGAGCTGCTTTTGATGATATGTGTTGTCCTGTATGAGTTTTTTATTTCTCAACCTTCTTTAGCATTAAAAATATATTTGCCAGCAACATAGAAAATTCAGTTCAGTTCTCATAAGTGTGCAGCACTTATAGGTTACTTTGCTTTCACTCTTCTGTCCAGTCCATCCTGAAGCAGCTCGATGGGGTTCAGTCATGACAGTTCCGGCCACTCTAGCTCGCCATTTTGTTCTGTTTTCTGAGGTAGTTCTTGCAGAGCTTGGACTTCTGTTTTGGGACACTATCTTTCTGAAGGACAAACCTGACAAACTCGGCACATACATCCAGAGGTACTGCATGGAGCTACAGAATTATTTCCCACTTCTGGGTAACCTTACCATTTTGAAACCTCTCGCAGTTTAGCACTGTCCTTTGTACCATTTCATGCTATTCACTTAAACAGTTTGAACTTCAATTGAAAAAAGCTTGAAA
>JBBMFX010000037.1:23021005-23035173 GCA_037832545.1 Rhabdalestes septentrionalis | reverse complement strand
AGAGAGAGAGAGAGAGTGAGAGAGAGAGAGAGAGAGAGAGAGAGAGAGAGAGAGAGAGAATACCAGAAAGATAGAAGAGAATCATAATAAGAAAGGAATATGGTAGGTTGAACAGAGAGAGAAAGGGAGAATGTCCAAGTGTAAGAGGTGAAAAGAAAGAGAGAAGAAAGAGAGAGACTCAGTAATAAGAATAGGAGAAAGAGTAAGAGAGGGAGGGAGAGTGAGCTAGAGAGAGAATAACAAAGTGATAGAGGGTGAAAAATATGAGAAAGAGATTCAGTAATAAAGAGAGAGAGAGAGAGAGAGAGAGAGAGAGAGAGAGAGAGAGAGAGAGATGTAAAATATGAGGAAAAGATTTATTCTGACATGGAGAAAGACAGAGAGAAAGAGAGACGGAGAGAGAGAGACAGAAGGAGAGAGAGACACACACACACAAAACGAGAGCTGCTCGGTTCTTTCCGCATCAAAAGGCGGCTCGTGCTGAATCCGGTCTGAGGGGAGTTTGGGGGTGGTGGGACTGGATTAGGGGGATTCGGTATTGTTGTGACACCTTATCACACTGACACATTCTCGCGGAGCGCGCGCTCTGCCAGCCTCGCGCCACACTTGTACTGCGTGTGTAATTGCGTGTGTTTCCCCCCCCCCCCTCACCCCCCTCACACACCCAAACCAACCCCCCCCCCCCCCCCCATCCCAGCGACGCCAGAACACGCTCGCGCCCCGTGCCATTGTCTTCGACATCGAACATGCTTTCTCTCGCGCTCGTCCGGATCCACCAGACGGCTCGCGACGAGAGGCCCTGAGACGGGTCCGCGTGACAGAGCCTGACAGCGCGCAGGGACCACGCGTCTCCTCGAGCCGCGCAGATGTGGGCCAGTGGGTCAGAATCACGTACTCCCGCGCGCGAGCTCCAACAGGTCTCGCGCTCTGAGAGTCTGAGACTGTTTTCTCAGACAAAGAGTTTATTGCACTGAAATCTGGGGGACAGATCCTCTGAGGAATCAGATAATCAGAATCAGAACACTTTACTGAAACTGCACATGCACACAGAGAGACAGAGACAGGAACAAGATCAAATAGAACGTCTAAAATAACAGCCACATAAAAAACGTGGTTGTTTTGTTTTCCAAACCATAACATGCAACACTCACCTGTTAGGAGGTTGTGGCATGATTCATGTCACAAATATGTTCTAATGTAGCATCTATAAACACTTTAGAATTCACCCATTTCCTGGAACCGTTTAATTTTCACTAGATTATTATTCACTAAATAATAAGTGTGACTGTTTTTCATGAGTTTTCAATAGATAATTCTTTCAATAGCCAGAATAGGTTCTGCTTCTCATCAGAGCTGGTGCTGAATTTCTGAACCGCACTAATGTCAAAATGTCAGATAATATCCGGAGCAGTGTGCTTAGGAATAACTTGGTAATTGGTTGGTCAGGGCTGAGTATTGGTGAGGGATGGACAAAAAGTAAAGGAAAGTGGCTCCTGAGAGTCGCACGTGAACATTATGAAAAAAACAATGTGTGGGTGTCTCCTAACACTGGCTTTGTA
The DNA here is from genome assembly GCA_037832545.1 of Rhabdalestes septentrionalis. NCBI lineage: Eukaryota > Metazoa > Chordata > Actinopteri > Characiformes > Alestidae > Rhabdalestes > Rhabdalestes septentrionalis. Next base: position 23,033,614 of record JBBMFX010000037.1, on the reverse strand, counting down.
GCAACCACACAATCACACTTAACTGCTGTCACATTTCTACACCCTTCCTGGGGTTGCAGCAGGGGTTCACCCAGGGTTCCTGGGGTAACAGTCCAAAAAATATTCAAAAAATTTCTTTTAAACTGAATTTTTCTCAGGAGACCATCCAGCATGATTAAATCTGGTACTTCACTATTAAAGGAAGTTCATTACTAGGCTGCCTTGCAATCTTTAGTCCACTGAACTGATAATGAATAAGTTAACCAGTTAACAGAATGCAAAATAAATGTTTGGCCTAAATTACAATTAGAACCTCAGAACTGAAACTATTAAACCAGCCTGGTAACAATGATTCTTTAGCTATTATAAAAGGCTCCTTTTTCTGTTCTGTTGTTTTTGTGTTAATCAAAGCAAATATGCTTCTCGGCTCATTATGTGCAACAGAATAGTCACATCCCTGTTTTTACATGATTATGCTCTGATTAAAAGAATGAAAGTTACTCTACCTTACAGTGAACGACTGACTCTTCTGGTCCCGGCTGGATCAAACTCTGTCAAAACTCTCTGTACTGATTTCAAAGCCTTTCTGAATACTCATTAGAGCCAGTCCAGTCAGTCATGCTGTTCCTCAGCAGCTGAGATGGGAATCATCTGCAGGACTTTAATTATATTTTGATGGTTGCTGTCCACTTATACACTACATTGACAAAAGCATTGGGACGCCTAACCATTACACCAACAGGGACATTGCATTCAAATCTAGAGACTTTAATCTGGAGTTGGTCCCCAGTTTGCAGCTATAACAGCTTCCACTCTTCTTAGAAGGCTTTCCACAAGATGTCTGAATGGTTCTTCTCCAAACTGTGTCCACAAAGTAGGAAGTATAGAGTTGTCCAAAATGGCTTGTTATAGTGAAGCATTAAGATTCACTGGAAGTAAACCCTGAAAAACTGGTGTTTCTCATTACTTTTGTCTATATAGTGTATCTGCAGATTGCAGTCTTATTATTGTGGCTCCAGCCTTTAAGACGTTTGATCCTAAGCACCGTATCACCACAGGAACAAAATGCAATCTGTTTAAAACACTTCTTTAGCTTTGTCTTTAGCTTTTTTGTAATTTAATGTGAGGTACATTGGATAAAAATCTTTGGGAACTGTTTTAATGCCCCCAGAATGGCACGGTTTTGAAGCAAGCTGGTCTCTATCTGGTGTAAATTGGTCCCAAAGCACTATAAGCTTGACTGCATCTCTTCGGTCCTCTGGATTGATAAGGCCAATATCTCTCAGGTCCAGTAGAGATGCTTGGCTTTGTCTTAACACAGGGTTAGCATAAACATTAGAATGAACGTTACCCTTTTCCAGTGATTCTCCATTCTCCTGGTCAGTGTGTTTCTAGGATCCAACTACTGCTCATTTATCAGCGACAAATCATTGCTACACTTTAAACAAAGCTCAGCATGATGTCTGACACCTCAAGCATCAAGACTAACAGGGAGAACTTCCATATTAGGAGTTATTTTCCTGTATGACAGCATTCTAAGGCTTCATTAAAATACATCACTTTTGTATTTTAGACATTCCCTAGACTTTATTTCAAAGTGCTTTTTATTTAGCTGCTGATCATTTCACTTCAAGTTCACAATTTCCTTTTATATAGCACTAATCAAAGATGTCCGCCCACATTGTGCCACTGCGAGGATACGCAGCGTATATATTTGGTGTACAGTCAGGGCACTATTGCTTTGTGGTCCCTGCTGAGGACCACAATCACATCTTGATTATTGCCCACAGTCGTGTGTGATCCTTCTCTTTTGTTTGTGTGTACATATTCTGAGCTCCCAGAGACTCTTGTTGTGAAGATTTGTGTTGACCTGTGTGCCCTGCCCTTTATTGCCTTATCCATTACAGTATATAAGGTCCTTGTGTTTTCTTGGCTTGCTTTGTTATCTTTAGCATTCCTAAAATTGTCTTGATTGGCACAGTCTATTCAATGTTTCCCCCTGTCTAGGTAAAGACTTTCAGATCAATATGCTTATTTGCACATGGTTACTGAACACATCTACCTCATGTTATATTTGCACATTGTACAGTTTGTACCTGTCCTTGTCTTGTCTGTCTACAATTGAAATAATCTGAACCTGGTATCCAAATACCACCTGCACAATATCTCAATTTACTGAAATTGCACATGACCATTTTTGTAGAGTCTCCTGTCCTGTCTTTGTTATTGGATATTGATTTAGCTAGTATTTGTACCTTTTTACCTTACTTACATTTAGTTCGTTATTTTATTTATTTGTAATTTCTAGTCCTGTTGCTATATTTTGATATTCTTATAAATGCACCATGGGGGGCTTGGGATGAAATGGCATTTCGATATGCTATACATTGTTTATATTGTTGTACTGACAATAAAAAAAACCTTGAATCGTGTATGAGATGAACTGGACTTCATTTTGCCCTTTCCAGAACAGGCTGATTCCACAGCTGATAACTCAGCTAAGATGCTAATCAGTTTGAAAAACAAAGCTGGTCAATCAGAATAGCATGTGTTATGAATAATAACTAATAACTTTGGTATTTTAGTGTAACTGGACTTTATTCTGTCCTGTCTAGAATAGGCTCATTGCTCAATTGATATCTTAGCTAATGGGATAACAGGCTAATCAGCTCCAACACTACTTGACTCAAACTGTTTACGCCGGTATATCATCTTATCTGTTTGAAAAAAATTTGATTTTGGTCAAGATGGTCTGTAATTCAGAAAAACCTGGGCCTTCAAAGTTTTGCACATGACTATTAGGTATTCGTTTTTGTGACATCACAAACGAATTCAACAAATGAGAGCAGCAAACATTGTGTGTGTCGGGGAAGAAAAACGGTTTTAGACTGTTTTACACCATTTATATTTGATAAAATCAGATTGTACTAATGTGCTCTGAGTTCGAAGGGTTAAGTAGGTTGTCTTATGTAGTTCTGGACATTGTACAATGTACTGTTAACTTTAAAAATGGACAAACTACCTGTAGCTAAAGCCATGCTGAGCTTCACAGCTGGTTTGCTCTTCCTTAAAGAGAACAAATGGCGCCTAGGGACCATGAAAAGATGGCGGCTCTCTAAACGGCATGTTGGAGGCATGGAAAAACACGGGCCCATGACTTTGCTCGTATATCCCTTCGGAATACAATGTCGTCAACAAAGCACGGAGGCGAGCAAAGTCATGAGAGCGGCCGTGGCATCCCATCAAGCTGAGTATGGGAATAGTCAGCGAAATTGCTGCCCTTTCTCTTGTTCCTTTATTGAATTACGTGCAGTGGGCCATGCGGTTTCTATTGGCCGCCTCCCTGTGGATGGGCTTTGATGGAACACTAGAGGACTCCGAAGCTGGAGGAGGGGGGTTGGGATATAGGACGAGGGCAGGGGAGGGTGGGTGAGAAGCGGGACAGCTCTCTCTGTCATGGCATTGGACCTGTTTCCGGGCATGAGCAAACCAACCAGCAACATGCCACTGGATCTGTCACATCCACTCAGCATCAGTTTGAGTGACACCGCCTCCTCCGGCGAGAAACGTTGAGCTGTCTTTTTCCCCTTCATACAGATGTTGAATGCACTTTACATTGACTTTAAGGTTTGGTATTCAAATAGGCCTACGAATGGAGTCCTTTTGTTAAGGAACGCTCTAGTGGTTTCCAACACCTGTGATGTGCTGCATATGATTACATCCACAATTATTTGGACTTGTTTCCCCGCACCTAGCAACAGAACAGGAAAGCTCTTGACTTGGCTTCTATTAGAAGTGTGTTTTGAGTCTGATTTTTTAAAAGAATGACAGGGTAATTATAGTCCTAATAGAACAACACCTATTGATCATATTACAGACATTGAATGCACCTTAGATTGACTTTAAAGGTTTTTATATAGGCCAACAAGAAAAGTCCTTTTTAAGGAATGCTACAGCGCTTTTCGACATCTAAATGTGCTGCATGATAAAACTGTCATGTTAGCCTGCTCCCCTGTGAAGGCAAGTGCTTAGGCAGACAGAAGAATATGAATTCCTTTGTAATTTAAAACAAAACAAAAGGCACGATGGCCACAAACCAAAACTCCAAACAAAAGGAGACAGAGGAAACACAATCTCGAAACTCAGGATGACGGTGGACCGACCACCAAGGTCCACCACTAACAAACCTAAATACGGAACACAAAACTCAATAAACCAATTGAAACACAGAGGTAATTCCACTGAGTACACCAGCCAGCTCTAACACATAATCTAAAAAGACTGTGTGCTCAGTATCATAATAAAAATCCCAACAAAACCTAAAAGCGCAGCCTCTAGCGGCCACTGGCAGGACAGGACAATAACATGATGTGCTGCGTATTCTTGACTACCAGAGACAATAATTTCTATGCACCTAGTGTCTGATCATTTTTATAAGAACAGGGGAATTCCAGTCCGTGCTTTCTGATCATAACACAGAGGCAGAAGATGTTGCTGTAAATCACTGCATTCAGAAAATCATGCCAGTGTTACCCAGGGATAATGGGGAGGGGTGGTATTCGGTATAGGCATTATTAACCTACTCAGTGCAAGGCTAGGTTTGATTTGGTGACTCATGGTTGTTGATGTTAGGCTAAATAACACACTGAGTGTCTGAGGTACACTACTGAATGTAAGAAAATAATCACACATATTAGATCTGCTTGTTGGATGTTACTGTGGCTTCTACAAGCGAAAGACTGCGGTTAATTCAGGCAAAGACACTTCACTACATTAATGGAAGTCATTAGGCAAAACTCTAATTCAAAACTCAAAACTAATGTTACACTCATTTGTAACAGTGATACACTATATGTCATTCTGCAAAGGAACCCTTGATAAATGCATTAATGTTAAACATTACGGAGGTGTAGCATAAACAGTGTAGGCTAAAGCAGTGAACATGATTAACAAGTGTCCCCTTGTTTTAATTTTATATTTATAAATATATACATATCACGAATACATGTATTTTTAAAGCAATCTATGTGTAAATGTGTTGTGTTTTGTTGGCAACACTGATTTAAATTTGTGGACAGCACTGATTTAAATATGTGGACTGCATGGATGCAGGCATTAAAGCTTTAACAATGTTTACTGTTTTGGCATTTGTTCCAATTTGCATGACCAGTTTCGAGCCCAAACATGAACTCTCCCAATTACATTGTGCTGCCAGTGCTTGGAAGGTGAAGACTAGCATGTGCTCCATTCAAGTCCACCACCATGTTTTTCTGCTGCTTGTGCAACATGATTGAAGAGCTCAACATGAATACAGCCAAACACGAACCACCAGTTCTGTATCTGGCCTGAAGGCAATTCTAGAATAATGTTACCAAAGTGCAAAGGTCAGCACCCTTTACTCATGTTATTGTCATTAGACGCTGGTCAAACGAAGTGCTTGTGCTCACCTTTTAAACGCAGGAATGTTGCCTATAAGCACAGCCACCCGAGGGCTGTTAATTATTCACACTTTTGTACTCCTTGTTTTCCCTCTGACATGCAGAGGTGTTAAAAAATTCCTATTATTCCTTTTCATCGGCATGGGGAATATGTATGCACGGGGCCTGAGGAAACATTTCCTTTTTTCTTCTTTTTTTTCATTTTAATTAATACAACTGTAGGAGTGCACAAAAGTGCTGAATTCTGTATCCTGAACACAAAATATTTATTCATCTCAGCATTAAACATTAATACCGGGTTTTTGGGAAGGAAGAAAGAAAAAAGCTGTAAATGTTTGACCTGGTGGGGGGGTGGGGGTGGGGGGGGCACCGGGGTGGATCCATTGTGTGTGTCATGCTTGAGGGGGTGCTGGTCTCCATAATGGAAGTCTGTTTTTGAGGCCACTTGGTGGAGTAATGAAATTTTAATCTGCACTTCTAAACTTCTCGTTGCTGTAGGTCAGTCTATTACCTCCAGGTCATGCACATGCACGATGCAGGTCAAGCTGGTTTGGGATGGAAAAGCTGCCCAAATGTTTGATGTGTTGTTTATGGCGTGCAGCGTGCAGCTCCGATAAAGGCCAGTCAGTCAGAAAGTGAGGTTCCAGTACGAGCGCATGCATTGGCCATGCAAATGTTACGGATACCGAATAAAGCAAGACTTTAATTTCTTCACACTTCACATACATCAGTGTTTCTGTGAATAAAAGCTATAAAACACCATGTAACTACACCAGACCCCTTCATTTGAATTCAGTGGCTATTCATTTGTGAAACCGACCGCTTAATTTGATCTTAAAATCAGATTTAAGGCACAAGTGTGAAACCCCTTAATCTTAAATTTAAAGCGTTATTCAGGTGGTTCTATTATTTATGGGGAAAATTTTCCCTAACTTTCCTGAATGTCCTGTCTGGCAAAGGAAGGTCAAAATTATAGGGGACATATGCAAAACTCACTTTATTTATGATAGGTCTATGGGCAATACAAAACATCTCAAAGAAAGAAATCTCACCAGCTCTATTCCTCACATTTTCAGTTCCTTCCATAATGAGCTGTTTAACCCTCTATTGCATGGAGTTGCTTCAGGGTAACATAAACATTTCCCCTCAGTTTCATGGGCACAAAAAATCATACATGGAAAAATTGGCAAAGAAACTCCATTTACACCAAATCAAACCCCCAAAATCTCCATTTTATCTGGAAGAGGCCAACAATCTGATTGTATTTGATCAAATGACTTGCCCCACCCCTTTTTCAAACTCACCTTTTCTCACCTACAGGACCAGAGTTGGACACCCCTGGTCTACAGTGAAAACGGAGGGAAGTTTAAATAGCCTGGATGCAATTGAATAATCAAGGTCAAGGGCACGAAATGTGATGTGTTTCTGTGTCACTCCTGAAAAGAGCTACGTTGGACTCTTGTCCATGAAGATTGAATGAGAATGAATGCATAAAATTATGTTCCTTCATTGCACATTGTTGCTAATAGACAACAAACCTTCACTAAAATGAAAATGGACAGCAATTTATTTAATTTTATAAAATGTGTTTTGTCATGAAATGAGGAGATACATTTGAAACAGACTGCACATTTTTTATTTATATTTATTTTTGTGTGTTGTTGCCCCAAAGTAAGATACCTAACATATCTACCCCCTATTATTATTATTATTATTGTCTGCCTGTTATCCCGAGGGTCGACCAACCGGGGGTGGGGGTGGGGGGGTACTTTCTTCTTTGGCCCAGAATTGCTGCAACATTCGGTGGCCCACCTACCGTTGGAGTGTGCACAATGGGAAAAATAGATTAAATAGATTTTTAGCTTGAGAAATCTGAGGTGTGCCATGAGAGTGTGTGAAGACAGTCAGATGCGTGTGTCTCACGCTCATTGCGTGAGACTTGGCAGCCCTGTTAATGAGCATGGGCGGTTTAATTTTTATATCCTGTGCTTTACCTATGCCAGTGTTGTCAATACTGAATAAAGCCAGGTTTAATTTTTTTTTTTTATCACTTTTCACCTACGCTAATGTTTCGAACTGAATTTAAGCCTGGAGGGCACTCATTAGTTTAGCAAATATTAGCAAATGTTTATGGCAGACAGAATAAGGTCCTTGATACGGTTGCGGACTACTTGAGCACTGATGTAACTTTGCTATGCATGTTTTTGCTGCAAGAACCAGTGGCCTAATGGATAAGGCATCAGCCTCCGGAGCTGGGGATTGTGGGTTCGAGTCCCACCTGGCTCGTGGCTTGGGTTTCAGGCTTAAGGTTATACTGAAAGAAACATGAGGTTAATTAAATGCTGAGTGAGTCTGAGTGACCATTCCTTATGTAACAAAAATGGCTCAGTCAAAAAAATGGTGTGTATTTCTGAATCTGTTCAGCATAATGTGTGTTGGATGGTAGTACACAAAACATTTACCTGTGAACATGATGAGCACAAAGTCAAAGGCCCCAAAAGCCACTTGCTACCACTGTGTCCTTGAGCAAGACATGTAACCCTCAGTTGCTCCAGGGTTCCTGTATCTAATAACACAGGTCAACAGGTCAAAACAATCAGAGATGAGTTTATATGGGTATTTTAGTGTTTTTGTATGCTGATTTCGTATCTGGGTTTAGTTTTTCCCCCAGCACTTACAGTTTTTGAGATGAAGCTAGTTCATATAGATTGCATGATAGGTGGTATAATTAGCATATAGTAATCATATGTCAGAAACAGTGGTAGGTCTAAAATCAGCATGAAAATCTGGTTTAGAAACTTGTGTTGTGTTTCTGATGATTACCATGATTTTTTTATTCTGGTTGTTGGGACCTGTGTAATTGAAGGTCACTCTGGATAAGGGCATCTGCAAAATGCCATAAATGTTGCTGTTACTAATATAGTAAGGGTAGCATTTAGATTCCTATGTTAATGTGACAAAATCTAGGTGGGTACCAATTAATATGGAAACTTTCTGTGCGAAAGCCATAGTACCCCAAGTTTTAGGGATAGGTTTGCTTATGTCACAAGGCCCAGTGGCCTAATGGATAAAGCATCAGTGTCTGGGGCTGGGGATTGTGAGTTTGGGTCCCGCTTGGGTTTCTGTTGAATGCTAAGTGAATTTGACTAGCAGTACATTAGATGTGTATTTCTGAATCTGTTCAGTTTGTACTTACCAATTCATTTGAAAGCAGAAGATCGCCATCCAACACATGCTGTACCAGTGGGACAATATGTGACTTTGATAAAGAGCACTTAGTTAGCATGAACTGTTTGTTTACATCAAGTAGTTCACCAATGCTAACGTTGCTAATAAGGAATAAAGCAAATGCCATCATATTGTCATGGGTTTGAATCACAACTGCTACTGTCATCCCTGAGGTTCCCTTGAGAAAGGTACCATCCCCACACACTGCTCCCTGGGCGCCCCTTATTAGTGGTAACCCTACTTCACATTGTGAATGCAAACATTGTGTGCTGTGGTATGTTCATGAGTGATTATAAAGGCCCACTTTACTGAAAATAAAACCAAACTCTTGCTTTTATACTGCGGATTTTGATGAAAAGGTGTCAGTCAGCTAACTCACACTTCAACACGTCACGCATGCTAATGTTGCTAATCCTAAACAAACGCTTGGCGTGCAGCAGTTATCCTTGATAAAGTCGAAATATCTAGCTGTGTTTTTCATGTTAGCATGTGGATCCTACTAGTGCTTTAGAGGAGAAGCCTTTCTTCAAGCAAGCAGAGAAATTTCAGGCTGATGTACAGAGTCAATCCCCACTTTCAGGCTGCTCTGCAGATGCTTAAGACTCTCGTGGTGGAGAATAAATGCTCTCTTTATCCATGCTTTGGACTGCCTCGGGCTGAAGGGCAGTTCTAGCCCAGCTGTCAATACTGAGTCCATCCCGCGAGAGCCAAACAGATTGAGGTCTTATTGGCCGGGGCTCAGTCAGGTAATGTCCTCCAGGAGTTATTGCTAACTGCTCCTCTTTTCTTTCAGTTAAAAGACTCCCAGGGACTGGAGCTCAGACCTGCACAGCTGTCTGAATAACTGCAAGAAATCAATGTTGGCCACACACTTCATAGTTCATATGTGAACACATTAAGCTCCTTTATTCTTCCTTAGATAAACAAGGAGATTGGAAGTCCTATATGAAGCTTTTCTGTTGCCTGTTTGGAGCATTAATGTGTAATGAAATGTTGCTTTTGAATGGAAATTTGCAGTGCGGGCACCTCTTTTGCAACAACCAACTTAATTAATGGAACCATTCATAAACAGAAGCCATTATCAGTATTATTATATCATATTTTACTTATAATGTGATAGACTGGTGACTGGAGCCTCTCCGCCTCCCAACCTAACACCACAGGGATAGGGTCCGGCGCCCCAATGGCCCTGGTGAAAGGTTTAGTAGCTTGGATAATGAATGAATTACTAAATTAATATTTAAATTCTATTATATTTCACTTGAATGAACCACACATTAGTCATATTTGAGACCGTTGCATTCTGTGAAATTTTAAATGGTGAAAAAATACTTTATTATCAATTCATTTAAAAAATACAGACACCGTATTATAAAATAATTGGAAGGCCTCATTTGGCGATAATAACTGCACTGAATAACAGCACCACTTTCTGTAATGGTTAACAAGATTTGGAGGACACTTGAGGGACTTTCAACCCACTCCTCCATTCGGAATAATCCCAGCTCCTCGATGTTCTTGAGTCTTTTCTGCCCATTATTGGGTTTCATTATTGGGGTCATTGCAAAAAAAAAAAAAAGCAATGATTTTGTGTTCCATTGAACATATCTGTGTGGATTTTGATGTGTTTGGGTGTCATTGCTATGCTGAAATGTCCACCATAGCCAAGTTTCAAATAGATTTTGGACTAAAATCTATTGGTATTTAATGGATTTAATCATGCCACTGATTGTCAGCAGAATTCATGGACCACCAGCAGCAAATCAGTCCCAAATTTTCGATGAGCCACCACCTTTTCCAGCTCAGGCCATGCCTTTTGGGTCTTCTACAGTGCGAAAGGGCAGGTCAGACAAGTTGGCCATGTGTGCCACAGTAATTGCCCTCCTGGTGTCTTTAAGGCTGTCCTTCCAGGCAGAGCAGAATGTTTCAAGTGTTTTCAGCGGCCATTTACACAAATTTTCATACATTTTGCTATAAGGTGCCTGTTAGATCGTTTTACCATAGAATGCTTCTTCTGTCCATTATTTTGTGTGTAAATGGTGCCATATTATCTAATATTTGAATCAACAGTAAAAGAGATAAGAGCACCTCCTCCACCACCAACAACAACAGTGAAACAATAATTGTTAAGTATATAGTTTTTATCCTTTTTATTGCTATCTAGGATTTTTGTATGATGATTATACAGCCCTGTGGAAAAAAAATATAATAATTTTTTTTTTTAATCCGCATCTCTATGAGTTTGACAACTATTCCATGCCAATGTCTATTCAATTCCTACACAAGCTCCTCATTCTGCTTTATGAGGGACTGATTAGTGATCACCTGAATCACATCTTATTTACTGAGGAAAAGTACAAAAACACTGCTGTTTTCAACACTCTCCTCTTCAGTGGGAATATTTTAATGATAAAACACTAGAAGTTTGTCAGGTAATTATTGCCTTTTTGTTTAAGAGCGAACAAGAGATTCATTTTCTGTTTTTTTTATTCACGTTCTGTTAACACTGCATCATTTCTCTTATTTAGATGTTTTGCCATTTCCGTTAAAATTCTGCTTTAAAGAGCAATATTTTTGTTTGAAAATTGTTGGCAGTTACTAAGACAAACCTGTTGAGTTCAATACTTGCACGTATAAATGATAAAACCTGAGAAATTGAACATTTTTATATAGACAGGTCAGTCAGTCTAATGTGGATACAGGGCCACAACAGGAGGGCAGTGCAAATCTCCTCAGCATCTCTCCCACCTCATAATTATAATTGTTATGGAACCGGTGCCATAGTAACGGAGCAGCCTCGGGTCTTCTCACGTTTCCACAGAGAAGCTCACATTTAGCGTTAATCAGGATGCTGGGCCCCTAATTAGGTTTTTCTTAATTAATGAATGGGTGTTTTTGTGTGGGCACTGGTGACGTTGCCCATCATCAGGTGCTGGATAATAAAACTGTTGTCAAGGTCACTCATTTCACACTAGACACTGTAACGCACACTACTGATAAGCGTGAACAGCAGGCTATTTCAAACACAGCCCTAGTTTAGTAAAGTTCAATCCTATATGAGAGGAGAATTCCACTGATTTTTTAACATCACTGTATATTCCAGCAGTGAAATGGTTCATTTATCGTTTTGGTGATCTCTACCATGTTCAATGTATTTTTAGGAATTTTTAGGAGATTTAGGAATGCATTTTAGGCTAAATCTGTCTCAAATCTCTAGGATCTGGCTGTGTAGTCTCCATTTAATGTAAAACCTCTCTTTCAGGAAGCTTTTAGACCTGTAAAAATGATGTCTGGTTCCATTAACTACCACTGCCTGTAAACAAATGGCAAGTTTCTCTAGAACTAATTTCTCATTAAACCCCTCTTTGTTTACATCTATGCACGTAATTATGTCAACATTTAAAAAATCTGTATATTGCTTTACATTTTATAATCACATAAACCAAGTGGACGATGTCTGCCCTAATCAGCCCTACCTACTATTGTATAAGACCTTTGAAGGTGTGCTGTGGAATCTGTACTAAGGTGCAACTCTTTAAGCCTAGTAAGTTGTTAATGAGAAATGAGGCCTCCACACTGACAGAAATATTTGGCCCAATTTCAAGTATTTATGTATTTCAATTGCATATAAAAAATTCCATCCATTTGAATGACTAAGATTTAACAGAAACAGGCCAACAAATGTTATGTGCTGCATATTTGTCAGTCACATGTAAATGAAGCAATTAAGAATGAGATTTATGTAATAATACCAATAAACTCAATGTAATCAATGGCAGATTTGTGCATTTATCATAAATCTTTATATAAACCTGTTGACAATCTCATATTGTGACGGCTGTGCCGTCTCTGGCCCTTTTATTTCTATTTTTCCCTGTTTTTGGTTAATGTGTCCCTTTACTTATGTCCCCCTATGTAGGCCCCCTACCTAGTGTGTCCCCACGGTTTGCAACACCCCCAGAAT
>JBBMFX010000037.1:22989447-23006498 GCA_037832545.1 Rhabdalestes septentrionalis | reverse complement strand
ATGGTAGTCGAATTGATCTAATATACAGAGAAGCAAGAGACCATGATAATGATTGATTTGGTCAGCAGTACAGGTGAGCAGGAAACCCAGACAATAGTCGATGAAGCTGAGTGTGTGGGCAGGCATCGCTCTCAGAGAAGATAGACATACTGCCCACTAGACAGGTAGGCAGTCGTCCAACTGTGGTCTGTTTGAATTTACAGGGTGCAAAATAAAAAATATTGAGAGAAAAAAGTGCCTGCGGCAGACCTGACTGTAACAGCTTAACTATGAAGGACAGAGCCGAGGGGTATCAGCAACATGAGTTCACATGTGGTGGGATCACAGCACTAACATCTTACTTCAACTCAAACCAATAAACTCCTAAATCTGCACCAAAACTTCTAACTAAACAGGTTTTTAGCCTTGACTTAAAAACATTGACCTGAAGATTATTCCCAAGTTGCAGGGTATTGTATGAAAATGCTCTTCTACCCGATGCAACTTTCATAATTAAATAAGAAATGACAGCTTCATTTTAACCATCATTTTTATACCCTTTTTTATACCCTCTGTACTTGTTTTTGCTTTCAGGTTTTTTGTTGCTCAACCTCAACTGTTTTCTTAATTACAGCTTCTGGAACTGCTACACATTTTTTCAGACTCACAGTGGTGGGTTGTTTTCTCACAGTCGATGGAACATCTGTGGGCTTTTTACAATGCAAAGGAACAGTAGATCTCAATCTTCTGATTGCTGGTTATCTGATGGTGACAGGGTTGGTGGTCCATTTTTTGCACGGTTGTTGGTAGTCCCAGTTTCGCTGTGTTTTGTCTTTGTCTTTTCATCAACTCCAGTTGGGAAAGTTATTGTAATTTTGTTTCTTTTTTACATTCCTCTTCCTTATGCTATCAGATGATCAGTCTAATCTCCCCAGATATTTTTCCTTTAGTCATTGCAGATACACATAAGAGAGAAACATGTCAACCTAAAGGAACATTTGAAAAATTGTTGTTGTTTTTTTGTTTCCAAATGAATGAATTTTTTGAAATGTGAATCTTTCCTCACATTTCCTCACTTGCCCCCTTAACATCATTTTCAGCATCAAATTTGGTTAGTTCTTTTTAAATCAATGTAACAAAGCATCCATGGTAGACCATTCAGTGTTGCTTTATGTAAATGAAGATCCACTGCAGTCAGGAATGCCTGTATTGTCAATGCATGCTTTGGGAAGAGCTTGGGCATGAAGGACATCCCAGGATCTGTTTGGGTTGAAATTTTGTGGAATGAAACTGCCAAGGACACAGAAACACAGAAATAATAGATCTGACACTGATGGATTTAATGTAGTACTTAATGTTGGAGCTTTTTGGGTAATTGTTCCCTGCTCTTCTGAGACTGGAAAATATCTCTCACGCAAGGCCCATTTTGATTTGATGAAATGGTAAATCAGCGGGTGGTCTCTAACTTTTGAATTTTGACAGTTTTAAGTGGCTTCTTTGAGTGCAGTTTCAGACTGACTGTAGTATAAAACAATATGTAAAATACACTAGAGCATGGTCAATTGTAAAGTTAACAGGCCTTAGTCTGGCTACAGTGGCATTAAAATGATTCTTATTATGACAGGGCACGCCATCGAGTTCTGAGCTCTTTTCCCGACCCAGGAAAACTTGCTTCATTAGACGAAGGCAGCTGATAAAGTAGAGGTCCATGATGAGTGTTGATGGGGGTTCTTTTTCACACATGGTGGAGTAGAATCCATCCCTCGGCTGGAGGGAGATGTCTGAGGTAATGGAGCACAGTCAGAAGGGTGGAGAAGCATCCCAGTCCCAGCGAGGGGCTGCCTGACGTCCACTGACCCGATCTTTCTGTGTCCGGCCTCCACGGTGCGCTGAGAGGGCTGCTGACATTTGCTGTGTTTCCTCTCCCCGCAGGAACATCAAGGGTTGATAAGAAAGAGCGTGCAGGCTGGAACAGCACTGACACATCCCACAGAGTCCCGGAGAGAACTCTCTCGGTTTCGTACTCTCAGCAAGACATTCTTTTACTTCAGTCGGAGCCTTGAATCATTTCAGCCAGAATACTTCAGTATTTCCAAAAACACAATTCCAAAAATGATGTAAGTAAAGTTCAGTGTTGCTCATAGGAACAAACATGTTAATTATTAAGGCTCAACGCTAACAACCAGTTAGTTAATGACTAGAGCATAGTTACAGGTTCAGTGATAAAAAAATGCACTAATATTGTGTAAGATACCAATTTCAAATGTAAACAGAAGCTGAATTGAAACAGAGCAATTCTCTGTGGAGTAAGTAAACAAACTCTCCTATTGGTTCGGACACCAGGAGCTACACTGAAGCTCTAACATGTCAAAAGACCCACTTTTAACAAATCTTCGCTATCGGGCTGAAACGAAAATGGCTATTTTTCAGGAAACTTTTTCAGAAATACATGAAAATGATGTAGATTCTAAATCAATAATTTCAAAATTTTACAGACTCATGGGGAGACTGACCAATAGTATTGATTTATGAAAAAAAAAAGAAACCATAGACCAAAGTGGCGCTACCTGATTCCTGCCAGACAGCGATGATATGTTAGTTTTCTTTTTTTCACATACATGTTTTTCAATGCAGTTCTCTGTTATGATCACCACTTTATTTGAAACACTCATATTATCTCCACCTCACAAGGAAGTTTCTAATGTGTCCTGTTACATACTGTCACCCTCCTCCTCATTCTTCTGTGGTCCTTGACTGACCACAGGGAAACTGGTGACCAAGTATCATCAGCGACACTGGCATGCTTGTTGAAGGTTGTGGGAAAATCTCAATGCAAGAGTAGTTCTCTGGTCAGATGATCACAGATGAAGGGCTAGAAAATGGTTAGCCCAGACAGTAACAGTGTTTGTAATGCAGGGGGCAATCAGCAACACAGTGCCCACGGAGCAGTGTGTGGGGATGGTAGGGTACTATTTCTCAATGGTCCCTCAGTGGTACCACTGGCAGTCCTGAGATTCGAACCCAGGGGCGCCGCCAGTCGGGGAAAGGTTAGAACGATTCTAGGGGCCCAGCACTGACATGGGGCCCTGTTAAGGGCTAGTAATATTATCTTAATAATAATGTTGCCCAAAATTCTAATCTTTCCGTGTTTGAACCTATGATCTTCTGATTGGAGGCAAATATCCCAAACCACCAGCTGTCCCATAAAGGCTGAGGAGTGTATTTTGCATAGTCTCTGCAGTGAATCAAATATCTGCACTATGTCTGTGGAATCTGTTTGGTTCATTGGTTTGATCATCTTTGTTGAGCCATAGAAAGAGCTTTAGTGGCTGGAGGAGAGGAGCTCCACAGCTGTTGTCTCCTCACTCCTCGGAGGGTGATTCCGTTTCATCTGGTTGATCAAGCATGGTGCTGTGTTTCATATGCAGCCTGGGAGTCCTTCACCGCCGGGAAGCCGCACTCACACCTGCAGACCACTATTACCCACCTTATCCATCATCCATCATACTGCTATCAAAGCATGCCTGGGTCTCTCTGACAAAGACGTGAGAGGAGAAAGAAGTGGCTGGCCTACTTAAAAGGACCAGGACCCCATCCCCATGTCTTGGTTTTTATGTCACTGTGTACGCTCCTGCAGTGACCAGAGCATCCTCTGGGTGAGCGTCATGGATATATCAGGGGGACTTAGGCGAGGTCTTTCAAGATTGTGCATTTTTTTGTTCTCTTGCATTAATAACTCGGATGTTCTTGTTCGGAATGCTCTGCTTAGAAATGTTCAAGACAAATGTTGCTCAGAATTATTTCTGAAAAGTGTGAAAAGGGTTTTTCAATCATTTTGTCACTTTTTCAATTTCTCCAGAAACAAGAAAACCACATCCTTTCTTGCTCTGCTGACACAGGGGCTGATGTGAAGGTAAAAAAATCCAGGCTTTTCTGTTTCCTTTTCTTCATAAATATCTTCAAGTTTTTATTTGAATTTCGTTTTTTTTTTTTTTTACCTTTTCTCACCCCCCAAAAATGTTGTGAACTAAATTTTGTCAACTTTTTTACTAAAACATTTTGGGTCTGGTCCATCACCATAAAAAAAAAACACCTTGAATTTTTTTTTCCTTGGAAGAAAACATGTTCTCATTCAATAAATGCTTTAAATTAAAAGTTCAGTTTCAAAGGCAAGGTTATTTAAGAGGGGTGTAGTCTGGAAGCGTCCTTGAAGTGGTAAAGACCTTTTACATAATTAGGTTCTTTATTAAGATTCTATGGTTCTTCCCATTCACACAAACCTGGTTCTCGATCGGAGTAAAATGGTTCTTCTATAGCGCTGCCTAACAGAACCTTTTGGGCACACATGTTTTTAGGACCCTTTGGTGGGCGTAACTCTTCAGAACAATTGAGTGGATAAATGGCCTGAAATATCCACCAGTAAACTTACACACACACACACACACACACACACACACACACACACACACAAAGTCACACTGTCTACGTAACATCAACTGACTTCGTATTGCATTCAGCAGCCAAAAAAATTCTATCTAACGGAAACGAGCCGGGGGAGCTTGTGTTCACAGCTTGCTTGTTAATTCGAGTGTATCCTTGTGAGAAATTCGACGAAAGTGCTCAATCTTTCTTTCAAAGCCTGCTTGGAGGACACATCATGGGAATCACCTGAGAACAGCACACAGCGTGGATGGGGTTCAGATGGAAAATAGATTCTTACCTCAAGATGTGTTCTCCAAGTCTCCACTTGGGATGCAGATGAGGCCCCTTTTAATGCGGCTAATGTATGAAATGGAACGTCTCTGAAATCTAAAGGGGGGGGATGCCAGAGAAGACTTCGCCTCAGCCATCCTCTAATAGTCATTGTCCTCACTTTGGAGAGGTTTGTTTGCTTACCTTTAGTGTGTAATAATAGCACGAGACTCTGGCGAATATTATTTATCTTGATGCTCATTATTCATCTCCACAACACACCTGAGGGAGCCGCTTCACCGTGAAATGAATGCTAATGATGCAGGCTGCTTGAAAGTTCACACCAAACTTTTGTTCCCCTCTCTTTAAGGCTTTGAAAACAGTGCAAATAGCAAAAAAAAAAATCAAAGATTCCATTTTTTTATTCCCTTACCAGTCTTTGGTTTTCGAAAAAACAACTCAAGCATGTATCGTAGTGAACCCCGCTGACGGGCACCTAGTCTTTCCGAATGGGACTCAGATGCTATGACTATTTATAGCGATGGGAAATCTTCAATAAATACTCTTTTTTTCCCTAGTGACTATTTTTACTTTCAGCCCACAGCTACATTTCACCAGCAATTTCCCTCCGACACTGTAAAAAGCTTTCAGGGGAACGTACAGTAACCCTCTTATGGCTAATTGCTCTATTTGGGATCACAGTATTTCTGCCGTGACTCAGATCAGCTTAATTCATGCTTAAGTCACCAACAGACACTCACTGTGGGCTCACTGGCCATTCAGGGTTATGGATGTTTACTTAACTTTTCTCTATTTTGCCACACACACAAAAAAAAGTTTTTAAGAATCTGAATTCTTTGTCAACATTTTTTAATGACTTTATCCAGCCAGGACCCTCATGGCATTCTAGTTTCAAGTGTCAAGTTTTATTGTCATGTACAGATAACAATGTAGCATCATTACCTGTAATGACATTTTTAGGGTTATGTTCCTCCAACTTTACATAAATATTTAGACAAGTATACAGACCTTTTTAAAATTGCTGAGAAAATATACGAGAAAATATTAGAGAAAAAAATATATATACACTTATAAAATTAGAAATTAAAAGTAGTAAAAAGTAAAATAAAATGTTTAAACAGTGCAAAATGATGCAGTGAGATATTTAGAATGTGGAGTGCAAATTGTGCAGTGAGGGGTTAAAAGGTCAGTGTTTAAAGTGACATTTTGAGGAGTTCAAGGTCAAGAGTCAGAATGTCAGCAGTTCTAGGGTGATTTTAGAAGACTTGAGGGTGGGATTGAATGAAGTTAATCTTCATTCCATATTAAATAGTCACGGCTTTAAAATATGCAAGTACTGAAGTAGGAATCTATTTTTATTGTGATAATACATTTTTGGTTGTAAAAACCAATAGAAATGATCCAGTTAGTTAGGACTTCAGGAGCTGGACAGAAGCCCTTACACTGTAGATCAAACACCGACATAGGAAGTGATCAACCACTTTTCCAAGAGGTATCCTAGTTACTTCACAGACCACAAAGGTGTAATCTAACTACGTTATACATAAGCTTTTTATGACAATGGACATTTACCTATATAGAAATTTACAAAGGCTTATTCCGACAGGCGCCTATTCTGACATGAGCCATTGATTTCTTTGTAAAATTTCTGGTAAACAAATCATCTTTGCTTGCCACTGACTGTTATTGGAGGCCCATATTAAGTGCAGACACAAGTAATTTGGTTCCTTTTTTCTGTTTGAAATGATGGCAGCCCACTGCATTGTTTTGGAGGCATGGACTGTAATTTGTGCCTGAGGTTTAAGATTAGTATACAGAGTATTGATTGACACACACCTACGTGAACAGCCTTTAGTTCAGCTCATAGAACAAGGTTGAAATTAAAGGAATGAGATGTGCAAAATCTTTGAAGAAAACAAGGATTTAAACTCAGAAGCTGAAAGTAAATTCCAATGCCATTTAAACCATGATTATGTAGTTAAATTAATACGAAATAAGGTAACACTTTACAGGGTGAGTAAACCATTTATAAATATCAGGTCATTAATTGTAGTTTGTTGACAGCACTGAAATCAAAAAGTATGAACATAAAGATTCATTAGATTATTAATAAGCGGCTATAAGCAAGATATTGCCAGTGATTCAGCTTATCTTGTTCCATCAGGTATTTGTTTATATGCTTTTAAATTAAAGCAGCAGATCTTGCCAAATAGTGAGCCTGCAACAACATATGACTTAACTGTTTATTATTGTCAATAACCTAATTAACAACCTGATTATAAACCATTGATAAACCCTTATAAGAGTTGTCTTATTGTCATACCTTGAAAATACCCTCCTTTTATGACTGCAAATGATGACCAAGTTGAAGTCTCCAGCATTGTATACTGTGTGAAAAGTCCAAACTGACCTAGTGGACCATGTCTTTATTAAGGCTCTAGTGTGACTATTTGATGGTTGAGGGTATAGATGGCTGGACCCATCCTTGATAAACAAAGATAGGACTGATGACCAGGTATCTTGATGTGAGGGTGTGAAAACATTGTCCCACATTTGGCTTGGGCATCTACCATGCTACATTCACACATCTATAAGGAAAGGCATCAACACACACGTAAATTAAAGGTGTAAAAGAACATTAGAATTCAAGGAGGAGCTAAGACAGATGCTAATAATGACATTTATGATATTTGGCAAACGCTCAAATCCAGAGTGACTTACAATTAATAGATACAGGAACAGTCCCCCCTGGCGTATCTGAGGGTTAAATGTCTTGCTCAGGGACACATTGGTAGAAATTGGGGGGGTTTGAACCTGCAACATTGTGGACATCAGGTTTTACCCACAAGGCTACTATACTTCTAACGAACTGTAAGTACCACTTTCTTATGAAGCACATTACATTAAACATGGCCATGTATTGTATACCCATGTATTGTATGTAAATGCAATATTTTGCAGTCGTTTCCAGCAGCAAAACACATCCAGCAGCAAATCACAGCCTCTACAAGCACTGACTACAGGCTGAAAGTGGAAATGTCCAAATGGATCACAAATGTAGACTGTGTGGATCTACAGTATATGTTGGGCTAAACATAAATCAGCCCTGTCTTTTATTATTATCTTTTACGATCTGTTGATTGTGCTGTTCACAAGCCCACAGGAGTCCAAAAGAATCAGCTTCTAGTCATTTAAAAAGCCATTATATGTATGTAAATACCACAGATTAAACCTCCCTTTGATATTTTGCTTTGAAAAAGAAGGAGGGCTTAGATCCATTTAGCACTTTTGTACCAGCCGGTCCCGATGCAAACCACGAGATATGTCTTAACTGAAAAGGTCAGGTAAGCCTTACAAATGTACTCATAAAAAATAAAGGTTCCTGGGACTCGGCTTGGACATACACTTAACAAGAAACCTTTAACTGTGCCATTATTACAGTATGTAGAGATTCCTTATGTTTTAAGAGGGTTCGGTTTCCTTTACACATTTACAAAAGTAATATCCATTAGTTGGATCAAAGTGTTTTAGACCTATTTGGATGAATGCGCAGGGCAACGCATCCCCACTGTTGGAAACAAAACCCTCCATCTTTTGTCTTTTCTTGTTTTGGGTAATTTATAAATGCCTCTGGTTTTATAAAGTGTTCACGATGGATTAACCAATTAAAACGGTCTGACCATCATGACTTAGAGCAAATAAATTATGTAGGACAAAATATGGTCAATATATTTGGGGATCATTTTGAGAGTAATGATATAGAGACCAAGGCCAACTTTGATAAATGTGATGCAGTCAAAACAAATATCTATATATAAAAAATAAACAAAAACCAAACAAACCATCAGAGTCTGGGACAACATCCATTTAACCTTCTGTCTTGACAATGAAACGTCCAATAAATCTCTGTTGGGTGACTTTATAAGAATTCTTGATAGGTTTAATCAGCTTTTCCAGAAGCTGCAAGGTAAGCCAAGGGCTTTATTGCCCCCATTAATATTTAGCACCTTCATAGCCCCCCTTCAGCTGCTTGAAAAAGCCAGCAGTGATAATGCCGCTTTGTTGACTGATTTTCTGTGCAGGAGCCTGTTTTGATAAAGGTGTTGATATGTAAATTGGGTTGATAAATAGCACACAGATACTTTAGCGATTGATATGCCAACAGTAATGAAGAGGATTCAAAGAGGCTTTTATTTGCATGTGACGAGGTCGCCCGCTAGCAACCAAATTCTGTATATGGTGTTTTATGTGGTGTCGTCTAATAGAAGATTGTGTTGCTCAAACATCGTGTCGCTCAAACCATTCTTAGCAGCCTTGACTCGTAAACAACCCTTACTGTATCCTGAAACAAACACAAAAAGTTTTGATTTTTAAAGATGTGTCATTAATTAAGCCCCCCGATGAGCAGAATAGACTAAATTAACATGACAGAAAGTCTGTATTATGTATTTGACATTTTGACCAACCAAAAGCTTCTATGCAATATTCATATAATACCTTATTCAAGGAGAGTAGTCAAATGAGTGACCTATATTTGACTGAGATAATAAAAAATGATATGTTTTTCAATTTGAAGCAAACATATTTATCAGATGGATAAGCTTAAGTCTCTGAATTTCAGTTTTCTTTGTATTATTTGCATATTTCTGAATTGGTTTCTTAGCTCAGTTTGGTCTGTCAATTAGCTGATTCATGACTTGGGCTCATTCTTAAACGACTCCAGACTCAAATGACTTGCACTTAAGTGACTGAACTCACTAACTGACTGGTGTGACAGAGTCTCCCCTGACTGACTTGTGACTCAGTTTGTCAATTGACTGGGATGCATCTTCAAATGACTTGTGACTCCACTCAGACTACTAAGAACTGACTCATGACTTAGACTTCTCTGACTTGTGATTTGACTCTGACCTGAACATATCCATTTCACAACTTGACTTGGACTCGCCTGTAACTAACTTTTCTCTGACTTGTTCTTAGCGATTAGAACTCAGAATGGATTGATAAAATTTAATTTAAACAACAAATAAAAAACAATTTAAAACCAATTTCTGCTCTCCTACATGCTCGCAGTTTCACTCTTTCACTCGGCTGATCTCCAGAACACCACCCTTGTGAGTTATCCCCGCCCACCTGTGGGCGGAGCCTATACTGAAAGATAAAAGTTCTTGTATTTTCTCTGTTTGTTTCTAAGATACAAAATAAAAATAAATGAGTTATTTTTGTTCTTTATGTATATATATAATTGTGGACGAAATTACACTCTTGTTCTGTTGAGTTATATTATAATTCTTTGCATTGTATGGAACCACTTCTCCTCCAAGGTCATGGTGGCAGCAAAGGGACAAAAAACACAAACAGAAACAATTGAAGACCTTTGAAGAAAAATAGACATTTCTCACTGTTTTTTGCGGTAAAATTAAAAATAAATCAACCCATGAACGTGACTACATCAGCAGTCCTTAACCATAAATGGCTTAGTAAGAGCCAGCATGCTCTATTGAACTTGCTGGTTTCAATAGGCTTTGTCTGTATAATAATGCATACTGCTGCTTCTCTACTGTTCTTGGCCATACTTCCAACCAGCGTGTTCAGTCGGGTAACAGTCTGATCACACTAATGCAATCTCATTAGCTACACACCGCATTCAACCGTATTCAAATTCAAAACAAAATATCACTGTCCCTTCCCTCCATAGCTTGTAATTTAATGTCCATAGGCCCAGCATTATTGCTCATAGACTCCCTTCTTGGTAACCAGGCCACAGGGAGAAAAGTGATGATCAGTCCAAGAGGATTACTCCCCATAGGCCACACACAGAGCATTGTTTGCGTGCCGGCTCTTGTCTCATAAAACCACATTAAAGAAAATAAACGAGTGTTATGCAGTCCGGAAATTTCCTCCAAACACATATTATTGCCAAACAGAGAGCTACTTGATGAACAGGCAGATTGACAGAAATTGAGGCCGTTGTATCATGACCGTAAAACTCATTTATGCTTTTGTTTGTTTATTTATGATTGAATTTTGTACAGCATTTGAAAAGGCCAGCTACACTGTGTGCACATCTCCTGATGGGTGGATGAAGAGAAATGGCACTAAATGATGCAGCATGAAATGTTCCGGTAATTTACCAATGTCTTAAAAAAAATTTTAAGTACGGGCAGTAAAGGAACGTGGTCACAGTTTTAAAACCTACTCCTGTCTCTGCCAACTAAATATGAAGCTGAGTTGCAAAAATTGACAGTTTTGAAAGCTTGGATTTGTGATGTCACAAAAACCAATGCCAGTTGTTTTGTCTACAGCAGTTTAGCTCAGCCCTCCTGCACAATGCAGAGCAACGTATGGTAAGCAAACTCTTTAAATTCCTTTTGAACAACATACCATATGTGGTTGTATGTGTTGTTTTACTTTATTAATCTTCAGGACTGATGTGCACCACATCTGCAGAGGTATTGCTTTTACAATGCCTGCACAATCATTCCGAGTACATGGACTGAACATAAGCGGCCTCTCTTCAGACCAGTTTTTCTGTTGCTGTCAGTGCTAGGGAGCTTCTTTTGTTCTGAAAGCATGACGGAGCAGCTGCAGGTTCAAGTGCGAGTAATGAATTTCAGCCTGACTTCCAGCCTGAAAAGCTCAAACACTGATGTCAGGCTTCATAAGAAAGGGAATTCCTTTGATGCCAAAATACTACAAATGTTCTTTCCAGGGCAGCGATGATGAGGCCGGAGACACTTCAGCATGTCGGGGGTGTGATGTGTCTATGTAGCAGTACATCACCAGAAAGAGCACAAAACAAAAACGCCTGCTGACAGTGCTGTGGTGGAGTTCAGTGGTGCTCTGTTAGTGAGCTCGCTGCTCCATAGCCCTATGCTGGCAGGAGGCTTTATAGTCTGCTAGCCAATGCTTAGTCTCAAGTGTAGCAAAACATCTCCTTCTATTGGTCACTGTGTCTCTATGGAGATTATAAAAGCTGGGTATGTAGAATCCAGCTGGTGGCCGAACAGTTAGGGAGCTGCCCCTGCAGTCGCAAGGTTTTCGATTTGAATCCCAGGACTGCTAGTGGCACCACTGAGGTACCCTGATGAAGATACTGATCCCCCACACTGCTCCCTGGGCACTGTGTTCCAGACTGCCCTCTAATTCACTTGGTGAATGGGTTAAAATCAGAGAAAGAATTTCACTGCTGTGTTGTGCTGTGCTGTATTCAAGCATGACAAAAACGGCCATTCTACACTTTTGTAAAGTTACCACCCGTAGGACTAATGAGATACGGTAAGATAAGATAAAATCATCATTAATTAGTCCCACAAGTGGGACATTTGCACTGTCATGGCAGAAAGTGGACAGAACAAAAGTAAGAGCTGCAAAAAGACTCGAATGAAATCTATATAATTCAACAGGATAATAAAAATGTATACTATCAAAAAAATATAAACATAGAAGTTTGTGTGCATGCAAATATACAAATAATACAATGTATTTATATTTACAATGTATATGTATTTGTGTAAACCTGTATGAGGGTATGCACGTATGTACACATTGGATATATCCACAGGTACACACTGGGGAGTTCTCAAGTGCTTGGTGGCAGCAGACATTGACAAAAACAATAATAATGCAAAAAATGGACATTGCCCAAAGTAATAGTTTTAATATCTAACAAAGGGTTACCTTATTTTATCTTATTCATTAATTATAAGGAATATATGGCTACTTTTGGACACCAATCGGATGCTTTTAGGTCTGGGTTCTAGCTACTTTAATGCGAGTAATCTTTTCCATTCTAATTTGCAACCATCAGGCCTTTGTTTTCCCACTTCTTTTCTCTTTTCTTTCCATCCCAATTTGGACAAATCATGAAAAAAGTAAGAAAAAATGGCACAGTTCACTTTGCCACAAAGAAGGCCTAACACTGTTCAACACTTTTCCCCAAACATATTTCAGCATCATGTATCATTGAGGAATCCTCTCCAATGTATACTTATAGACATTTACATCCACACCCATGGTAAAATCCCTATCCTTTGGCAGATTTTCCATCTGTTTCAGCAAAAGTTATTTTGTCCATCACCTCACTGCAGGTGAGCTTCTTTTTAAGGGCCGTTGTTGAGGGCAGTGCAGAGTCAGGGTTCTAGGAACCGTAGAAATAATCTGGCCTGAAAGTATTAAAAGTTCGACTTTGTGCATGTGGCTCTGAAGGTGACCGTTCCTCAGTCTGGCCACAGAAACGTATGTTGCCGCATATTGCAGTATTTTTATTCATTAACTAACAGATGGCTGCATTTTGGCGGCCCTCGCTGCTTGTTCTTATTGAGTTATGGAGCTGATTTTCAGGAAATGTGTGGAGTTTGGTTGGTAGAGCAGAATGGTTTGCAATTTTACACACTTTGTACTGTGCTCAATAATTTTCTGATTATTTTAGCAAGGTTAAAGACATCCCACAAACTACATTTCTGCCACTGTTAGTCAGTTCAGCTGAACGTGACACAAATGCCAAACTTGCCACCACAGCCAGAGTTAATAGTAATGGACTGAAGGGACTAATGTAACTAGTTTAGGTTTTTATGTCTTTTCAACACAAATATACAATAGAATCTAAACTATTATGATTAAGGGAAAGAGACTGTAGCAAGCTTTGACGTGTCTGACCTTAGAAAAAAAAAACATTTTAATTTGTATTTAATCTTTAAATAAAATGCAGATATACATATGAGGAAATGGGGAATACCTCCCATTATTCCTCTTTTGAGGCTTCCTGTCAAAATGCCCAAGTGGAAACAATAAAAATAGTACATTTTACACAGAGAAAGTCCTAAGCTGCATCCTGGAATATAAAAGAGACATGAAATGCAGAACATCAATTCGGAGTCTAAAGAATGAGCAGGTGAATCTCACCTTTTGTTCAAACAGCACTACTTGAAGAGAGTCAGGAAACCCTTGTTCTTAAACCACTAACAATTAACAATGAAGATGTACAAAAACCCACAACATACTCGTGGTGCTGGAGAGTTCTGGCTGATGAGGATGACACAGTGTCAACACTGGTAGATTCAAAGAGCATTGGTGATCACTTACTGGTTGTGATCACCTGACCTGTGCACGCAACAGAAAACTGCAAATTTGTGTGCACAATTGCAATGTATGTTTTAATAAACAGAATGCATTTATTTATTAGCTGAAGGTTTAAAAGAAAACATTTGATGTTTTAAGGTGAGCCAGTTTGGAGATTCTGTAACGACTGCACCTGAACATTCTGTCATATGTGAACACACCACAGCACACAGTGTGAACATCATAAAATTCCTCCTGTGCATTTAACGCATTCACCAAGTGAAGCAGTAGCAGCCAGGAACACAGCATCCGAGGAGCAGTGTGTGGGGACAGTACTTACTCAAGAGTACCTCAGAGGGGCTTAGCGTATTTGAACCTACGACTTCCTGATCACAGGACGAACGCCCTCACAGGGTATGTTATTGTTCAGTTTTACCATGTGTCCCCATTCCCCATATAGGTGTGGTGGAAGCTCAGTGGACAGGATACTTGCCTCTGGACCAAGAGATCATGAGTTTGAATCCTACCTTCAGCAAACCACCACTGCCTTCCTAAACAAGACCCTTAACCCCAAGTTGCTCCATGGAGACTGTCCCCTGTGGTTTGGGAAAATGCCTAAAATGTATTCCAGGTGAGTTTGCTGCCTTCTCCCCTCCCCTTTGTTGTCATGTTTACATGCGTCTTGTCCTTGTCTTCTCCTCTGCCCAGGTCTCTCCTTTGTCCAGTTGGTTTGTATTGACCCTTATATCTCAGTTAATAATAATGGATTGAAGGAGCTTATGTAACTATTCTAGGGAGAATAGTAGAATTTAAAAAACAACTTGACCTCGTACTCTTCCTCTGCCCAGGTCTAGCCTTTGTCCAGTGAGTTTATGCTCAACCTTGTGTCTCAGTTAGCCATTGTGGAATCTCTGTGCGTACTGTTTGGTGTCCTCATTTAAACCTTTGGATTGTATTGTATTTGTGCCTTACCCTTGGGCTTGTTGGTTTCTCCTGTTTGTTATTATTCAGTGGGAAACTCGAGAACGCATCCCGCCTCCCACCCATTCATTATAACTTCAACCCCGCAAAAAAGTTGGGACTAAATAAAAAATGGCAAATAACCAAACAATCAAAGTAAACTAACAAATAACAAAAGAAAACCTTAGTAATTCTTAAATTAACATTGAAGCCATGGTTTGTCTGGTGAACTTCACTGAATGAAAATCAAAGTCAATCTTCAAACCATATTGTTTTGTATAGGTTTTTTTACTTGCATTTTCTATAGTGTTCATAGTGTTTTCTGACTTTTTTGGGGGTTAAATATTAGGAATACTGGCATTTGCAGTGCCATGCAGATTCAGTGTTTATGCTCTCATAATGTAAAAAGTATAAACCTCCTGTTTCAACAAGCAGTGTAGTTTAGTCAGATAAACCTTGTTGGAACAACAGCAGCAATTCATGCTGTAAATGTGTAGTTACATGAAAATACATGAGTAAAATTCGTAACACTTTTCTAATTACATAAGAGTTAATGTCCTGTAGCTGCAGAGTTATTCAAATGATTAAAAAGACTTACTAGAGTGTAACCCAGGTCTTCATACAGGGTGGGTCAGGCATCTATGGGCACATAAAGAAACTCTTAATTCCAATGTCAGCTGCTGCTTATTGGTGCATCCTGAAATAAGCAACATACCGTTGCATAAAATGTTCTACAATAATCCATCTTTGTTGTCGTTATATCGTTTGAAAATGCCAGCTGCTGTGTATTTTTCACAAACAATTCGCGATGAATGGACTGACACAAATGGCTCCATTCAAGAAAGAATCCTGTTAAAAACATTTTTCCTTCTTCTATACAGTTGCCACTTTATAGACACAATGTTTTTTATGACTATAAATAGGTGCTTTCAAAAGTACATTTACTAGGGAATTGTATAAAATAATGGCTTTATTGTTCAGGGCCAAAGTTTCATATTGAGGCACTCTTTAGTAAGCTCTAAATTGGTGGAGGTGGAACTTGGTGTAGAGCTCAATATGAAGCCCCTGGCAAAAGCAGCAGCTGAGCTGTTCTGAGGTGTTAAAAAATCACAGCTAATGTCAGTTTCTAATGAGCATCCAGGTTTCGGGAGAAATAAAGGAGTTATTCAACATAAAGTTTATCTTTCCTAAACTCCAGACTTCTTATTCATTTAAAGGAGAATTTTAAAAAGCTGGAGTAAAAATGTAAAGACTTCTTTACAGTGGTGGTGATTAAAAACCAGACATAACGATTTTATTTACTATCCTATCACACAGGTGAATGCACACATTTTAAAACGACATATGTAGATGAGGGTAAAATAGTGTGAAAAACTGAAGATATTTTGGGGACTGTTTTTGGCTTCGAAAACTTTTTTCAAAGCAGCCATCAAACTGTCAACCATCAAGAGTTCTGTTAGTAATATTTTAATGTGATAACCTAATGTAAGGTAAGTTTAAGGGATTAAAAAAATGCCAGTCATCACCACATTCACCCCTGCTGTAAACGATTTTCAGCTGCATCTTAAATTTGCAACGAACTTCTGACTGTTATCAAAAATGTGGGCCCAATGAAAGAACATTTCTCTTTCTGCATAACGAGACTGTGCACTCACAAAAATACTCATAGCATGTCGGTTCTAATAAAAGATCTAATAAAAGTAATCGCCTTCTACTCACACGCATGTTTCACTTAGCTACTAGAAAGACTTAATATCAAATCACAACATGCTTTTGTTATTGCTGGTGTTAAATCTGACCCTCTGGGCCTTGAGAAGATCATGTGCAAGCCATATCAAATACACATAAGCACACACATCAGCTAATAGACACCTGCACTGGCCAGCATCACACTGAATGCTGGGAGGAGATGGTGGACCATTCCACATTTTCAAATTACAATAATTTTTTTAATGTAAACAAAAGTATTCACACCCATGGCAAATTTGTGTCTTAGTTACTTTTATTCAACAGGCAAGTTTCTTCTTGATTAGAAAGGAGACAGGTATCTCCCAGAAGATAACATGACGATATACAAGAGATATATATCATTGTGGAAAAAAAAACAATCTCATATTGTTTTTAGTGGAAACATGCAAAAAGCTTTGATTTACACGCACCCCCACCCCCCACACACTCGCGTGGTTAGGATCAGAAAGTTGTGGGTCGACCAAGACTGCTAGGTACCTCTGAGTTAAATTGAGTACGCTCCCCACATACCGCTCCCCGGTACCGTCCCCACACACCGCTCCCCGGTACCGTCCCCACACGCCGCTCCCCGGTACCGTCCCCACACGCCG
>JBBMFX010000037.1:22967500-22977673 GCA_037832545.1 Rhabdalestes septentrionalis | reverse complement strand
CTCTCTCTCCTTCTCTCTCTCTCTCTCTCTCTCTCTGTCTCTCTCTCTCTCTTTCTCTGTCTCTCTCTCTCTCACTCTCTGTCTCTCTCTCTCTCACATTATCTCTCTCTCTCTCTCTCTCTCTTTCTCTCTCTCTGTCTCTCTCTATCTTTCTCTTTCTCTCAATCCTTCTCAGGTTAGATGAAGTGCTCCAACTCATCAGTGTCCAATCTGTCCTCAGCGGTTGAGATGCGAACTTGTCCTCCTCGGCCTGTGCTGTGGCTTGATTGACACCTTTTGCTTGGCCCTGATTGATCGATCTCTTTCAGCAGTGAATCAGAGTGGGGGGCCGGCGCGGAGGTGGCTGTGGGCAGGGCTGGGACACAAAGGCAGTGTGTGTGTCGGCGCTGGCGTCTCTGATTATCCTCTCCTGCTCCTTCTCCCTGGAGACTCTGCCTAAGTGACAACCCCACAATGAGGCGCCTGATGTCCGGTGGCTCTAAAAATGGAGGGAGGTGTTCCCATTAGACTGACCGAGCCTCCGTGAGGAATTGGCTTTGGTGGGAGTTCTGTCGTGTTGTCCCCCTTTTCTTCCCAGCACCTCATTTTTTAATCATTCACATTGTCCACTGTGCTGGAAAAAAGAAATGGAAAATAACAGACAAAAGCTTCACGCAATGCCAGTATGGTGTTCATGTACTTTCCCTTTGCGTAATGATTCATAAGGGATCACCGCACTTTTGTGTAGTAAGCACATGGTTAAAAGACAGAATTTGACATGGACATGAATTGACTGTGCTTTAAAATCCAAAAATTTACAAGGGTAAGGACTGACCATATTTTAAACTACAATATTGGCAAGAGACAAGAATGGAAGATGCTTTACAAGTCAGATTTTACAGACTTTTACAGATTTTACAGACTTTACAAATCGATTTTGACATGTTTTAAAATGCAAAATGTTACAAACCTAGATTTTCACGAGGAAAAGGATGGACAACAATTTGACAAGGACAAGGACATTGTTTCAAAAACAGAATTTTACAACAGCAAGCAGGAAGGATCCTGCTGACACGACCATGCCTAATTTGCTTGCACTGCATTGCAATTTCTCATTACTGGTTCATAATCTTTCATCGCAAATGCAACTGTGACAGCAATGCAACCCCCGAAGACCCTCGTCTGAAAATACAGTAATGAAAACAGGGGGCTTGGGCAACACCTGCAGATGCCGTGAGCGATGCTGATGCACGGCTCTTATTAAACACGATATCATTGACCTTTACATGTGCCTAGACATTTCCTGAGGCAATCGGAAGGAAAGGCCACAGCTGAGAGGGAGCACTTGCCCAGCATGGGGGGGTGTGTGTGCGGCCCAGCTGGTGGTTGGGGTGCGGAGGAGGCTTTAAATGCTTCTTTAAACTTGCCACTTACGACGTGAGCTGCAGTCGTGCTTACTGAACCAAGCTGTGGGGGGAGGAGAAGCCGAGCTCAGGCTGCTGCTCTTATAACTGTGGATCCTGAAATGCTGGAAAAGCAGATTGAAGTTCAGTTCCCATGTGAACAGCAGCTGCAGCAAGACGAAAGCACAGTAATTAATAATCTAGCGCTTGTGTGTAACCGTGGAGATGGAACAAGAACAACGGATGTGGAATTGTCATGCTGTGTAATGAGCCAACACACTGTAGGCCTACATGTGACCTCTTGTAAATGCTGAATTTCAGGGCTATATTACTTTATTGAGAATTTGTAGGTCTTTCCGTCAATATCCAGTACAACCACCTTTGTACACCAGTCTCTGGTCACCACATTTATTTCTTGCAGAGTGCTTCTGTTCAGAAATATTCATGGGTCTTCTTGCAGACACAGTAGGTCTGAGATCTAAATGTGGTTTAAGGTTGATGCTGATGTATGTTTTTGATCCTTTTTTGTGTACCTGACCTCTTTTATTCCTCAGACTGTGGGACACTGGCTTCAAAGATTTGTCATATGTAGTAGGATCCTTTCTTCCCTTTTTCCCTTGACATGTCCTGTGCCACTGGTTCCACATACCCCCAAACACAGGGCGTTTCTCAATCTGGGTTCTTTTCTGTGCTGCTTCCACCATTTTTTCTGACCTTTGATACATTTAGAGGCACAAAAATGAACTTTAATTTTGTAATATTTTATTTAATATTTTAACTATTTCTGTAATAAATAATATATTTGTTTCAATAAAAAAACTAATGCACAAACTACTACGTATTTTTTTGTTTTATTGCAAATATCAATGAAATGTAACAAGCCTCAATTCAAAACTCTCACGCTGAGCTGTCATCAAGTCCACCGCTGTTGCCAGTGTAGATTGTGTATCCAGTAACTGCATCCTTCCAACATCAAGAGTCTGACCTTTGAGATGAACTTGCAAAGTCCAAACTCCCAAAAACAAGACTCTGTACTTGCATACTCCCCACTGAGAAACTCCCTTAGATCCACCCCGATGCTCAATGGCAAGGTGTTCTTTTATTTCTCTTTTCCATTCTTTTCTTCAGTGATTGTAGCCATGAAGTTCAAGGTAGATGGTGCTTGTGCAACAGTCGTGTTCCGGGGTAAATCCCTATTCCTGCACCTGTCAGGTGTTCTTGTAGGGTCTTGGCAGTGTCATGGGAGTTTTGCTTTAAATACCTGAAACGAATTATTTGGGGGAGAATGGCTGCATGACTCTTCCTCAATTTCTAAGATGATTAATTTTTCAGTTTCAGTTTGTGTTTTCGTCCCCTTGTGATTTGTTGATTTTTAACACAAATGGTTCGATTGTGTTTTGACTTGACATGCAGACTCCTTTATATCTATAACAGGGCAGCTGGTGGCCTAGTGGTTAGAGCAGTGCCCCTGCAATCAGAAGGCTGTGGGTTCAAATCCTAAATGCTAGTGTCATCATGGAGGTACCCTTGAGCAAGGGTACCATCCCCACACACTGCTCCCTGGGCACCCCCTGTTGGTGGCAGCCCACTGCTTCACTTAGTGAAGGGGTTAAATGCAGAGAACAAATTTCACTCAGCAATATGTGCTGAGGTGTTCATGCAAAACTACAATGGGACACTTTTCTTTTATACATTTTTGTTTCATGGCACTATGGTCTGAAATATTTGTGAAATGTTAAAATCTTGATAAATCTTTTGTTTCACCATTGTTTTTAAAATCTAACAACAAAAAACTGTGGTGTAATCACCCTTGAGGTTGTGCTATACCCTGGATGTTGGCACATCTCCAACTGCGGCATATCTCACTGTACAGCACTCCCTATATTGTATTACTGCATAGTTATTCTATACACACAATGAATGTGTATCACATACTTTCTGTCATGTCCAAATGAGCTGGTTCCAGAACCAGAAACATATTTTATATCTTTCTATATTAGATGTTATGTATGATCAGAGTGGATCGTCAGTAGAAAATCTTTTGGCCTTAGACACAATCTTCTGTCTATTAAAAAAGCAAACACTCTGTCCTGGGGGATATGGCAGATGTAGTAAAGTCTTTTATATCAGTGTTTTACAGTGTGTGATTTGAATTCTCAGAGTTTGCCGATTTGGTTTTAAATTAGATTGGGGAAATAAGAGCGGTGATGCTGTCATTTAAGTACAGAAGCGCTGTGACCTGTCTGCGACTACGGGGACCTAATGCGATTTAATAAAGACTTACACTGAGGCTAGCGGCGTGATATTTCAAGCGGAGCTCCGATGTCAAAAGCAGCATGGCTTTTATGAACTTTTATGACCTTGTGCAAGGGGGCCTGACGGCTGGGGTATTGTTTTATGCGTCCTTGAGCTCCCCGCGCCATCTCCAAATCATTTCATCCTGCACATTAAACATCACTCTTACGAGACAGCCGCACATAGTTCCACTTTACCATTACTTCCCCTAACACACATAGCACGGCAGGATCACACTTTATTATCCACTTTCTCTGAGATTAACAATTAGTCTCACGGTAAGCATGCAGTCAGATATTCCTGAAAAGTCCCGGACCAATGATTCATTCCTCTGCTAGGAACAATTTCATACTGCAGAGAGAGACGCTGTTATTTTCTTTGCCGTTTCATTGTTTTTGGTCTGTACGAAAGGAATCCTCCTGTTTAAACTTAAAGTGGATATATTATGCAAAACTCATTTTAGTTATAAAGGTCTAAGGTCTATACAAAAAATAATTTGCACAAAATCGCTTTCACATTAAGAGATCTCACCAACTTGATTTTTGACAGTTTCAGTCCCTTTCAAAACTGTCACTTTTCTGCAAATAAGCTATTGCTAGCCATGCCTCACCCCTCCCATGCTAATGCTGTGTGTCAAAAGTCCAAATCTGAGGCAGTATCCAGCCTCATATGTTTGACCCCAAGTCAGACCCAGAGCTAGAAGAATACAACACTTAATGAGTGACTTGCCTTTGCCTGTAGCCATAGTGCTCTGCATCTTATGCACATGCTTGTAAAACTAGCTGTCATGAATGGAGGACCTTCAACTATTCTAGTGGGTATAGGCTTGACAGAAGAGGGGTGGTTCTGTGAACATTTTCCAACTCTTACATAACAATGGTGGGTCCAAATGGCTCATAGAAGCATATGATTCCTGACACCAAAATCTTTCCACTGATTCACAGAAAATATTTTTTTTCATGTTTTTAAAGGAGCAGTAGAGACCCAAATGGAAATACAAAAGGATGCAAAAAATTAGTTTTGCATAATATGTCCACTTTAAGATCCATTTACTGTGGTATACAGGCTGTTATCACTGATTTATACAAATATATTTTAATGAAATTGTAAAAATTTGGAACAATGTTTGCCTTTTTATTTAGAGCAATGAGCTTTGCAGTGAGTACTCATAATATGCTACAAATAATTAAATAACAAATAAATAATTAATCTGTCTTTTATTTATTTTTATTTTACCATTGTTTAACAAGGAAAGGTCCCGTTGAAATCGAAGATCTCTTTTACAAGGTCGTCCTGGCCAAGTGGCAACATCACAACCCACCCATCTATACATTATCCATACTTGTTTTTAACTCTCCACTGGTTCTTGAAATTTGAGAGTTTCCATATCATGTAAGTCGCTTTGGATCCAAGTGTCTGCCAGATGAATGCACCGTAATGCAAAATCACGTAATGATGTTGTGACTGCACTTCAAGGTTCCGTACAGATATCTTCATCTCTTTCTAATTTCCTTTCACTTTTAGCTTCCAATCATGCTCCCAGTTACTTAGGACCTGTGCAATATTGGAACTGATTTTGTCTGCAGTTTACATGATCATGTTATTGAAAACCTTCATTGCACATTTTTGAACAGAGGTGTGAATCTGCAGTAAGTGAAAAAATGGAATAATTCACTCCCTTTTCCAGAGGGAGGAATTATTGGTAATTCGTCACCAGGCTCTGTTCTGATCACTATGGATACCAGCAAATCTAGCCAAAAACAATCTAATACCTTGAAGCATTCCTGAAAGGGATTCACAAAATAAAGGTGTTTGGGTAAATGTTTACTGATTCAGCGGCTATCCTTTGGTTTCTGTATGAAGGGGCTTGGGTGTTGATGGGTTTTTGCTCTTTTCTCTTTATGGGGAAAAGGTTTCAACTGATTGTACGTTGTAAGTGACAGCAAAATACAGAGACAGGAGATGTAGATTAGGTTGAAAAATGCTGAGGTATTTCTTTAACAAGAAAGAGCTATAAAGTTCTGCTGACCCCTGGCAGGTGGAGGTCAGACGATTCAAGCTGTCAGGAGCTGAATAAAGCAGGTTGGAGAGGCAATGGGTTGGGAGGATGCAGATAATAAACTCCGACTGGTGTCAAGAGGTCCAGTCGGATGGCCAGGTGAAGCAGCCCTCCCCTTGCCCCAGGGGTTGATGGGCACTAACTCCAGCCTCCTTTGATCTGGCGGGTCACTATAAAAGTCCTCATTAAAGCGTGTTTTATTTGCCTGGAAGCCACAGCCCGCCCACGTCCCACCTCATTCGACTGTGCGGCTGAATTCAATTTGCATGATGGCGATTGCGCCTTTTCTGCTCCCCGGATATCAATACGAGCCGCTCGTGGATTTGCTTGTTACTCGGGGAGGTCCCAGAGACTGATGGCTTGCCGTCAACCCTTTGAACTCGGAGCACCATTTGGAGGATGAAAACAAGCAAGCGGCACCCCGAGACATAATATGTGGATTAAACTTTGTGTGAAATCCCGCGAAGACTGTTTGCAGCTGCTCGTGGTGGTTTTATTTGGACCTGTAAATGGCAGTAAATTGCATGCATCCAGGAAAAAAAAGAGATGAGATTGTGTCCGGGCCTCTGCGCCGTGAGATATGAGGCAAGAGCCTCCGGTTTAACGATGCTGAACCTTAACGCTTAAAGGCTGCCAGTTGCTGTCATTCAGGACGGTGTCAAGGTGAAGCTTTCAAGTGCACTCTGGGAAATTGGCAGCAGAATGTTAGAAGAAAAAGGAGCTGGAACAACACCAGGGTGGGGTAGATGGAGGAAATCGGGCAAACTAATTCAGCTCTGCATTTTGGTCCCATTGAGAAGTTTATGGTGTTAAGAAAAGACCAGGAAGTCACTTCTTTGCACTAGTTAAGAAGTATGCTTACACAATCAAGGGTGTCAGGTTCTGGGGATCACGGACCCCCAAAGCTAGAACAAAGGGAAGTTCATTAAATATTTAGAAAGTAATGAGAATGTTAAACAAGCAGGGATACTACAGCCATCGGAAACACTATGTTGTATTCTATCAATGTTTTGAACTCACTGGACTGCAGTATTGACCTTCTATAGCCAGTACACCTGTACCTGAGCTTTATCTGGCTTGATTTTGCATTCTGTTGTTTCAGAAAAGAACTGTTCATAATATGAGTGGATTCACAGAATATTGTTCAAGGTTAATTGAATCAATTTTCCCATCTTCTCACTGGGAATGTACTCATAATAGTTGTGCACAAGTGATGCTTGCTTTATTTGTTGATTATTCTGGCAGTTTATAAGTTTCAGTAGTCATAATGGCACTCTAGCAGAGTAGCAGCTGCGATATCATGGTAGACATATCTGTCATGACTTCAGGCTTATCCAGACTCACAGAGTGATTTTCTGAATCCACATTCATAGAAAGAGTAACACCAAAGCCTGCAGTAGAACTTTGAATTCTACTCTCCCTAAAATCACTCGTACAATGTGATTACTACTAAAGCTCCTACAGCCCGAAAAACAATATTCCATTCCAATGCATTCTGCTTTCTCACAGCTACTCATTAATTCAAGCCATGCACTCAATGCATGAATACATGCCCAGTGCCTCGGAGGATGCAGCATATAGCCTAATTTAAATCTCAGTCATCAATATGGAAAATTTATTACGCTGTTTAATAAACTGTAACTTTACTTCCTGTAGATAAAACTCTTAAAGTATGTTTTATTTTGATGAAGTAGGTAAAATAAGGACAATGTGTTAGGTGTTTAAGAGAACTACCCTCTCTTTATAGGAAACTTTTATGTTGCTGGTGTACCATTAAAGACTATAGTTTATCTATATAGCCAGTATCTATGCCTTCATTAGTGGTCTGTTTCTGACCATACCTAGTGACTCTAGAAACAGATAAACTAGCACCATCAAGACTACTACCGTGCTAATACCATATCTGTGTAGCTGCTACATATGTGGTTTAAAACTGTCCTGTGGCCAGAAACTGACCTATAATAAAGAGCACCTGAGCCATGATGCGCAAGGCCAGGTTTTGGCCAAAAGGACATAAAGCCCTCCAGCATCAATCTGTTGAATGACTGTTGAGATTCATTCAATACCATTGGGATCATTTAGAATTATAATCCAGAGATAATCATCCAACATCATTGATGACCTCACTACTCCCTTTTCTGCGATCAAATCCTCACAGTAATGTTCCAACATCTAGTGTCAAGCCTTCTCAGAGTATTAGAAGCTGTCCAGCTTCATAGTGGGCCTACAGGGTAAGTGTTTCTAATAAAGTGACGAGTGGAAGAGGGTACAACCCGATCTCAAGAGTGTTCGTGCAAACGGGTGACTTTTACAGTTAGGTTAAGGTTAGGGTTAAGGTTAAGGTTAAGGTTCGGTTAAGGTTAGGTTAAGGTTAGGTTAAGGAAAGGAATCAACACATTATTTCTCTCCTACTGTCCGGGTAGTGAAGCATTGTCCTAGCACCAAAAAAAAAGCTTTAATAATGATGGGAGCAGGCTTTTTAATTACATTGTATTTCTAAATGGCTGCACAAAAACTTGTGAGAGGGTAAGGTGACATGCAGGCAGGTTGTTTTGAATGTGTATCAAACTGGATCCACCAAGACTTGCAAGCCTACCAGTAGTTGTTCCGAGCAAGTGCCTCAGCACCTGATTTTGCTAATTAGCTTGCCTTATTTTATTAAGAGAGGGAAGGCTCATTAGTGAAACCATGTGAATAAGAAGCAAAACCTGAAGCCAAAATGGCCCTTGTTGAAGAGTGGGTCCTGGGGCCTTCAAACATTACATTAGAGTCACACAGCTCCATTTAATTGGCAGTTTCTCCGGGAGAGAGGAGTCCAAAAACATTGGTGCATGGGTAGAATCTCCAGCAGTCGGGGTAGATTAGTCTCCCAGACTTCGAGCGACTGGACCAAACCTTGAGGCTCGCTCGCTGCCTCATCTTAAATAAACTAATTCTCTCATTGGCATTCTCCCTCATTGGGGAATGTGTCTTCTTTTTAGCTGATGCACTTCAGAAATAACTCTGACACGGAGTCTTCACTGCTCTTAATCATGCGGCGCAGACGAGATCCATAAAACAGCCTCAGACGCTCGCACGCTCTCTCTCTGTGCACTTCAAATGCTGAACATTTGTTGATTTGTCATTTACCCGGGCCTTTTGTTAAAGCTCTGAGATTGTGGCGCGTTTGTTTTTTTTTCCTCCATCAACTGCACATGTGCGCAACCTTTATGCAACCGCCACTCGGGCTGCCTTTGTTTGCGGTCTCAAATCTAATATTGGCTTTTCAAAGATATGTTGGAGATCTGTGTGTGTGTGTGTGTGTGTGTGTGTGTGTGTGTGTGTGTGTGTGTGTGTGTGTGAAAAGTGTTTGTAGCTAAAAAACCAATGAATAGCAGCATATGCTGCCAGTAAAAACGCAGCGCTCCAAGTGAAATATCTGCGGAGCTGTTCACTTTTCACGTGTGTGTGTGTGTGTGTGTGTTTTGCTCTGAAGGCTGACTCTAATTATCTGTTCCTCGATGATAATTGTTATTGTGTCTGGAAAAACGAGGGGATTAAAACTCAACACGGGGATTATAAGGGATGAGGCAATTATGGCTATTTCATTCCGAACTCAATATCCATCAAAATGAGGTCAGGGACGCAATTACTGTACCTTTTCTATTAGGCATCTGATTTAGACCGAGAAAAAAGGTTCATTTGGACCAGGCTAGAACAAACACGTTCTTTCAAGGCCCACTTTGTTTCTCATGTTGAGACCTCGGATCTCGGCCCACCCTGCTGGAACTTTCCTTTCATGACACATTTTCTTCTACCGTAAACCTTGAAAAGGCCACAAACATAAAATTACTTGTGAAGAAAAAACAAGAAAAAGGTGTTTTGTTACACCTTTCTGACAGATAAGAATAGATAAGATAACCCTTTATTAGTCCCTTTGGTGGGAAATCAGCAAAGAGCACAGAAGTAGAAGCAACATAACCAATAGAACAGGCATCACCAAATGGCAGACCTTGGATCCGGACCGAGAGATGGTTCTTTCGGGATCCATGACCAGTCTGGTAAATTGACGAGATCAAATCATTTTCAATACAGTGTTATTTTGGACGGTCGTGGCTGTTGACAGCGGGCGCTGCTACTCCAGTTAATATGACAACAGCTTCACTCGTCAGTTTACTAGTGATGGGAAGTTCGGGAAGAGAGACGTCTCTTCTTGCTCGGCTCCTAAATAAGTGCCGGTTCTTTCAGCTCCCAAACAGCTTTTAGTTTATTATCACCTGTAGTAGTGTTAAGTTTTGTAACTTCTTTATTTACTTGCCTGGAACTACTTTTATTTATGTTAAAAAAGTTAGCTGTGCACCCAGTTCATTTTCTGCATTGCAAATGAACAATACATTTTGTGGAAACCATATGAAAATGTGGACATAGGGGAAGGCTATAAGACACAAGATGGACTTC